>CM027084.1:3282516-3766510 GCA_015343265.1 Pao palembangensis
ACATTCTGTTCATAGATCTCACCATTCCTTCAGAAAGTTACAGAAAATTTCTGCTGTGGCTGTGGCATGCTAACAAGTGCTAGGTGTTACCATGCTGGCAAGGCAAGACTACAGCTAATAGGTCAAAAGCGTGAACGGACTTTCTCCACTCAGGTTGATGCCATTGTTGATGGCCTTCTTTGCAGGGTCAGTGTAGACAATAACGCCTCCAGTGAGTGTCACATCAAATGGAGCATACACAATGGCACCATCACTGCACACGATATCCAGACCTTGGTGAATTCGGCCTCCCCTGAAATGCAGCAGACATTCCATCTGATTCATGTAAATCACAATTGTGTCATGTTTATATTATATAATTAAGTGATTATGTTATATTTATATTGTTACCGTCTGGCCCCGTACTGCCCTTGACCCCAGCGGTCTGAGGTCCTCCTCTGGTTGTTGGGGTTTCCAGCACAAATCTGCCCAAATTTCACACCATCACAAAGACACAGCAGAGCTACCCACATACACAAAGAAACAGTGAATCCATCAGTGAGAAATTTGGATGTTATGGCTTTAGATGGAAAAATTATACATCTGAACATTAACCGCAATAAATTTTGGATTAATGTGAAGATTTAAGAAGTCTCACCCAGCAGAACGAGGACTCGTCTCATCTTGAATGCTGTTTCTTCCAAAATTTTCTGTGGGCTTTTCTTCTTGCAGCCTTTATAAAAGCCAAAGTTCCTCCTTCAGTACAAGGGAAAGTCCAGTGTGATGGGAAGTAACAGTTACTGGGTAAATATGTTTTGTAATCAGGAAGTTACCCGAACAAAGTACAACTGGTGGTATGTCACAAAGGCAGGAATATTTCAGCTGCCCTCTGTTATTTAATTACTGACACAAACTGAGTCACAAACTAGTTTTTTTATTTGATTTAGCACATCACTAAAAAAATATTAAACACTGAGATTGTTTAGTACCTTTTCAGCTTTTCTAAAAAAAAACTTCAACAAACTTATGGTTTTAAACAGAAAAAAACACATATATGTTAACATATTTCCCTACGTAACTTTATTCATATTTGACTATTGTTATTGTCCTAAGTTGTGAGCTCAACAGTGTTATAACTTTAGTTTCTCCAACCAGCTAAGACCTTCTCAGCCAAGCATCAGCCCCTCGCTGATGGGCATGTTGATGTGGGCAGTCAGCAGTGGCGAGCTTTTCCCCTCATGCAGGACAAACACTTTTATGATGTCAGAGATGCCACGGTCACTCGTGCACTCCACAAAGGTCTCAATGGGGTAGATGAGTCCAGGAACCAGCAGGGGGATCCTCATGTAGGAGTTCCTCATCTTATAGAGGGTCTCATCATACAATATGCTGATGGCTAGGTTTGTGACCGGCCTACACGCTGCTGTGTTCTGGATATTCAGGGTCAGTTTGAACGATGGGCCCAGGCCCTGCACCACAGCATTCATCTTGAGTGGTTCACTAAGACTGGAGGACATGGGTGTCAAACTGGAATCCAGAGCCTTCAAGTATGCTTTGGCAGTGGCCAGCCGTAGGCGGCTCAGGTCCATTTGGAAGGCACGGTGCATAATTGTGCCACTCTCCCGCTCTCGCAGCATCTGGTCCACATACAGCTTTGTCTTCTTATGTGTGTTCAAACGGACACTCTGCGTCAGTGGTGGACCAGGGGCGCTGTCCCTGTCTTCGAAGGCTGCAGTCCTCTTTAGGATCTTCACCATTAGGCCTCCTCCCTTAGTGGTCATGATGAGCGTTCCATCCTCACGGCCATACCGTCCAAAGCATATACTGGTAACGACATCAGGCGTCCTGATGGTACTCAGCAGGTTCTTGTCACGGTATAAGTGCACCTCACAGTTGGCCAGACCCACCAGAACTGCCTGAAAACCCCTGGTGGGAAGGTCCATGGTTGCCATGGTAGTTATTGGAGCAGGAAGGCTAGTTTTCCACAGTTTCTTCCCCTGAGAGAAAAAAAATAAACACAGTCATCAACTGGACCTTTCAGACAGTTGGGGTCCTATGAATGAAACTTAATGACAGAGTCACCATCAGATTATCATACAAACAACTACAGAAGTGAAGGCTTAACTTCACTCTCAACAGGATGGTGGACTACTTAATCTTTGATCATCTGCAACACACGGGTGCTCGCAGAGTGGCCTGTGATTCTGTACCTTCTGTGTGAAGCCATGTAGGCTCTCGTCAGTGCAGCCAACTACCAGGTTCTTCCCGACTCGGATGAGACCGACTGGGTGAGAGGAAAGCTCAATGCAGTACTTGGGTTTGTCCAGCTCCCTGCGGAACAGAAACATGTTAGTCCGGTGGCATTTGTTTGGATAATTTACTGAACCAAGGTCAGTAAGCGGTAACATCTCACCTGCGCAGGACATAGATGTTGCCATTGCGACACGCCACCGTCACACGAAACTCCACATCAAACTGACCCGTTACATTCATCATTGTAGGAGCGGAGGGCAACAACATCTGCAACGGCACCAAACTCGGTGTTGTTAAGCCTCTAATTTAGGTCTTAATAGTTTTTGTGGAGGGTGACGATTGCTCAGTTGTCATGGAGACAGGATTAATGCTCAGTGACACCAACTTGACTCAGATACCCTCCTGTTTGCCTGTTAGCTAAAAAATGTAACCACATAGGACAACACTTCAACCAGCTGAGCTCACCTTGGACAAGATGATGAAGGCTTCGGGGTCAAGGATATAAACATGGGAACTTTCGGTTCCAATCACAAGACAGCTGACACCATCATCGTCACTGGTACTCTTCTTCAGAGTTTGGATGCAAGTGATGACCGTCTAAAAGGCACATGCCGTTACTGAACACCACATTTCTCAGGGTTCCTGTGTCACAGTGAGCTACAAGCTTTACCTGCCGTTTTACAGGTTGATGTTTGTGCAGCTGGACAAACTCGTCCATTTGAGTGGGCTCCAGTGACAGGAAGCTGAGTGAGCGGATAGACAGAGGGACATCAGCCTTATTCCTGATGCTCTCCAACATCTCCTTCAGAGACAGAGGGTCAATTTGCCCCTCCCTCACCTGCTGCCACACGTCCTGATCAATCAGAGTACCATAAACAACACAGCCTTCAGAAATTATGAAATAATTCTTTAAAATGTTCACACAGCTACTGTATGGATACAACAATACAACTGGCCAGTCTGAAGAAACATGCAGACATACAAGGAATAAAATGAGGGTTATTGCAAAGTAGCAGGTAAAACAAGCAACAGAACATCACTAAGATAGTAACGCAGACCTGCTCCAGGCTGTTTACATCCAGGCCTGGCAATGTGAACTTGAAGTAAGGCCGCAGATTTTTGTAGATATAGACACAAGGTCCAGATGCTACAGCGACAGCAGGGATGCGTGGCTCATGCAGGTCCATGAAGAAGGAGACTAGACCAGTAGGTAAATCCAGCAGGGCACTCTCGCTGCTCAGTGCTGTGCCTCGGTATACTTTCAGCTTCATCCCCAAGGAACCAGATCCGAGGTCCCCCACAAGGAGCCGGTTCTCCCCATCCCCATTCAGATCTGCCAGGTCCATGCATGACGAGAAGGTGTACAGGCCTGCCACCGGATCATAATGAGCATCCAGCCACTTTCCGGTATCACTGCTCAGCTCCATGATTACCAGGACAGAGGCTAAACTGTAACAATCAGTTATTAAAGAGATTATGGCCTGATCGATTCGTCCTCTAAAGTATAGTACAATCAGTATAAATTTATAACCACTTCAAATTTATACAGTTAACATTTTTTTAGCTAGTAAGCAAAAACATAAAAATAACTTAATTTCCCGCTATGTTGTTTTTTAATTGAATATATGTACAAATATTAACAGCAATTGTAATCGATAATCTTTTCAGTTGCCACAATGAAGCTTCTCACCGTTGTCAAGGAAACGGAGTTGAAGTGTCTCTTCACCGGGCTCGTAACGACCACTATTTGCCTGTAACACACTTTTTTACAAGTCAGTCAACTCAAACACAAAACCGACCGACGTTTCTTGTCAGATTTAAGACAGATAAAGCGATTGAGAAGCTGGCTTCTCAATCTAAGCATATAATTCAGTAATCCAGTTCTGCTCCTCCTACAGCAAAACACCCCCGTCCCCGGATGATGACGCCAGTATTCCGCGTCGAGTCCAAACAACGATAGATTACGATTTCATCCAGATTATATGATGTTGCTTGATAATACACTGGTGATTTATGTACTCCTCTCTAGTATTTATTAAAGCCGTAGAAACTAGTATCGTTTCGTCCTGTGCCGACGCTTCGAACCGGACACAGGTTTAGTTATATATATATATAGTTGTTTTTTTTACTAAAAAAATATTATACTGAGTTCGTTCAGCAGCTTCTTCTGAAAAAAAAATGCCAACAAACTGAGGGTTTTAAACGTAGCAAAAAGTATTATTAAAATGTTTGCCTACATAATTTTTATTCATATTTGAGCGGCTCAAATTGTTGAATTTTCTTAAATTCAATGAGCTCAACTGTTGGTTGTTGTAACAGCTCTTATCCCATAGGTGGCGCTATTTGGTTTCTCCGAGCAGCACATCGCGTTCTCTGTGTGTCAGGCTCAAAAATACATTTAAACAAATCTGTGCTCTGCTGTGATCTATCTAAAATAAACGCTATCCCTGTGAAGAATACAGTTATATACTTGGGTGTCATTGATAAAATGCGAAACTTCGCAGTAATTCAAACTTGACCCTATAGTGGAATAAATTCATTATGTGGTAGTTTTGTTGTCTAAAGCTGAGGGGTATTCTCAAGATGTTTGTGTCTCTTTTTCTTTTTAAATAAAAAAATAATTTTATTTGGATGAAAAATGTCATAACCTATAAAAACATATAGAATAGAATAGAATAGAATAGAATAGAAATACTTTATTAATCCCAGACATGGGAAATTGACTTGTCCCAGCAGCCTCGCTAGTATTAACATATTTACAACATATACAATGCAATAAATAATTATGACAATGTGCCACATGAAAGTACTACTGGAGCACATCACAGCACCAGGGCTGTGAGTCTCTGTCAGACGGACTTATTGAACAGGGTTATTGCACTGGGCAGGAAAGATTTCCTGTATCTGTCTTTGTGGCAGCGGACCTGAATCAGTCTGTTTGAGAAGGAGCTCCGCTGCCTGTCCAGGAGTGGGTGGAGAGGGTGGTCCGGGTTATCCAGGATAGCTAACAGTTTGTTCAGCATCCTCCTCTCCACCACAGCTTCCAGGGTGTCCGGTTTGCAGCCAATCACGGAGCCAGCCTTTCTGATCAGCTTGTTCAGTCTGTTGGTGTTGCTGGCTCCCCAGCAGACCACAGCGTAGAGCAGTGCACTGGCGACAACAGACTGGTAGAAGATGTCCAACATCTTACTGCACATGCCGAAGGATCTCAGCTTCCTCAGGAAGTAGAGTCTGCTCATCCCCTTCTTGTACACAGCCTCGGTGTTGGTCTTCCAGTTCAGTTTGCTGTCTATGTGCACGCCCAGTCCTCCACCACCTCGATGTCCTCTCCCAGGATGCTCAGGGGCTGTGTGGCCGTCCTCTTCTTCCTGAAGTCGATCACCATCTCCCTGGTCTTGGCCACGTTCAGCAGCAGGTGGTTCCTCCCAGACCACTCCACAAAGTCACTCACCAGTGTTCTGTACTCCTCCTCCCTTCCACCACTGATACACCCGACCACTGCAGAGTCATCAGAGAACTTCTGCAAGTGGGCCGACTCAGAGTTGTACTGAAAGTCTGAGGTGTACAGGGTGAACAGGAATGGAGACAGCACAGTCCCCTGCGGTGCTCCCACGTCACTCACCACCACATCAGACAGAGCAGCGCCAAGACGGACAAACTGCGGCCTGTCTGCCAGGTAGTCAGTAACCCAGGAGACCGTGGGTGAGTCAACCATCATCGTCTGCAGCTTCTCTCTCAGTAAAAGTGGCTGGATGGTGTTGAATGCACTGGAGAAATCAAAGAAGGTGATTCTCACTGTGCAGCCAGCACCATCCAGATGTGAGTGAGCCCTCTGCAGCAGGTAGATGACGGCATCCTCAACCCCCAAACGGGGCTGGTAAGCAAACTGCAGAGGGTCCAGAGAAGATCTTACCTGCGGACGAAGGTGGGCCAAGACGAGCCTCTCCAGAACCTTCATCACATGAGATGTGAGGGCTATTGGTCGGTAGTCTTTGGGGTCGCAGGGACCAGGCTTCTTGGGAACAGGAACCAGACAGGAGGTCTTCCACAGTGTGGGCACCTTCTCCTGGGTCAGGCTCAGGTTGAAGAGGAGGCACAGGATAGTAGACAGCTGGCTGGCACAGGTCTTCAGTACCTTAGGGCTGATGCCGTCAGGGCCTGCAGCTTTGCCTTGGTGGAGTCTCTCCAGCTGTCTCTTCACCTGGCCAGTAGTCACAGTTAGCAGGGGGGGTGGGTCCAGGGGGCTCACGGTGGAGTGGGGGGAGGGTAGAGGAGGAGGGTGGCTGGATGTTTGGAGGCCAGAGTGTGTGGGGGAGGGGGACACAGCGGAGGGCTGTGAACTAAATCTGTTGAAGAAACAGTTCAGCTCATTTGCCCTGTCCGAACTGCTAACTGGCCGCCTGTCTTTGACATTGAAGCCAGTTATTTCCCTCCCTTATTACCATATTTTATGTAACACAGGAAGGGATTATGGGTTTGTGGTATAAAGTTTTGAAAAATGTAACAATTCCTCAAAAGTAATTAATCTGATTAGCAAAAAAGATAATATTTGGAATACTTTCCCTAAATATATATTTAACTCAGCTTACAGTCTTAAATTTGGATGTCCCTGTCAGGCAGTTTGCAGGAAGGGACCCAAGAGCGACACAACTGCGGTGCAAGGTATCGGATTTATTTCCAAGTGAACAGAACAGGAATCGGGTGATCTCAGGATAACAGGTACATCAAAAACAAGGGATCTAAACAAATCAGAATTGTGCAGGAAAGTGAGCAACGATCCGACACTGGGTTGTTCCAGAGTTGCCTTTTTATGTCCTTGCCTTGATTACTGACGAGCAGCAGGTGCTGCTCGTCAGTAACATGAATCAGGTGTACAGGGAGTGTGGGACAAGTGTGACAGGGAGGGGAGGGCGAGAGCTGAAGCAGAGCAGAGCAGCGGCTGTGACAGTCCCTTTATGGTGAAATGGACTAGAAAAAAATGTGGCTAGTTGGAGATAAATTTAAAATGTGGCTTTTAAAATAATGCATAAAATATATCCAGTAAAGAAAATGTTGGTGAGTTTTAAGATTGACATTGAATATTATTTTGTTTTTTGTGAAAATGGGGAAGGAACAATTTATCATCTGTTTTATCATTTTTATCAAAATTTCATTCTCCAAAAGAAATGGAAAAACATTTACTTTTCAGAAAAGGATATTTTCATTTGTTTTGAAGACAAGGAGAAAGAAAATGACTTTTTTTAAAATTGTGAAGTTAGTTCTCTTTTAAGGTAAATTTTACATTCACAAGAACACATGGGTATAGAATTTAAACCAAGCTTTCAACATTTTTTGTATTTTTTGTATGGCCTAATGGCCTTAAGAGCAAGAAGAGACTTAAAACTAACTGTTTTTGACAAGTATTGACTTATACCGCTAGATATTGATTTAGGTTTTCTTATATGTTTCTTTTGTGTAATTAAAAGAAAATAAAAAAGAAGCATTCCTGATCTGCGCTACATCACTTCATGCATGCACAAACATGTATGCAACCCAAAAGGAGTTGAAAAACTCTAAAAAACCTCTCTGCCCCGCACATTAAGCATAATCACTGTCCTCTGCCTAATTAAACCAATGTCATTTTTTTAGAAGTGACATGAAACCACAATATAATGTTTGCCTAAATGTTTGGTTTAGGCACATAGAATACATCCACAAAATACTGCACTATAATTATATAGATTGGGGATAACATACTGACTAAAATTACGTTGAATTGATGTAAACAAATTATATGGTAATACTTGCATATTGTTATTGACAGTTCATCACAGGTTGTATGGTTAAAAATGCAGTCTCCTGGTATCCTGTTTTAAATCCATTAGGTGGTTTCATATCTATCTATCTATCTATCTATCTATCTATCTATCTATCTATCTATCTATCTATCTATCATCGTCATCATCGTCTATACTTTAGTTATCGCGAGATTATGAACACTTCCTTCGCTAACGTACTCGTACGTCACACTTCCTCGCTATCCGGTTGGTTGTTATTGCACGTTTAAATACTAAAGGCGGCAAATTGGACGCGGAAAAGCTAACTTTACCTACTTTCTATCTACTGGAAATGGTCTTTCAAACAAATCGGAAGTGAGTAAAAAGCCATCCAATATAAAAGGCATATAAAACTAGATATTTTGGTCTAATATCCACGTCCATGTCTAAGGTTAGCCAGCAGCTAATGATAACAGGCGCATCATTAAGTTTGAAGGATAGTCAGTCCCGATTTATTAATTATTTATCGACTCTCTCATCTACATGCATTGCTCGCTAACAATATTAATTTTATTAGCAGGTCTATAGTGGATTGCTGCCGTTAATCTGTATATGATTAATTATCTCGATAGCCGTTGTGCAACCGAACCCTGGTACACAACGCAAATCTGTGAAATAAACATTTTTGTTGCTTTACCACATTTGTAAGACTAATTGAAATATCGACCGAATTTGAAAAGCTATTGTGAGGCTACTGTAACATCTCTCTCCTACTTATTTACTCTTTCTCTCGCTTTCTCTCTCTATCAGATGATGCAATCGTGTTTAGGAGAGATGCCAGAGAAATTTGGGCCAGTAGAGGTGGATGACATCAGAAAAGATTTGCTGAGCGAATTCACTGAACGTCAGCCTAAAGAGAGCGATGTCCTGTCGCAGGTTGAGAACCTGCAGGTCTACCTAAGGGTTCGACCAAATACTGTCACTGAGAGTAACAGCGGAGAGTCACAGGTTCTATTTTTCTCTCTTTTTTTGTCTTACTCTCTGTTACGAAATATCTATTTGGGGATTCGATTCTCAAATAATCTCCAGTCAACTTGAACTATATATATATATATATATATATATATATATATATATATATATATTATGTAATATATGTATAGATATATATATATATATATATATATATATATATACATATGTTATATATATATATATATATATATATATATATGTATATATATATATATGTATATATATATATATATGTATATATATATATATGTATATATATATATATGTGTATATATATATATATATATATGTGTATATATACATATATATATATATATATATATATATATATATATATATGTGTATATATATATGTATATATGTGTATATATATATGTATATATGTGTATATATATATGTATATGTGTATATATATATATGTATATATATATATATATATATATGTATATATATATATATATATATTATGTGTATATATATATATATATATGTATGAGCATATATATATATATATATAGATGTGTATACATATATATATATATGTGTATATATATATATATATATATATATATATATATATATATATATATATATATGTATGTTATATATATATACTAATACTAATTAGTATTAGTATTTATTATTAGTATTTTTTGCATAGTATTACTAAATTGAAGACATAATTTCACTGAGTTATATTGTCACAGCCTTGACTACACTGTGAATCCTAATGAAAAGTCATGTGATCACACACATTCATCCCACATTTACCCTCAGCAGTTCTGTTGCGCTCACAATCCCTTTGTTAGTGTGGCGGGACTTTATTCTGTGATATTAAGGTTATTCTCTGCTCTTCAGGACTGTGTGACTATTGAGGGGCCAGAGACTGTAGTTCTGAAGCCTCCCAGGAGTTGCCAATCAAACCGACAGAGCGACAAGTCTGTACCACAGATGGCACAGAGATTCAGCTTCACTCAGGTACAGCACCTGTGACATTACAGTGATTTGCTCTTCTTTGTGTCCTGTGTGCTTCACAGTTTCATTGTCTGGGTTTTTCCTGTGGGTTTTTCATTCATCTCTGTTCTCGGTGCTGGCAGGTGTTTGGTCCAGACGCTGGTCAAAAGAAAGTGTTTGACGGTTCCGTTCGCGGTCTAGTCCGAGATGTCCTTGAAGGCGGAAACTGTCTTGTATTTACTTATGGAGTCACCAATGCTGGAAAAACATTCACCTTTCTGGGTCAGAACTTAATACTGAGCATACATTTCATTGTGCAGTTTGAGAGATTTCAGATTGATACATTTTCACATTTTGTTGTGTTGAATTGTCACGCTATAAGGAAAAAAAAATAAGTCATAAGTAAATATCATAAGTCTGCCCTCAATGTTCCATTTGATACATTAAAAAAATCTTTTGAAAAAAAAAAGGATAAAAATTACTTCTTGACTAAAACTAAAAAATCTTGACTAAAGTGTTGTTTTCTGTTGGTATATCAGGTCCAGATCATGACAGCGGTCTGTTGCCAAGGTCTCTGTCTGTCATCTTCAACAGCATCGATGGTCGCCTGTACAGCCGTAGTGACCTGAAGCCACAGCGCTGCCGAGACTACAGCCGACTCACTCCAGACCAGCAGGCAGCGGAGATTAGCAGCAAGAAGAACCTACTGAGGCTCTTTAAAGAGGTCAGAATACTAAGCCATTATTGTAGTAGTAGTAACATGTGATACGTTTTCAAAATGTGTAGTGAGATTTGTCACGCATGACGTTCTTTCAAGAATGTATTTTGTGTTTCTGCAGAGTGACAAATCATCTTCAAAATCGACATTTCTGGATGGTAAGTGATTGTCAATCAGATCGTCTTTACGGTTAAACTTGAAACTCTGACACCCCCATCCCCGGTTTGTGTGCTTATGTCCAGGCTCATCTCTCACAGACAGTAGTGTAAACAGCATCTCTGAAGCCGACGCGTTCAGTCTAAGTTTCACCTCCAGTGTTTTTTTCTCTATTTGGGTTTCCTTCTGTGAGATTTACAATGATAACATCCATGATCTACTGGAACAGGTAACACGCTCTCAGTTGGTGATATATACAGCAGTTTCAGCTGAAATGTCAATATTGTCCATATGCAAAATCTTCAACAACATGAGTTGAATAGTTCTCCAAATGTGATCGGCACAATCAGGTTCCCAGTGGACGCCACAAACGCACAGTGTTCCGTCTGTCACAGGATGTCAAAGGAAACTCCTTCATTAAAGGTAAGGCTGACACTCTAATATGTGTTGTTCTTGTGCTGGTCGAATGTTTGGAACCACCGTCATGTATGATTAATTTTTCGAACAAAAGGTTGAAACCATTATATTGTTTCTACAGCTGGTGAATATGTAAGTATTATTGTGGTTGTTCTGTTTTGTTGTCCACCCCCACAGTGAAAACTAGTATGTATAACATCACAAGTTGCTCAATTCAATTCACATATTTTCTCAAAATGAAATATAATATATATTTCTGACCGGATGACAAAGTGAAATCAGAATTTTTGTGTTGCAGTGATTTCAGTTTTCAGACTGCAATCATCACTTGGTTAAAGCACCTCTGTCATCAATTACTGACTTCAGTTGTCTTGGGTTTGATGTCACACGCTGACGATTTTTTTTCTTTAGTCACAACAGGTGGATAATACAACACCACACCAGCCATATTCTGACTGGACTCCTGAGAGTAATTGCAGTGCATTGCGTTACGTCCTCTATTGTACCTCAAATTGTTTTAGCCAGTTCTGTCTCAAAGAATACATTTTGGGTTTTTTAATGAGTCTGTAGCCGCACTCTATTTCAGGTTGTCTCCTCTAGGTTTGAGTCTGGTGCTATAGATGAAGGACAGGGGCTTGGGGTCTTACTAGGGACCGATGACTCCGATTCTTGGCTGGGTGGACTCTCAACAGTGGGGATGGATGGAATGACAGTAGTAGGGCTGGTTGTAGGCTTAGTTTTCTTAATGATAAAACTTCTTATTTCTACATCTCTACCCTGTTGCTGCATTTATTTTCTTTTTCTGTTTCAGTAAGGCTACTCAGTACACCGGGCCTCACGTCGCTCGCAGATTCAACAACCTGCCAAGTTCTATCTCTTATTGGCTTAGACTAAAATATGATTCTACATGAGTGTGACTTTGGCCATTGGAGAACATAGAGAGATGATTCACTGGCAAAATAAATGTGTTTTCACCCTGACAGCGTATGGTGCACCAGTGTGACCTAGAAACATTGTTAGTCACACAAAAATATTGTTTCCTTGTGCGACAAAATTAGTTGCACTCTGGAGCCCTGCCTCCTTTGGAATTGTTCCACTATGTTGCTACTCTGTTCGGCGTGTGCAGCGACACAGTTTCATTTTTTCACAGTTGCATTATTAAAATACGTTAATTGCGGGGTTTTATAAGATAATGACCAGCAACACCAAGTAACACACCAACTTAAGTGTGCGTCTCCATTGTTAACCATCATCTCTCGGAATCAAGTAAAAATGAGGTGCCACACCCTTTTTTTTTTTTTTTTTTTTTTTTTCTGTTGATATGAAAACATGATGCTCTGCCAGTAGTGCGGCATTTGGACCAGCGTGAAAAGAAACGTTCCAACGCGAGCTGTACTAGATGAAGAATGATGCAATAGTACTTTCTTCTGGTTTGGTGAAAACACCCTTAGACACAAGGAGTCAGAAGAAGGTTCTTCTTTTAAAGTAAACAATAAACGTATATGTTTGCATGTTTGATCTTTAGACCTGCGATGGGTCCAGGTGAACAGTTTTGAGGAGGCCTACAGAGTGATGAAGATTGGAAAAAAGAACCAAAGTTTTTCTGTCACCAGACTAAACCAGCTGTCCAGCAGGAGGTGAGGAGCAAAGTGTCCTTCTGCTTCAACCTCAGCACACTGTCCAGCTTCTTTCATTGGAAGAAAAAACTTGACAGTTCAGCTCTTTGTGTTTGTTGGTTGTAACTTACCAGAATGTTTGATTCTACAGCCACAGCATCTTTTCCATCCGCATCATCAGAGTAGAAGACATCGGCGTTCCCAGAGTCCTTGGCATTAGCGAGTGGGTTCATCAGGTCACATGTCTTACCTCAAACAAGCACAAATTTGCAATCAGCCACATTTCTGTGCATTGCCAGACTAGCTCTGTGTGACCTCGCTGGATCAGAACGTTGCTCACGTACTCAGAACACCGGAGAGAGACTGAAGGAGGCGGGAAACATTAACAGCTCTCTCCTCACACTTGGAAAGTGCATCAACGCCATTAGACTCAACCAGCAAACAAAGTATGTCAATTGTGTGTGAGTGAGACACACATTTTTTGTGGGCCTCAAAACATAGAATGACTCATCTAAGAAGTGCAACATCTCACTGTAAAGGCCAGCGAACAATTCGGTTTTTAATGCTTTGCATGAATGCTTACTGTGGGTTAAGAATGATAGTGGGAAATGTTTACACCAGTCAGTTTACAATGATGATAAATGTCATTAAGTCAGAAGTTCTGTAACACTTCTGTGGCCTTGGCAGGTTCCGACACCACATTCCTTTCAGGGAGTCCAAGCTAACCCACTTCCTGCAGGTCTTCTTCTGTGGTTCTGGACGGGTCTGCATGGTAGTCAACATTAATCAGAGCTCTTCCTGCTTTGATGAGACACTTAATGTGCTTAAGTTCTCTGCTCTTGCCCAGAAGGTACACTGAACTCACACCTATTATGGATATATTTGAATTCACATAGCAATGTCCAGTGTCTCAGCAGCATGCACATAGCAATGTATTCTGTTTAAGTACTTGAAATTACTTTACATTAATTATTATTGCAATGTAATTTACTTTAAAATTATAAAACTCAATTTTGACTGGTTGACTGTACCTGTGACTGTTTCTCCAGGTTGTGACATTGAATGTAAAGCCAGCAGCCCTGGATGATGCCCCCCACAGGTCAGCTATGGAACTGTCAGTCTTAATTGATGAGGCTGACCAGCGCAGAAATGTGTCAGAGCGTGGCAGAAAGATCTCAGTGATGGCCTGGGAGATGACACTGGAAGATGTGATGGAGGATGAGGATGCTGAGGAGTCAGAAGAAGAGAGTATGATGGAGGGAACAGTTTTGGAGGAGGAGGAGAACAAGACCATGGAAGAAGAACAGAAGGTAACACAAGCTGTTGTAATTTGATTCTGAGATTTCTGTGATATCATGAGAGAGAAAACTGTCATAAAAGTAAATTCGCTGTTTCCATCCACACTGAAGGTCTTTACTGACTAAGTAAACATAAATACCAAGCATGCAGTGCAGCTTTCAGCATTTTGTGAATGTGTGTGTGTGTGAGAGCAGATGGTTGGTGAATCGGCACTTCGTTTGCTGTTGGAGGCTCAGATCAGAGAAGAAGTCAGCGCTGAGTACATGGAAATCTTCAATGAGATGGAAAAAGATTATAGGTGAGTGTTGATCACTGACTGCTGTTCAGTGGCAGCTGAGGGCTGGTCGTTTTAAATAATGGTGTTTGTCAGTGAGCGTCTGGAGAGGGAGAAGGAGATCCTGGAGGAGAGAGCTGATAGGAGGGTCGCGATACTGAAAAATCTCGTTAGCAAGACGGTGAACCTGTCCACCACCAACACTAATGAGAAGGTGACTTTTATTCCAAAAAAAACCCAAAATGCACTGACCAGTCACTGGTGGCTCCTGCTGATTATTGATACTTGATAACTTTATAAGGAGGAACAGACAGCTTTGATGGAGATCATCAGTTCACTGACGAAAGATCTGGAGAAAATCAAAGAGGATGCGCAGAGTGTTCACAACTGCCTGACTGAACACATGCACACTACAGGTAAGCGTGTTTCTCTCGCACATGTGTCAGTTTATTGTGGTTTGTTGGTTTATTTACAGATTTTTAGTGTGTTAACCTGTATTTTTTTTTTTTAAGCTCTAACCTCTGTCTTTGCAGAAGCCCTCAGATTAGAGAAGCAGCAGTCACATGAACAGCCTCAGGAAGCCAGAGAGGTATATTGGTTTTTAGTTTGTGCTGTTCATTCCAGTTTTGTTGTTTATTATTATTATTATTATTATTATTATTATTATTATTAGATTTTTCTAAATCGTGTAAAATAAATTTAGGTTTTTTTTAATTTTTTTTTTTCCAGACGGAAAATCAGCAGAAGGTATCCGAAGTTATCGAGATGTGTCAGCAGAAAGATAACATCATCAAGAAGCTGCAGGCTGCTCTGGAGGATGCCACCAGAGATGTAAGTCCACTGTGTTAAACGGAAGGGCCAGGTCTCCCCGTAACGCGGGATGCTTTATCGCAACATTCTGCAATACTTCTAGCCATGCACTCAGGAGGTGCTGAAGGCAAAAGGAACAAGAAAGTGTCATTTATCTTGTAAAGTACACTGAATAAAACACCTTTGTTTTTGCTCCCATTTTTCATGAACTGAATTCGACGTAAGACTTTTTCTACTTATATGAAATTCCTATATCTCTCAAATATTGTTCTCAAATTTGTCCAAATCTATGGTAATAAGAATACACATATAACGATTTTGTTAATGTTAGGATATTTTTACCTGTTTGAGACCCCACACATTAAGAGAAGAAATCAGGCTTTGAACAGTTTTAATTTTACTGTATTGTGTGCTCCAATCTCAACACAGAACAACACACACATTATGATTCTGTTCCGCTACCAATCTAGAATCTCATTTTCCAATCTAAACAATTCTACACGATAACATGTGACCTACCAAAAACAAAGGGGAAGAAACATGACAACAACAAAACTTGCTTCCTTGTCTCTCAGTCAGCTCGCTGATTGGCTACATTCATTGCCACATCACAATTCACCTAGTCATGACTGGAGAGTCGTCGGCTTTTCCCACACGCGACGATTTTTGGTCGTAATTACTGAACAATTTTAATATGTACGACTGTCGGCCCCGACCATTTTCAGAGTGATCATCGGGACAAATTCACTCTTAACACACCTCAGAGCACAGGATAATATAAAGCTATAAGATAATGTTTTTTGTCCTTGGTTGGGAAGGGGGAAAATCAGGACAAAAACAGTCCAATTATCTTTATGTGTTTATCCCGCTTCAGTGAGCACTTCTCCTTTGCTGAGATAATCCCTCCACCTCACAGGGGTGTTAATTAAGATGCTAATTAGACAGCATGATTACTTCAAAGTTGTGCTTTAGGCTCACAATCAATGACCACTCTTGTATTGAATTCTACTCTAGTTTTAGAACTTGCTACTCTCCAAAGTTTGAGTTCACCTGATAGAACTCTATTATAATTTGTGATTCCAATATAGGCACTTTCTGCCAGTCACAATAAAACACCTGGGTGATGTGAACTGAATTCAGAACCACTAATAACTTCAGCGTTGCTAATCTGGCTGAGCTCTGCGCTCTGATGAACTTCTGTTAAAAGATGAAAGTCCAAACAGTGGGGTGATCAGGTCTCAGCTCAAAAGCTCTCCGAGTAGTTGTTGTCATAAAAGACCCGTGACATTTAAAATTACAGCTCGAAATTCTGATGTAGAATGGCTTCAATACTTCATAAGTTCCTGACACCAGTTACCCTGGTCAAAAATTCTGTTCAGTGCTGGACAGTTCAGCACTGAACTGACGATGAAATGATCAAGAAGAAAAGACAGAAAAGTACAGGTCACACATTCCCATACTTATACATCTCTTGCATCTTCATCAAAATGGAAGTAAGGTTAAAGCTCAGATTTGTTCCTTTCAGAAAAGTTTGGAGGAGGCCAGCACCTTGGAGCTTCAGCAGACCTCCTGCTCCTGGAGGAAGGAGGAGGAGAAGGAGAATAGGAAAAGAGTGTATGATTCTTCTGGTGATGAAGGGAAGAAAGAAGGACCAGTGACAAAGAGAGGTAAGAAGAAAAGTAGTTGTGTGAAGACCAAACCTTCATTCTCCATTAACATCATGATCATCATCATCAGTGATTCTGGAGGAGGAGATCTGGAGGCTCCAGGAGGAAAATGAGAAGAAAGAAGAAACCATCATTGAGCTGAGGGTGGGAGAGGAGAAGAGGAAGATTCTGGAAAGGGAGCTGAACACGCGCCAAGAGGAAGTCATCCATCTGAAGAAAGATCTGGTGTTGTTGGAGCAGAAGGTGCAGCAGTTGTCAGGTATTAAGCAAAGGTTTACGGCATGTTTGATATCTCATAGTCACCAGTACAGCCATGATGTCCACATGAAGTTGATGTTTGGTCTGAGAAAACGTAGAATAACTTGTGTCACCTGTTGGTCTTTTAGAACCCGTTAACTGTCCAAACTGTGACTCTGTATTTTCATCTCTGGAGTTGGAACAACAAGAAACGTCAAGACTGACCAAGGAGAACAAAGCTCTGGTAAACGGCATCTTTCAGCTGCAGACAGAGGTACGTTTCCAACAGGAAACACTGTTCGTCTTGTTTGACACATGTCTGATATTGTTTCCTCATTCAGCAATTTACTCGTTTTTTTCTAACCAATCAGGTCATGGTATTACTATATCTATATGTACCACATTACATGTATTTATTTTAATTAATAAAATAAAAGATTGTCCATAATGAAGTTAATTATTGTCTGATCAAAATGTGATTCAACAATACATATTATGGATGAATGATGTCTTTTTTTTTAAATATAATTTTGTACACTATACATCTTGCAGGTGACCACCCTCCAGACACAGTTGAAAGAGAAGATTGACAGGTGTGGCAGCCTATCAAAACAGCTTTCTGTGACAGCAAGCCAATCAGAGGAAAGGGCTGCTTCCATTGACAGTCTGAGACAGGAGCTAGATCACCTTAAACTAGCAAAGGTGCTACTGATATGTGCCTCGAGTACAGCTGTGTAGGGACACAGGCAAACATTATTGATCGATTGACTGTTTCAGGAGGAGGTGGAGCAAGGAATCAGCTGTGTTCTCTGCACCAACATGGAGGAGGAGAGACAGGTGGCGCTGGAGACTTTAGCTCAGAAATCACAACAGGTCCAAGATCTGCAGAAAGACAGGGCAGACCTGGAGGAGATGCTGACACAGAGGTCTGGTTCATTAATATGGGTATTGATCAGAAATTAAAACAACTAGCACTTCACATTAATTCCTCATCATCTTTCTGCTGCAGCCACAACAGGTGTGCTGAGCTTTCAAAGGAACTGGCCAATCAGAAAGAAGAATTCTGTCAACAAGTCACGTGTGTAAGGGAAGAACTCGAATCTGAGGGTGGAGCGTTACAGCGAAGACTGGAGGAGTTGGAGCGTGAGAGAGATGGTAAAGAGATGCTGCATGATTTTAACTCAGAGAGAAATACATGCCTTCTCACTGTGTTTCTGTGTGTGTCAGCGCTGTTACAGCTGGTGTCAGAAAAGGACAAACGGATAGATGAAAGTTCCAGACAGTCAGAGACGCTCAGACAAGGTTTGATCATTGAGTTTTCAATAATTTCTCTACATCCCGTTCAAGTGTGAGCTTCATCAAATTTTTTTTTTGTAGAAGTCAAATGTCTGGTGAAATACATAACATATTCAAATATTCTTCATCTGATGTGTGACTGGTTAATCAGCTTACCAAGAATGTGTTTGTATTAGAACTGGAGCATCTGCAGGAGGAATGGCAGAGAAGAGAGGCAGAAGAGAAGGAGAACAAACAGGTGGAGATCCAGAGGTCCACGGTCAGGAGCAGAAGAGGGAGGCGGCAGCAGGAGCTGGGGGAGTCTCAACTGGTGCAGAATCTTCAGGAAGGTACAAAAGTAAGTCTTAACTGACCAATCAGTTAATGGTCAACGCTTGTGGAAACATTGATTTGTCTATTAAATATCTTTTTATGTCCACAGAGAAGAGGTGGAAGAGGAGAGACCTCTGTGTCACCTCTGATGTCCAGCATGCCTGACACGAAGAACGTCCCAAAAACAACAAGGAGTAAGAGGAAGGTGGAGGAGCTGGAGGTGCGTGTGTGTGTGTGTGTGTGTGTGTGTGTGTGTGTGTGTAGGTTCTGTGTGTGCCTTTCAATTTGACTGTAAAGCAAGCACTCAGAGTTCAGTCCCTTTCTCACTGGAGCCAGTGTTGTTCAGGAAAATAAATCAATGAAAATCACATAACACTGACATGGGATCTGCCCAGGACACACTGCACGGACTGTGCCAATTTTTTTTTTTACAAAGGTCAGAGAGGTCAGATAAAGCAGTCTGTTTTGTATCTGTGTTTTATGGTGTGGGTGTGCGCACAGGACCTGGTGTTCAGTGAGAACAAAAGAAACCAACTGAGAGGAAACTCCAAACAGGTGAAACATGCACATTCCCATTGAGATGAGTATGTCCTGACACACCAGCTGTCTGTTAAAAACATGTCTATGTCTATCTCAGGTGTCTCCTGTGGTAATGGGGGGTGGAGCTCTGCAGATCTCTGAGGTCACTCGTGGTTCTCCATCCGTTTTGAGTAGCAGAGGTCAGTTTAAATAGTGCAGTAACATCATTCTCCAGGAGAGGGCTCTGCTGCTCTGTGTAGCGCATGCTAACTTGCTGTCAGCTCGATTTACAGTCTGTTTGTGCTCTGTCTCTACCTGCTGGTTCGTTTGCAGCTAATAACATTGTCAGCTCAGTCAACTACGAAATATTTCCCACAATGACCAAAACGGGCCGAAGACGGAGGAAGCTTTACAAGATGGGGACTTTATCTCCACTGCTTGACTCTCCACTGGCTGTGAGGAAATTTAATTTAATACTTCCTTATTTTAATTTTCTAGAGGTTTATATTGCTAAATGTATATAACTAAGAGCTGCTGAAAAATAATTTTGCTGTGCCCTGTACAGTGACAATAAAAACCCTTGAATCCTTGAAATTTAATATGAGCACTGATGCAATGTGTTGACATCGTTTGTGTCAAATTTTTATTTTTTTTTCAGTCATTTGCAGGAGCTAAGGAGGAGAAAGAAAGTGATCATGTTATCATTAAGAGGCAGCTGCGGTCTAAGACCTGCAGGAAGTGACTTCAGCACTGACCAGAGTGAGTTGTAAGAGAAAATTAAAAATTTGTCAGGACATTTCTGAAGAAGCATTTTTAAAATAAATCTCTGTACAGTTTTTCCTTTTTGTTTGTCATTTTTTGTTGTAGTTTTTTTTTCGGGGTCAATAAAGAGTGGAGAGAACAGACACCAAGCTGGTCACTTCTTTAAAAATGTTTGATTTCTATGTTACAGTTTTACCGGTGCTCAAAGTTAAACTGGTATTTCAACTTCAGCAAGAATACAAAATGGGACAAATTTATGTTTACAGAATGTTTCTTTAATCAAAAACACAGGACAACGTTCACGTTATTTCTAACATGATTTTGTAAAAAAGCTGAGGCATTTTTCTGAAGTCGAGTAGCAGCTTTGTGCTCTGAGCTGCCACTCATTTTTAGCACCAAGTTAAAGTGCAACAGCACAGTCTGATCACAGTCCACTTTAGAGACAGCACACTGCTGCCCACTGATCAGCCTACTTGTCAGAATTCATCTCATCTTTGTTTTGTGTTGAGTTCAATAAAACTGGGGGTGGGCGGGGGGATCACATCAGCAGCCATCAATTAGCAAGTAGCAAGTGACCAATAAATAGTTAAAAAAATTATCTTGACGAATTCAAATTCAAGAAATTCATTACTGATCTGATATTCTGTTCAGCTAACATCATATTTGACTTCAAAACATCACTCAATGATTTCATGCTTGATCACGTGCAGTTATGTAACATCTTCATTACTGATTGCTTACAACAACCGTGTCCTCCAGGTGGAATGTAATATCCACATTTACATTTTCATGGTAACTGAGACAGTGTCATATTGTCATCAAACAATCCCAACATTTCAAATACATCAATAAATGCTTGTGATTAATCATAGAAATTAAATGTTGCAAAACAGAATTTTCAATCAGCTCTTTTGACAAGAGATTAGATTTGGTTGTCAGGGTTGGACTAAGAACCATTTTATAGCTCAAGAGTGCTATGTGAAACACCTAATGTTTTACATATTTAAATAAAAATATTAATTAGCCACAATGGCCAACCAGCACTGAGATACTCCAGTGGTGATGATGGAAGTTGACTCGGTCATGAAACTGAGTGATAGTGTGATTATCAACACTCATCCTGATTTTAGATCATCCCTTTGATCTAATTTGTTTCCTCCGAGGCCAAAAGGTGTCAGCCTAGCTGATCTCCTCTGTCGATGGCAACAAAATTGTCTGTTTGTTTGGACAGGATCGGGGAAGGGGCTGGTGATTGGCTTCCTTGGCTAACCTGACACGTCTGCAGTGACGTATCCCCACAATGACAGCGAGAGTGAGTGCGCTAGCCAGCATGGCACCCCCACTGAGGAAGAACATGGCTGTGTAGCTTCCTGTGACATCAACCAACCAACCTGCAAGAAGAAAAGAAGTAATGCTAAGACGAGCGGTGAACCGCCTGGACCGGTAGCACGGTGGTGTAGCATAGCAAGAACCTTCCGGGTTTAAATCTGCAAGGGTTTAGGTCTGCAAGGGCTGTCTCTGTATGACATATTCAATGATTCTAAATTGACTTATGGGTGCATCATGGTTAAAAAGAACCAAGACTGAGGTGGACCTGGACCACATGTGAAGCTACAAAAACTTCGTTTTGGGACGTTTCTCTTCTGATACTCCTGATTTTGAATTTTTGACAGCTATTAATCTCTGCCGTGGTGCTTCCTCACCTCCGGTCGGTGGACTGATGAGATAGGGGATGCCGTGGAGGAAATAGACCACACCCAGGGCCGAGGACAGGTGCTGGCTTCCCACCAGGTCGGATGTCACCACGGGGATTAGGGTCACATAGGCACCGTCAAAGTAACCGTAGAGAACAGCAAAGGGCACGAGGAGCGGGAAAGTCTGCAGCAATGTCACAAAGAGGCAGCAGAGGCCTTCCATCATCACAGAGAAGATGTAACATCCCAAACGGTAGGGCTTCAAACACCTGTGAAGGCACAAATGAAACATTATCAAAGAAGAATTTGGTTACATTGTTGTATTTTAATTATCAGATTTGTTTTAAGTCAAGGTTTGGATCATCGTGTCAACGATCAAAAGAGAAGAGCACAGACTCGTACTTTCTGTCCGTTAGCCAGCCGAAGGTGATGTTTCCCACAATGTCTATGACTCCCAGGATAGACATTAGGAAGGCAGCATTCTGCTGGCTGAGGCCGTTTCCTAGGGCATACGGAACCAGGTAGATAAAGGGGAGACTGCAGCCGCTGGCCAGCAACAAGAAGGACAAGGCCAGACCCAGGAAGTCTGGAAGCAACAGGAAACTGTAGTCCTGACTAGACAGGATGCAGGAGTCCAAGCACCATCTCCGTGACTCTGGTAAAGACAAGAGGCTCACCTCTGCTTCTTTGGGTGGTTTTAAAGCAAGTCTAACATCCTGTGATTGTACTTGACCTATGACATGAGAAATGCCTGATTAAAAAATGTTGCCTGTGTTGCAGAAATTGAAATTAGAAAAGACACTTTTACAAGACGGAATTGGATTTGTGTTTGTCTGGGAGTTCTAGTGCCGATTTGTTTCTTGTTTTAGATTTGTTTGCAATGTGTTTTTTCATGAAAAATACAATTAAAAAAACCACATTCCACATTATCAATAAAAAATTGCTAGTGTTTACTCTAGAAAGATTCATTTCCAGTGCTAACACTTGTAAATTTCTGAATCTTACCAGTCGTCTTTTCTTCACCTGACTCCTCTTCCTCTTTAAAATCCTGCAGTGTGATTGGCCGGAGCAGAGCACCACACACACACAGGTTGGCAACAAAAGCACTGAGGACCAGCAGCGCCCCCCTCCAGGAGTAGAGATCGATGAGCAACTGCACCACTGGCGCCAACACAAAGGTGCCGATGCCGCTGCCGGACAGGCCGATGCCGTAGGCCAACGCCGTACGCTTGCGGAAATAGCAGCCCACCATGACGATGGCGGGAGTGTAACAGAGAGCAAAGCCCAGACCTGCGCAGACAGGACATGGCTGATTTGAGAGCATTTGAATACATCCTCACTGTGGCCCTCATTTATCAATCTTGCGTAGAAACGTGCGCAGATCGTGCAGGGGTCGAAAAGACGAACGTGTGATTCATGAAAATTTCGTATATGGCCAATCCCAGCGTAGAATCAGAGGGTCTTGATAAATGCAGCGGCTAAAACCGAACGTCATTAACATGTTCCGCCCTTAAATAGTCATGTTTCAGAGGCCCCGCCCACTGAAGAACGATGACAGCGGCGGGAGCAGCGCCGCCGTGGACGATCAGACGTGTCGCTGCCCTGACAGTCACTGTCGAAGCTTCGCTGCTGCTCTGGGGCAGGTTCACCAGTTATTAGATATTCTGTCAATGACCACGAAAAAACAGAAGACATCTACTTCGGCAAAAAGCACAAGATTGCTTAAAAAAACAAACAAAAACTAACAATAAAATAATTACACCGAAAAACAAACCAAACACGAATTTCTCAGGAAAACACGGGTAATATTTTATCAGGTGAATGCAAAACAAAAATGGCCTGAAAATGACCTTGCACGCAGTTTTCTGCCGTACGTACGGTTGATTAATGAGGGCCTGTGTCGCTAAAGACAGAAACTTTGTTGGATGAAAGATCTGTTTTGTGTGTTATGTTGAACAACAACAACAAAAACAACATCAGCTGATGCTACATGGATAGTGTAAACATTAACGTCAGCAGATGCTATTAGTGTTTAAAGTGACACCATAAAGATTTTCTCTGACCCATCATGATTCCCATGCTGAAGTAGAGGAACTCTAGACTGTTGCTGAAGGAGCTGAGAAGGAGCCCACAGGATGACAGGAGACCCCCGAGGATAACAGACAGCCGGCATGACCAATGGTTACCGATGAGGCTGCCGAATGGAGCTGTACACGCACACACACACACACACAGAAGGTTTCAGTGGTCTGGAAGTGGACACGGATGAAGGATCAGTGCTGCTGACTACTGACCAAAGAGCATGGTGCTGCAGTCTGCCAGACTGTGGACCCAGGCCGTGGCTGAGTAGTCAGCTTTGAAATGACTCTGAAACTCAACAAAGAAGATGGAGATACATCTGTGTGCACACACACACAGACACACACATGTAAAGCAAAGGTCAGTCACTGAAAAAAATACCACAATCTAATCATTTTGATCATCTAAACAGTGGTGTGTGTGTGTGTGTTATGTTAAGTCAGTTGCGGTGGTTGTGTAACTGATAGGGGACCAGTGTAATCATTAGTTGGGGTATGCAGGATCCTTGTCCTGTTTTCTTGAAGCAGTGCATTTTGGGAGAGCAGCTCATGAGGATGGATGACAAACAGCTGTTAGTGTTTCAAAAGTGAGGATGAAGAATTTTGTAAATCAAACTTTCAAATTTACAGTTTATAAAGGTTTTCATCTCAGGTGGCAACTACATACATGAATTTACCTGATGGAATCTCTCACACACACACACACACACACACACACACACACACAAACACACACCGCAGCAGAGCAGTTTGTCGATGTGATGATGTAAGAAGGTGTTTGATCAGGTGTGACAAACACACACACACACACACACACACACACACAGTTAACTTATTTTTTTTAACTATCCCTCTTAATGAATCTACTGAAGCTGTGTTAATGCTTCTGGTTATTACTGCTGAGTCATGTTTCAGCTTCAGAAGATGATTCTTATTGATGCTGAGTCATGATTTGTTTCCGATCTGTTCCAGTTTGTGTAAGATTGTACCAGTGAAAGGGATATTACAGTTTTTACAAAAGTCTTACACCATTTAAAAAAAATTGGTTTTGAAAATTTGGAAAAAAAAAAAAACTTTTCATTTTAGTGTATAAAATAAAAAACTGTAACATATACAAGACAGAATCTGAGATGTTCTGCATATTGTGTGTGTGGTTGTGTTAATTGTGTGTAGTGTTTTGAAATTCCAAGCCCTGTTTTCAAAATCGTGCCTAAGCAATTGTAAAAAAACTAAGGCCCTACAAAGTGAGAGTGTGTGCATGTGTTCTTGTACTTGCTACATACGTAGTAGCAAAATACTCATTCTATTATCAAAGTGAGGGAAGTGAAGACATTTAGGTTTGTCCTCACAACTTCAAAGGCCTGTTTGAAGGTTGACTTAGTTTTAAGATTAAGGTCAAGTATTACCATGAGGTACAGTATTTCAGCAATTCTGGGAATTTGTTTCTGAACTGTTTTTCTAAGCATGTCTTCAGAACAGTCTCACTTTTCTGTGCTGGTCATGTCTTGACTCGTCTTAAATGTATGAAGGTATAATTATGAAGCACTTTACTGTAAAACCAATCCATCAAATATTCATGAGGATGTCAAAGAAAGTAGTGCAAAGTAGCTGCACTCGCAGCTACCGACATGCTAATGCTGACTCATGCTGGGGTGTAAAGTTTACGCTTCAGTTTTCAAAAGTAAAGGTGCAAATATCATTCACCTGCTGCAGAAGGTGCTTCCCATCAGCTGATAATGTTTTTGGACATTTTACTTTATTGATGCTGAAGTCTGACTAAAACACCTCAACTAAAGGTTTAAAGTTCATTAAGCAGATAAAGGACAGGACCTCAGTCTCACAGATTATCTCAGAAACACTAGTTTTTTTTTTATGTAGGAGTTCCGGCTGTGGGACAGAACCACATGCAACAACTTGTTTGGTTAGTCAACATGCTCACATTAGGGCGTCATTAGTTATGTCCAGCTGATGCAAAGAACCGTAAAGTTTGAGGACAAATGGACCAAATCCAGTGAAGAAACTGCTGTATTCAGTTTTCACTGGGTAACATTCAGTGCTGTTATTTATCATAAGCAACATGGCAACAGCAGCACTGCTTCCATGGAGTGAAAGGCGATTTTATGCCACTTCCTGTTTAGTCTGGCAGTGGCTGACGCACTTCCTTTCTCAATTTGGACTTTTGTGTGTGTGTGCGTGTGTGTGTGTTTTACCTGGTCACTGCACGAGTGCACACTGTCACCATGAAGCAGCAGCCAACAATCACCCAGCCCCATCCTCCATCCAGGTGTGAGTTTGTTGTTTGATGTTGTTTCCCACCAGCCATCGTAGCTGGAAACATATGCAGTTTGGCTGCTCCCAGTCCTGGTCCTGGTGAATGAGATCCAGCAGGTCACTGTGTAAGTTTGGTGTTTAGGTGGGGTGGGTGGATCCTGAAGGATGCAGAGGAGAAGAGCAGGAAGAGGTTGAGAGGCTTTGTCCTGTCAGGTGTGAACGAGTGCATCCAGCTCACGGTTGTCAATCAGTCACCAGCAGACCCGCAATCATTAACAGGGCTGCAGATGATAGTGAACAAGCACTCCAAAACCACGGCAAAGTTGAGACATGATCCCTCGCTGCAGCATCACCAACAGGAAAGACAGGAAGCTCACATTCTTTGTTGATGACTCCTCAACAAAAAGTGGCTGAGCGTGCAGGTGTCGGGTGTCACATGGAAAACAAACAGGTTTGACAGGACCAAAGTTACTGAGAAAAAAAGAGAAAACCACCCTGGTGTCACGACTTCTGATCAGTTATTGGTGTCAGTATTATCAGACACTTGCGTTCCAAATTGTTGTTCAGGAACTTTTTTTTATGGCTTCAACCTCATTTTGCATCTAGCTTTTCAACATCATGATCACAGCTTTCTTGAAGTGATTGAAGATAAGATTCGTTCTTGGATCTCTCCGCTGAGCTTCAGGTTGTCAAATGTGCTGTGGCGCCACCCTGTGGACAGAAATGACAGCTTTCTTTCCTTTTAATGTTAAAAATCGCACTTCACAAATTCATCATTCTGTGCTGACTGAAGGCACGCTCGTTTCAAAGTTAGTAATCACGTGACAAACAATATTTTAAACAAAAATAACAACTTCTTGGTCATGGATGTTCGTCAAATCCTGAAAATTTCGAGTTTAGTTTTATGAGCTGAAATCAGAAATCAGAAACATGACATTCCATTTCTGTTCCCTTACACAATCCCATTTCTAACACGTGACTGAAACACGCGCCCGTATTTTGTCTTGATGAAGATGGAAGGTCTTCATCTTCAACTCCACTGAGTCTTAAAGTTTGAGTCCTAAAGCTCCACTGAGCCCAAAAGTTTCTCACCGTGGTTCCACGTATGCAGCTTCTCCAATCATCTGTTGATCGCTGATCGATAGCATCGGTTATCAGCTGCAAAGTCTTTCATGTTCTACGCCCTGCCCCCACTTCCTTCTTCTGTCATCTGTTTTCAATTTTCTGCATTTATGAAACGAAATCTTCTGACTCCAAAGAAGAAAAGTGAACCGCATTCAAAACAAACAAACACAGATATTTAGAGAAGAAAACATGCGGTCGTGTGTGTCTATGTCCTCACAAAAAAAGAAGTAGTGGGTGTTTAAGAGACGTGTGATGTCATCTGGATGTTCCAATTTCGACTTTATTCAGTTATCTTTAGCTAATTTAGTTCCAGATGTTGTAGACGGAAACTAAATTAGCACAAACTTGCTTGGAATTAAACATTTGAAGTTGGCTTTCTACTTGTCTCTGCTTAATCAGTTTTGGATCTTTTTTTTTTTCATCATTGAATTGATTTTATGAATTTTGATGCAAAGAGAGCTGTTTGTTATATCAATTTTGACGATAGTCAGTGTCGCAATATTGGGTATTTGTTTCCCTCTAGTGGACAGACGCCATAATTAACATACGGTGAGTTCGTCAATCGTCATGACTTCATGTATCCGCTATGTTCCTCAAAAATCCTGCTACTATATTAGACCTTCCTACTATATTAGATTTGTTTATAAGTAAAGTATGTCTGTGATATAAAATAAACTAAAATCAGAAAAAATTAAAATTGAAAAGCAGTACTACAATCCATGAGGTGACTACAGGGGTACAGCAAAACTAAAATGGTTACTTTAAATATAACATGTACCTTTTTAAATTATAAGAAAGTTATACATTTATGAACTAAATTATGAACAATGCCAAGAAATTAATCTACAGTTAATGGATTACAATTTTTTTCAAATATTACAGTTTTTTACAATTGCTTAGGCACAATTTTGAAAACAGGACTCGGAATTTCACACAATTAGCACAACCACACACACAACATGCAGAACACCTCAGATCCTGTGCAAAATGAAACTCTTGTCAAAACTATATACACATTTACGAAAACCACACCATGTTACCATATGAAACACACTTTTCATGAGGCTTAACTCTGTTTGAACCAGTTAAACACTGCTCTATTTAACTTAAAACACTTTTAGCAATTCTACCTCTCACTGATTAGATTACTGTAATGAAGTACACAGAGAAATTGCAAATATACAACATGGTAAGTCAAAACACAAAACAATATCAGTAGTGCAGACTATTGAAAATATGATTTATTTCTCTTTGTATAAAATCAGTCAGTCCATAACATGATCAACTAGTGCTGCATAAGTTTCATTTGTCAAATTTGTTCCTCTTGAAAGCAAGTGAACTCACCTGCTGCATTTTTATAGTGCTCAAACCTGATTGGTGTGTCTATAATAAACCAATCATGTGTTTGCTCACTTGATTCATGTGTTTAACCATCTGGCTAATGGGTGTGGTGATTTATTAGTCAGTGCTTTGGAATTGCAAGACATGATGATTGATATCTGTGTCTAATGTAGACAAGTGTGTTTAGTCTTTTGCAAATCACTGTTTGTATTGTCCTGCAAAAAGTGTGAGGCTGACTTTGTATTCATACTAGTGAATATCAGTCTAATATTTTGTTCCTTGAGTGTAAGGTTTTGGAAAATGTGTAAGACTTTTGATCTTAGTGGTCATGCAATAAAAAAAAAACTGTATTTAATCAAATAAACAATATTAAAAGAGAAACAGCTTTAAATATCTTCTGTTTTCATCATTTAGAACTTTTATTATGCAGAAAACAATCAAAGACCAGTGGTGAGCAGCGGTTAGTCAGGATGAAATCTAGAATTGCTGTGACATCACTTCCTGTCATTCTGCTCATTCAACAGAGTCTTCGTTTCATTCTGCCACTCCAGAACATAATCAAGGGGGCAATGACCATCCTAAGAGAAAGATGGAACCGTCTGATTTTATTGCGAAATAGAGGTTTTACTTGAGAAGTGCTGCTCCTGAGCCTGATGGTCCTGGACGTCCTGTTACCTGGTTGGTCACATGCATGTCGGCTCCGTGCAGCAACAACAGCTGGATGATTTTTAGTCTGTTTTGTCGAACTGCATCATGAAGAGGAGTGTCTCCTTCCTAAAACACACAATAATCTTACTGATTGCTGATGAAACCCTTGTCATTGGGTTTGTGTTCACACACTCACTCGGTCCTGCGTGTTGATGGAGGCTCCATTGTGGATCAGGTACTGAACACAGTCAAGGTGTCCCGTCCTCACAGAAACATGGAGAGGGGTACTGTTCAGCTGGACACAGCAGAACAAGTATTCCTGAATCATATGTGAGTTATAATAAGAAAGATGAGGGCAAAGAAAAGGAACAGGACACATCAGGAGTGTAGTGAAGAAGGCAGGACCTGGAAACCGGAGAATGCTAACAATCTGTGGACAGGACTCAGCAGTTCACCTGCACCTCAGGGGCTAAGGTCGCTCTTGATGACCTCTGACCAGTCGAACAAGGTGTAATTACTTCAACTTGGATTATAATTTTTATGATTAACACTTTGAAGCAAGTGCAAGTGCAAGTACTCCACTTCCTGCACTACCGGTAAAGGAGGCTGAGGAAGAGTTAATCACACTGAACAGACAAGGCTGAACCAGATGGTGACCAATAAACCGGGCTAGCCCTAACGCTGTGATATGTGAAGCTGAGTAACCATCAGGTCAGAAGTCTCGGTCATCTTATGTAACTGAAATGAGTATACAACCAAAAATAGTCACTTAGCAAGCTTTAGGTTTAATTTAGCTCCCCACAGGCATCAGGACCCGTGGTAACATATAGTACTAGTATTGTGAGTACCTTGTCAGCTGCAGTGATGTCTGCTCCATGCTTCAGCAGCAGTTGTAGAACAGACAGATGTCCTCCTCGACATGCCGCATGGACACAAGTGGACCACAGCTGGAAAGACTCCCCACATGAGGTTGGATCTAGAAGTCCTGATTCTTTCCTTTAAAACACCCATCCCAGTGCTGGTCCTGGCACCGACCCCTACACTGGTCCCAGTTATGTTCCAAGCATAACTGGTTCACTGACGGAGAATAAAACAATTGGATGTTTACCTTATCTCTGCTGTCGATGTTCGCACCCGCCTCGATCAGTCTGGTGACAACTTCGGTGTAGCCAAGTGAGCACGCTCTGTGCAGACCAGTGCGTTCAAACTGAACACACACACACACACACATATCAGTTTCATGACAGCCACCAGAATGGTTTGACTGTTGATGACCCACCACATCACAGGCGTCCACATCCCCACCAGTGGTCAGGTACCTGTTGATCACCAGCAGGTCATTCTGATCGCACGCCTTCCAGAAGTCGTCCTCATCCACGTAATAAGGCTGAGAGACATTCCCGTCACTAATCACATGACCGCCAAGCTGTACTGTGACGTCACCTTGTGTTGTGCATTACCGCAGTGTGAACAACAGGGGGGGCAACAACTCCCCTGACTGCAGATTTCTGCTCTCGGTTGCTCTTCCTCAGGATCATGAGGTTCTGGAGGTCTGAAGGAGTCTCCACAATTACCCGACCTGTTTTATCTGTCTGAACAAGAACAAGGAAAAACCATTTCAACCAAAACAATGTGACTACCACAGTACAGAATTTCTTCAAAAACTGTAGGGGTGTGGCATCAAAGACTGGAATAAGACACAACTGTGTACAGATTAGTTTGTAATTGTTAAAAAAAAAAAGTCTATAATGAAAAGAATGCTTAAACAGCTAAACAGTGCTAAAGAAAGTCTTCTTACCTTGAGGCTGATTGGATGGTTGAAGCTGGCGTGGTCGCCGTTCTGTGTGTCCCTTTTCTCTTGAGAAATGGACGTCTCGTAGCATCCATTCCCTTCCTGCCGATGACACACATTACCTCTAGCCTTTAACTTTTCTCTACTTCATGTCATGCTTTATGAAGGAATCTGTCGACCTGGATGTTCTGTCCCCCGCTGTCCTGTTGCGGGTATGTGAAAATCAGCTGTTTGAATGTTCTGTCTGACATTTAGGGCTCTTAAAACTTTATTTAGAGGTTTAACGAGGACCTACCAGTGACCCAAAACAGAAATACAGAACCAGCAGCTGACCTCTGACTTTGTTACATCTTTATTAGCAGTCTCTCTTTGAGCTTGTCTGGTGTTGCTTCATTGGTCAGTGAAAAACAAGAATGATCAGCAGTCACGTGGACTCTGACCTCTCTCTCACACACACACACACACACACACACACACTCACCACCACTGTATCTTCTTCATCTTCGGAGCTGATTGGCTCTGATCCGTCACCACTGAGGAGAAACAAACACTAACTGATCTGATTGATCCGTTCCAATCAGATTTAGCGTAAAAAACTTTTCAGTTAAATTAGATGACAACATCACTGTCTCCTTAGTTCTGTAAGAACATTTCCGTTTAAGTGCGTTCTGACCACAAATGTTTTTATATAGGAGATCTCTCTTGTCTTTCACAGGTTCATTCAGGCTGAGCTGACTGGAATAAACTAAAACAAACAGCTGATCTTTTCTTTTTTTAGGCTTGTGAAGGGAACACTGAACAGCGGACGCCTGCTGAAATCATGAAAATCTGTAAAGATGAAATCATAGTGGAGCTCACCTTTGCAGCTCCATGTCAGCGCTCAGAGCAGATGAACTGATGTTTGGTCACTGGTCCTGCTAATATATATCACACACACACACACACACACACACACCTGACCTTTGGCCTTGTCAGTTAAACTTGCAGGTGACTCTTGATTCTGTCTGACCTCAGTAACCAGAGAAGATGCAGTACTCTACTTTTATTAGTAGACTTTCAGCTTGTATTAACACATCTCCAAGTGAAACCCAAACGACTGTGTTCGTTGTGTTCTGGAAAACTTTATTTAAGAGCGTTTTTTTAACGGCATCACGCCTGTATGGTACGCGCACACACACACACACACACACACACAAGCACCAGAACACAACAAACACTTGTGGTGCGTCCTATACTACAAAAATAATTAACTACTCCAACATGACGGAACTCACCCGATAACCAAGAGTAACCAAATCATTTATCATGATCATTAAATTGTATGTTATTATGCTAAAAGAATTACGATCAAGTGTTTTCATTTGGTTAAAAACAAAAGAAATATCGATAATTATCACAAAATATTGACAAAAATCCAGGGGACACACACATAACTGCATTTAATTATCTGTGCCATCAGTCTCTTTTCTGCTTTTCTGTCTTTCATGACTTGTATGTATTAAATTATCTTTATTAGTTGTAGTTTCACCTTTGACATCTAGGTGTGTCTAAAGTTAGTGTTTTATTTTCTTCTCCTGGTGTCTCACTGGTCCTGTGACATTATGTTAAATGGACCATCTATTTCACATTTCATTCCAGCTGGAATGAGAAATACCATGTCCACTTCACTGTATCATATATAAGAAATATAATAATAAAATAATATGATTAAAACATTTAGTACAGCAGACATGTCAAATAATGCTGTCGCTAAATGTAAGGACTTGATGCCTTCGCTAATCTTTGATTATAAAGCAATCTCCTGTTATGTAGCCCATGTTATGTGTTATATCACTCACACACACACACACACACATTTTTTTTTAATAAAAAAAATTCTGAATAATGGATAGTGATTAAATCAAAATTGCAGAATTTTTACATTTTCTATTAATTAACAATATAATTTTGCATTGCTTAAATATAAATAATACATTTAAATATATCTCTTTCTATTACAGCATATATCTGCTAGTTATATACCCATGTTTAATATATTATTGCACCTACTATTAGCTCCTTAATTTTTTTATTATTTATAAATTTTATAGCTTTGATATTTAAAGCAGATCAAAGCTTACAGCTCTTCCTTAAGGCGTTAAGGGGGATACAGGCTAAACAGTTTTATAAAAGTTTTAAAAAAAATGGCAGATTCAGGAGATGGAATTGAGAATGGTAGAAATTGTAAGTATTCCATTTATTCTGATAAAAATTTAGGAATGAGTTCTTTTTAATCTGTTTAATGATGTACACTATCCTGACAGTCTTTCTTCTGTCTCTCAGATGTCGTCATCACGCTACGGAATTATCCACGTGGCGAAAGCAGTCGAGATGTGACAGTTCTCAACATAGTGCGATTGGTTTTGCAGACAGAATTTTCTGACGTCAGATTTGACTCACCTTTAATATACAACAATCTGATAGCGCCTGACATTACTATACGGCAAACTGCCATCAACGGGCCTGAAGCTGCAGGTCACTCTAGCACCGAACGCAGCAACCAGGTTGAAACCAGCACCGAAACAACCAGTAAAATATCTGACATTGATGAGGACGACTGTGCGGTCTCACAGGACAGTGGCACTGTTGAAGACTCTGAAGAACCAGTTCGTTCATTGAAGAGAAAGAGAAGGAGAAGGAAACGAAAGCATAAGGCTGCAGCTAGATATTTAGATTCTTCCTCTGAGAATGAAGAACAATCTCGCCCTTTAAAGAGAAGAAGAAAACATAAGCATTCAGTTCAAACCAGAGATTCTGAACTTCCTGGTTGCTCAAGAACAAGAAAAGAATTGGCTGGTAGGAAAAGAATGTATAGTAACGGTCGGCCAAGAAAAGGAAGGAAAAATGCATCTAAACATATAGATGCTACGAATAAGGATGCTAAAGAGGAGACTCTGGCTGGACTGTTGAAAACGAGAAGAAAGATATACAAACGGCCAGCTCAACATGAAGGTTCTCATAATGAAGAACCTGTCCCTGGGCCTACTGGAAAAAATACAGGATTGCTGAAGAAGAACGCAAAGCATTTTCAGTTTAAAGCCAAACCACCAAGCAAAGATTCTAAGGCTTCTGCTAAAGAACCTCTGACAGGAAGGAAAAAGAGGAGAAGACCAAGAAAAGATGATAAAAATCCAACCCAACAACCTGGTGCTTCTACTACAGACTCAGAAGAAGAACGTCAACCAAAACTTTTGAGAAAGAGGAAAAAGAAAGATAAATAAATAAAAATCTTGGTGCTTGTGGATTGTGAAGTTTATTTATCCTTATTGTAATTATAACGCTTTTCTTTTTTTATTTTCTTTTTAGAGGACAGTTTATAATTTAGAATATCGTATCTATCATTGGCTGAATTATTATTTGGATTCATTTTCATTTTATACACTTACTGCCATCTACTGGCTAAATGTAGCACTTGCACGGGCAATAACAATTTTGTCATTTTTGAACGTTAGAATGTGTCTAAATGTTAGAATGTACAGATTAAAGTTTCTGAGAAAATTATGTTTAACCCTAAGTGAGTGAAAGCTTAGTTATTAAAAAAAATGTAAACTATCAAGTCCATATTTTAATAAGGCGATAATGCATTTTCAGTGTAACTTGAGTGCAGATGCAAATCCAGTATATCTGGTAAATATCTTAAATGCATCTTATATTTGTGTTCAGCAGCTAATTGTTTTGCAAAAAAATGTTCATCCTTAATAAAGCTGCACCAGCACTGAAAAGGCAAGGCCTGTTACGAAAGAGAAACCACTCAGCCCCTAGAACATTTTTTAAATGAATTTAATATCACGGCTTTAATTTCAAAGACAGAAATAATCCAAAAAGGGAAGAGCCCCCTACAGACAGAGCGAGGTTAAGAGCTGTTCACACCTCCCCCAGTGTTCTGAAAAAAAAAAAAACAGAAGAGACAGAAAATAGGCCACAGCCAAACAGACGGCTTCGTTTTGTTGTCTCACCTTATGTTCACACAGCTTTGACGAAACCACGCAACCCACGGAGGATTAAAGTAGAGCTGTCAGTGCCAGGCTGAGACTTTCACATTCTGAGAACTTGTTTTTGAATAAACAGAAAACCAGATAATCTGATATTTGTAGAAAAGCAAACCCACGTGTCATAAAGCTTAAACAGTTGAACAATAATAAAATTTTTTTATCTAGCATTAAGCAGGCACTGAATCACCACCTTTGTTTTCTGTGGGCTCGTGTAGTTACACCTTCAATATGTTAACCCCAACAGGCTGACTGGAACCTCCAGCCTTTAACCTTCTCTATTTCATGTCTTAAAAATGGACATTTGTGAAAAAACACAGGAAGGAATAAATGCTGCTGAAGAGCATGTGTTCTTGGCTACAGGCTTAGCTTTGTGCTTGTTTAATGTGCAGGCATTTGATAGAAGGCAGGCTGTAGTCATGTTACATCCGTGTTAAATGCTTTGCATACCACTTTTTTTCTGAGGTACAAAATCAGCTTAATGGGCTCCGACATCGTCGTCGTCTCCTCAGCTTCTACTGCGCGCTTTCTCCGCATTATGGCTAAACTTTTGAAAGTTTTGATGGGAGTTTAGCATAAAAAATAAGTTCTCATTTTAGGCTGAAGTTATCAATAAACAAACGCTCTAAGGTTTTAGTAACAGTTCCACAAAATTCTCCAGACTCAAGACGGAATGTCATCGGCAAGTACATAAATACATTTACTGCAACATTTTTTAAAAAATATTACATTGTCAATCCAAAATAATACTTAAACATTTAAAATACAGTATTATACAACAAAACTGAAATCAGAGACCGAGACTTAAACACTTCATGGCAACATAGTTATAATACATGACGTGAAATATACATTAATAAACTAACTTTTCTCATTTACAATTTAATTCACTGACATATTTTACAATAAAGGAGAAATATAAGCTCATGTTAGGACAAGTGCATAGCAAAATAGATTTTTGAGTTAAACACAGAACAAACAACCAGCTTTAGAAAAACATTAAAAACTGTTTTTCGTCTTTTAAGGCAAAGCTTGTCACTTAAAGTTGGCATAGTCGGAGAAAATGTCAACAAAATCTTGTACCACCCTGTAGCAGAAGTCATACTGTTCCTGTGAAACACAGACAGAGGACAGATGAGCTCCCAGATCAAATTCGTTAGGAAGCAGCTGTTACTATTTGTCTCAAGTGCTTGAGTCAAAGATAACTGGGATTGTTCTCGTTGAGCATTGATCTTATGTCAATCTGTCCAGACTGGAGAAGATTCTGGGATGATGGCTTCCAGGTGTTCTGGGATGATGGCTTCCAGGCGTACGTCTCCTGGCCTGGAAGCCTGTGGAAGCACTTGTTTAATCCTTTTTCCCTTTTTTTAATATTGCTTCCAGATGTAGCCGTTTGCCCATTGGCAAGAGGAGAGAGAACATGTGACCTTTCAGTCTGACCTTTAAATTCTATTTACATAACACCGACTACCATTCAGCCTTATTGGTGCTAACCAACTCATGGAACTCAGGAACCAACTCATGACAGGATGAGTCAGAGCAGATATGTCAGTAATTCACAAGGCAACTATCCCACCCTCCCCCCCCGGAGCTCAGCACTTCTGGAGCCTGTCGCTGGATCTCCTATCTCCACTCTCCTGAGGCCTGGTTCTGCTGCTGGATCCAGAACCCTCTCCATGGCCCTGCCTGGATCCTGCAGCTTTTGCTCAACGTTCTCTCTATCCTCCCTGTCTCTCCTCTACCCCTCTCCTTTTTCTATCTCCCCCTCTCCTCTGTCTCTCTCACCATCTCCCCGTCTCTCCTCTCCTCCTCTCCCTCCCAGCCGGTCGCAGCGGAAGGCCGTCTACACTGAGTCTGGTTCTGCTCAAGGTTTCTGCCTGTTAAAGGGAAGTTTTTCCTCACCACTGTTGCCAATACCAATTGGCTTACTCAGTGTGGAGCTTTGCCCTGGGAGCTGTTTCTCTTTTTTTGAACGTGTAAAATGTCTTTGTTATAAATTGGCACTTTAAATAAAATTGAATTGAATTGAATTGAACAGACAAGCAGCCTCCATCCCGCAGTGTCATCATTACCGTTTGTTCTGCAGGGTTGCTCACCTTGCCTACCTACTCCAGGCTGCCTCGGCTCACTATAAGAGACTGTTCTGATTGGCTCGGTGCAACCAGACTGGTCTCTAAAGTAGGGCTGAAATGATTAATCGAGTAATTAATTATAATAATTCGAGTAATTTCATTACTACAAAGCTTCGATAAAAATAATTTGTGTCTTTTAAATTCGGTCCACTATACTTCGCAATGTGTTTCACACGGATCGTTATTTCTCTTGCGAATTTAACATTAAAAAGAAAAGAAAACGTAGTGCAATGCGTCTACTGTAAGATGCAGTTAGCACAATGCTGCTATGCAGCATCTCCAAAGGACAAATCCAGTCTATGCTAAAAGTCCGCAGATCGGACCAGGCACGGCAAGCTAAGGCTAACAATAATTAGCAGCAATTAACAGAAATCAGTGTGATCCATGATTGATAGAAGTCTGGTAACTAACACAATCTGTTTATAGCTCTGTGGAAAGGCTGATTCAGAACTATAATCAATGCGGAGGCTACTCTGCTAGCTATCACATTTCCCTAGCCAAATTTTTACTTATCATAATTATATTGTAATAATAATCAATGGAAAATAAAGTGCTATAGTGAGTTTGTTAAAGCCTGAACTTCAGTTAGTTAAACTGTAAAAGCAGTCACTTTAATTAATGCAGTATCTAAGTTTGATATTATTTTGAGCATTTTCAACGGAACAAGAACGTTACGGATGCTTTTCAATAAAATTAGTGATGTAAAAAAAAAAAGTCAGTGTGCGCAGTATATTTCTTTTCCGATCACTAGAATAATCAATAGAATACTCGATTTTCTAAAATAATAGATTGCTGCAGCCCTACTCTAAGATAATGCTGTCATCTGAGAATAACGATTCAACTCTGACTCAAATGCCAGACTCAAAGGCCGGCACTGATCACAATGACAGAGAACTAAATTTGCTCCTGGAGGTGTTACTTTTGCTGATACTTACCACAGTTTGGACCATGTGAGGCCTCTGCATGCGTAAACTTTTCACAGTTTGGAACACGTCCAATAGTCCTTCTGCCTTGACGCGCTCCAAAATATTGCTCAGTGCAATGAACGTACCTGTTCGACCTGCACCAGCGCTGCAACGCAGAAGCAAAGAAACGTTTCAAAAATGCTCCAGTCCGAGCACAGTGTAGATGTAATGTCTGTCCAGTTACCTGCAGTGTACAACAATGGGGTGATCCCCAGACTGCTGTTGCTGTCGTTGAACTGAGGCGATGATGTCGATCATACCTTTTCCCTCGGCGGGAATTCCCACCTCCGGCCAGCCGTGGAAGTGGAAGTGTCTGATCACCCTCGTCTGCTTCTCCTTTGGGGAAAAAAAGGGCAGGAAGATGAGACTATGTCTCCCTAGATTTGAAAGCATCGTGGCAGATGCAATGTGAGGAGAAAATCTGTAATCTGAGAGACTCTGAGAGATGTTGTGGTTCGAATTTAATGAAGTACACCAGACAAGAGGGTTTAAATCAGTCTTCTTAAAACACATCCTGCCCATCGTATTTCCTCTGTAGCTGGACAGTTAATATACGCATGTAGGATTCGGATGCAGAAGTTAGCTCTGACCATATCCGTTGCTTAAAAAGGGATAAGCGCTGAGTTGTTATTTGATAAATTTGTCATTTATATCAAAAGAAAAAGCAGGAATTGCTGATTTCCAAGGTGATAGCTGGGTAGGTTGTGGAGATCAGTCAGGATAAGTTACTATGCAGGCGTTTATTGTGCATAAATGTGAGGACTGTGCTGTTGCACAGGAAAAGACACTGGGACCAAGTCTTTGAAGCAGTTTTTTTATGGCACATTGGTGCTTCAGACTTGAGTTAAGACTGAGTGAGAGACTTGAGAGTTCATTCCCAGCAGTAACATCTGGTCGTTTGGTACCATAAAAGCGGTTCAGGAACCAGACTGACGCATTGATGCTGCTGCGCATCGCTGTCAGTCTTCTATGAACCAACCGTGCAGCAAAGTCTGTGCACAGAGGAAAGGATGTGACATTACGCTGCAGGTGAATGTGTGTGTGATCAGATAAAAATAGACAAGACAACAGAGACACATTTTCATCTCTGCTGAGGTCAGTGCAGAGGAAATTTTCTTACCGGCACAAATGTCAGTACCAAGTCTCGTAGACTGAAAGTGTCGCACAAAGTGTCTCCTTTCAGCTCTACCTTGTAGTCTCCGTAGGCAACAGAGTCCTCTGTGGGCCAGTACTGGCAGCATTTGTCCTAAAATACCAGAGCATGATATTAAACATGTAGCTTTTGGGAGATGATTGTAGCTTAGACCCCTGTGATGTCAGCTGCTTACCTGCTCCCTCTCCTGGAGCTCGGTGAGCATGACAATGGAGTGACATTTCCATTCCCACACCATCCTCCAGAAGTCCACCACCGTGTGTGGGAGAGGGCCCTGAGTGGCGATGAAGTAGTCCTTCTGTCTGTAGCCCTGAGCACACACACACACACACACACACACACACACACACACACACACACACACACACACACACACACACACACACACTTTCAGCTTTGCGGGTGCAATAACATCAATGCAGCTTTTCCAGAAATCTGCTTACGTCAATGAACGACGCATTGATGTAGTCTGTGAACTCCTGGCCTCGTCTCATGGAGAGAATGACTCTGTTGAAATCATCTAAAAAGGAGATCAAGCGGTGTTACTCATTCCACTCTTATTTCACACATCTGCTGCTTTCTTACACGGAATAATTTGCAGAACTTACACGGAATAATTTGCAGAACTCTATTCTTCTTCATGTTGGCTGGAAGGTTCCCCGTCCTCATGTTCTCCTTCATTATACGCATATTGGTCAGTTTCTGGGTGGAAACAAAACAACCACATGCAAAAGGGTTAATAAAAGGATTAAGGATTCAATGTGATCTTTTCCAGGCCGGATTTGTTCTTATTTCTGCACCTTAAACTCTTCTTCCAGGCCAACCCGATCGCCATCCACAAAGGTGTTGTGCAGTTTGTGCAGATGTCCTTCGAGAGACGACACGTCCAGCTCGGTGTCTCCATAGAGGTAGTATTCAAGCAGAGCCTGGTAGATGAACGAGTACTGCATCTGAGGTACGAACACAAGCAGTCTGAGTCTCCTGTTTGAGAGGCAAGGCACGGGGGGGGAGAATGTCCGACTCGCCTCCGTCTGAACGAGCTGTGAGCGCTGCTCACGGATCCTCGAGACGAACCCAAACACATCCACCTTCTGCTCCGCGTGCATCATGTCGATCATGGCATCTATCACGATGAAGGTCCCCGTCCTGCCAACGCCGGCGCTGCGCGGACACAAAACAACCAAATAAACGACACACAACCTTCAGCTGACGGTTGCGTGTCCATAGCGAAACAAAGAGACGTCAGTTCTTGTCGTAACGCGAGACAAAGCAAATGTTTAACTCAGGGAACTGAACCCATGCCTGATTGGGAGCACGTGCCAGAAAACAACCAGATCGCTCAGCGCTGTACCTGCAGTGGACCACAATGGGCCCAGAGAAAGTTGGATTGATGGCCTTGACCTTTTTGAGGAACTTCAACATGCCGATGGGCGAGAACGGAACTCCGAAGTCAGGCCAGCTGGTGAAGTGGAGCTGGGTGACCGGTCTGGGAGTCTTGGCCGCATCGCTGGCTTGCTGGACACAAACAGAAGCAAAAACACAACATTTACGAATGCAGGGACCAGACTTTTGGTTCCCCGGGAGCACAAAAGAACAGTCATCAAACACAGGTAGAAGCACTTACATATTGGATACAGAATTTACGTATGGTGTAATCCACCAGGACGGTGAAGTCTTCAACAGCCACCCTCACGTTCCCGTACATCCAGCAGCCCTGATCTGGCCAGTACTGGTAACACTTGTCCTGCATAACACAGCAATTCACTAATTAATTCATTAAAAGGGGGTACTCGCTAGATTGCTGCTGGGTGATTACAGCACTGTCACAGAGGCTTTTCCACCTTATCCAACCATTGATTTCAGCCTTTCTTCATAATTTAAAGATCTCTGCTCAACGATCTTTAAAGCCTGTCCTTCCGCTTTCAACAATGAGACTCGGTTCATGTGGCTCACCATTAAGACTCTGCAATTACTGCAGATTAAGAGACTCAAGGCGCAAACTGATTAAAACTGCTTTTGACAATCAGGCGGCATTTTAGGCCCAGGCGCAGATGTTTTGTGACGCTTCATTAGTCTTCGTAGCGAGTGTGGAGAGAAGCCAGTGAATTCAAAAGTCATTTCATTCAACACGTTAATAACTCACTTCCTTCCTTTCTTTCAGATTTGTCAGCATGACAATGGTCGCTACTTTCTGCTCCCATATCATCCTCCAGAAATCTGCTACCGTGTCTTCTTTTGGACCTGTAAAACCAGATTAGCGTCCTGATAAGAATGTGCGGTTGCTCAGTTTTGTGTGTCCAAGTGCAGTTTCTCACCTTGTGCTGCTATGAATTTGTTCTTTTCAGTGAAGCCCTGTGGAAAACAGGTTTGATAGAAATGAAATCCCAAAGATATTTTTACCTGGTAAGAAGAAGACTGAAACGATGCCACAACTCACGTCGATGTAGGAGGCGTTCACGTAGTCTGAACAGGGGTTTCCATCCAGCCGAGTCAGCACCACCCTGGAATGATCATCTGATGGTGACAACACCACCGGAAAGGTTATTTGGCCTCGTGTGCAGTGATTCCACTTCGCAGAAAGCACGAAGCTACATTCAGTGACCGGTTAGCTCACTAAAACAACGCTACTCAGAATAAATCGCACAAGAGAAACTGAAAGAAAAAAGCCGAGTTCAGAGGAGTTTCACTGCATGCAAGTGGCAGAATAGCACACACACACACACACACACACACACACACGTACAGGAACCCAGAACAGAAAGTACACTGACAGGGAAGGATGTTGGGGTATCTGTTCTTCTCCTTGTTGTCATCCTTGTTGGCCGCCTCGTACGTCCCGCTGGCATTACCCCCCGGCAGGAACTACAAAATAAGAAAACAACCGCGCTGAAAACGCAGCCAAGCCCAGCGGCTAAGAACTGGAGTGAATTGTGAATCCGACGCGAAAAATGAAAACGCTAAGAGATTTGACTTCCTCTGTTTGCATAAAAACCTTGGTCACACATGCAGATGTGAGTCACTGGATCTGATTTGACTCAGATCCTCATTTATACTCACAAATAGCCAGTAGGGAATTTCTAATGGACGCCTGGGTCATGGACAATGTGACACATGAACTGACCTGTAGTACTTTTCCCAGTTTAAAGACAAATACGAGTATGTTGTCAGCCAGCAGTATTTTCTTGAGTGTACATGTTCATTCATTAATGCGATGAGGTTGAATCCCAGACGTCTTACGCTGAACTCCTCTCTGAAAAGCTTTCCATCGTCGGCCGAGCGAAGCCTGTACTCCTCCTCCAGGTGGTCCACGGGGATGGGCAGGTAGGTCTTAGCGACCGAAGAGGATCTGGGCAGAAGAACCACCGTCTGTTGATCTGTGGGCAGAGGCGTCACTGGTTTCATTATGGCTGCTGGACTGGTTTATGACCGCTGTAAGGTTGGATAAAACTGCTAATGATTCACTTATTCAAGAACAGGAAAATAAAACAGATTGGGTTTGATCAGTGCTTCCCAGAAATTATATTTAATTTTGACAGTATTTTCAGTTATAGTTTCATAAATAATCTTCCCTTCAATGCCACCATCTCAAAATCTGCATCCTCATTCCGATTTATTTGTGTTAGTTTCCTGTGTATTAAATTTGAGAATCTCTTAGTGTCCTTGTCTGGCCCTTCAGTATCAACAATAACAGATCAAATGTCTACTGACACATTAAAACATTAAATCACAAAACATAAGCGTTCAGCGACCACCGAACCTCGACAGGTTGTTAGTGAACCCGCTTGAAACACCCTGCATCCATGGTTTGAACAGTTAGTTAGCTACCCAAAACTCAGAAAAGGTGCAGATAGTGTTAGTCACGTGTTTATCATAATGACACCCCCCCACATATACCTGACCTGGTAGTACAATGTCGTATAAAGTGTCGGTAGAGTGTCCAAACTCTAAAACACAACATACATAAAATACAGTCATTTTGGCAAAAAGATGCTGTAACTATGCTGCTTTTGTATGTTTTGTACTGTTTTAATGTATAACAGTGTAATTTCTTCAAATAAACACAGAGGAAGAACCCTAAGAGGTCTAAAATTACGCAGAGTTTGCAGACAACCATTACAGTGGTTAAATTAAAACACGTTCTTCTTTCTGATGCTTGAGACTGGGTGAAAAGCTCTGTTCTCCTCAGCAGCATCACGCTGAAACATGCGGCTTCATCGTGCTATAAATGACGATAACAAAGTTTTTCTCTTCACATTAACCACAGGAAGTTCAGAACACCACCAGAGAAGTTAAAGTTAGGTACAACGTCCACTCTTATGCCTTTACGCCTCCTGTCACTGAGGACCTGTCACGTTCTTGTGAAGTTCTTCACCCACACCACGAACTACAATCTATCTCACCACACGTCAAAGTGAGTCGAATGTAAAAATCTTACCTTGTTCTTCTAGGATGCCATTTGGCACTTTCTTGTCGACGGCTGTGACAACTGCTTTTCTCTGGTTTTTCAGCCTATAAGCAACAAAAGACAATTAAATAACCAGAACAGAAATTTTAGTCTTACAAATCAGATAAACGGTGGGAAAATAAGTCAAGTTCTCGCCTATTTAAGACTTCGGAAATGATGTAAATGAAACAAATTCTCATCTATCCTACCATCTGAAACTGGAGAAAGTATTTCTTTTCATTAGCTGATGATGTAGAAAGCCGGATTTGTAGTCGAAATGTGCTTGTTTGTTCCTCGCTGTCTTCTGTTTTGAGTCACTGCTGCAGCCCGACTGCCTGTTCTCACTGAGCTTGAGAGGGAGTGAACTCACACAACTTCCTCACCCGGCTCCGCCTTGGTGACTAAAGCAGGAAGTGCTTGTCACCCTGAGTTCTGCCCCCGAGCCTGGCTCACATCCAGGCCCGGGGGGGAGGGGGTTGGAGGGGTGGGCGGCAGAAGTGCGGTGGGTCGGGAGCGTTTACCTGAGGAAGTACCAGGCTAGCAGCACGAAGATGAGCAGCAGCAGGGACAGAACCAGCACAGTGAGGATGATGTGGTGGGTGGGGAACGTAACGTCTTCTAAGGAAGAAGGAGAGGCAGAGCCCATGGGTCGACAAAGAAGCAGGAAGACAGGGGCCAAGGTCATCGGCATACTGCACATGTTAAAAATGCTTGAGCCAGTAAAAAGAAAAATTCACACCCTCTGTCTTCTGTTCTGGCTGCATCCATTTAATGACTAGATTCAGCACTATTATGTCTGCACAGATAAATATCTCCTTTCAGCCGTCTAAGGCGTGACCCCTGGAGACTCAACCAGTGGTCGCAGCCACCCAGACTGCTACGAAAGACGTAAAATAAGCCATAAATGACAGTTCAGGGTGGCTCATTGTGATTCAATAATAACAAGGCTGCACAAAAGGCTAATATTAAGGACACCAAGTGCAGGAAGAGTTGCCTAATAATCAGTAATCAGGACAAAGGTGATGCCATCTCAGGTTGTTCAGTCTCTCGTGTCGAGGTGCATCGCCTCAGTTATTGTGTTTACCTTGTGTGCGGTTGCCATTGACAGTGGAATTAGATATTGTTGTGGTGGCCACCAAAAACAGAACCATTGTGCCTGCAGATAAACAAAATAAAGAATGATATTAGATTTACTGGCAGACATGTTTGCAAAGTCAAGAATCATGGGAACATGGCATCTGGGTAATTGAAGAGTTTAGGGAACACAAGAGCTATTGACAGATCTGATGGCGATTTTTACATTTTTATTTGTGGACGATTGCTTTCAGGAATGTGCTCACGGATGCAAAAGTCCAGGAAGGCACAAAAGAACAAGACGCGTGTTCATTAATGCTGTCACAAAGTTCACTGTGTAATACCTATCATGACCACTGGGTGGCACCGTCGTCTAATAACAGAAGAAACACAACGCTGACCCAAAAGCTCTCAATTATTATCATTTCGTCGTATATTAAAATGAGGAAAAGTCTAAAAATGAAGTGGAGAAAAAAAAAAAAGAAATAATTACACACACACACACACACACACACACACACACACACAGACAATGATCTCTTTCCAGGAGTCATAGCTGAGTAACCCTCATTCATTTTCCCCGGGGAGTAGAACACTAAAGGAGGCAGCATGAAGGAGTATCTCTGATCGATTCTCCTGTTTGAGCATTCTGAAAGGGTTTCTCCTCCTAAAGGAGCAAAAAAAGGAGAAAATCAAATCTCATCAGCCCATAGTTGCTCTAACCCTGCAGAGCAGTGTGTGCCTCGACTACCTCCCCCTCCTCCCTGACTGCAGGTGTGTGTTGCTGTGCAGCTGCAGTGAGAAAGAAGCTCACACCAACACACACTCAATGAAGACACTGTGTGCAGGAGCATCCACGCTGTGCCGCAGTGTCTTGTGATGTGTCCAAGCAGGACACTGGAGGAATGTGGAGGTAGTAGAAGCACCGACTCTGCAGAAGGTCCAGGTCAATAATGCTTCCTGGAGAGATTAATAAGCTTTGACATGTCTTCCCTCACTCACAGTGAACAACATGGGGGAATTCAAATAAGAGAGGAAGGAAGAGCTGCCCCCTTTCTCTCCTCCCTAAATGTCAGGTTCAGACCGGACTCGTTTTTTTGGATCGCTGTAGTTCAAACTACCACAGAAAAGTGTCAGGAAGGGTCACACACACTCTGGTTCTGACCACAAGAAGCTCAAAATAGAGCAAAAATAAAAGAACTGACGCAGGAAATGCAGTGTTCCACCTCCTTCCACCTTCCTCTGGTCCTGACCTCTAACAAAGAAAAATACTTAAAATACCAGCAACAAAGTGATGAATATTTGTAGGGATAGTTATGTCGTCCTTACAAATTGGAAAGGACATCCTCTCCTCCTCTAGGTGACTCTTTCTTTAATTCAGTTTATGGTCTCCCCCACCCCCACATCACCACATCCTGCTCTGAAAACCCACTCTGAAGAAGAAACATGCCAGAGTTGCACCTTTAATCAGTGCCTGATAGTCAAAAGCCCATCCCTGCCTTTTACTGACAAGCTCCAGAAGCTCCAGCCGGCTTGGTCCAGGCTGTCTTACAGTTGCCTACAGATATGCTGCCACACGCTAATTTCTCAAGCCTGCGAGGTTTAACTGTTCCCGGGGGGGGAGGGGGAACTGGGGTCCTTTATCCTCTGCTTTTCCCATCCTGTCACAGTTGGGGTCACCTTCATGACCTCTCCAGCATTGTCGACTTCCTTCCTTCTGCAACTAAGCAAGCTCCATTTTCATTTTTCTTACCCAGCCTCTGTCACGAGCCTCATATTAGCCCATTAACACAAGTCATCACTTTTCTCGGGGTCAGACTCCAGTCAAACTCTGCATTGTGCCTATTTTAATCTGTGCATTGTCCTTTCTCGATGTAGCATTCTGCAGCCAGTCACAGGCAATAATGAAAATAGGTCATGGGAGATGTCAGCTCTGGGGAAGTTCTAGGGCGTCCTTATTTTCCAGTAGGAGACATTTAGAAGTGGCCTCAGGGTGAGGTATTGTCATAACGAGCTAGACGCCGACTCACTTCAGTGGTTCTGAGCTACCGTGGTAGGTTCAGACCGTAGGTCTGAACATTTGAAGTGTTTCGTATTAGATGCAGCAGAAATCTATCAACAGGTTAGTATATGCTGCTGTATGCTAAATTTATGTCACAGTACCCATTATTTAGTATTTTTTCTGCATTTTTTTTTCTTTCATGACTGAATGCTCTCACAGACAGACACACTCTGCAGCCTGTCTTTTCTCACTCCTGCAACCCTAAGCCTGCATTAGCGTGGAAAATCAGACTCCATATTAAATATTATTACACAAAAACACGACAGCAGCCTTCAATACAGGACAAGCGGGGGCTGAAGATTCCAGGAATCAAATTTAATCTGTGTCAACATTACCCTGCTCTCAGTTTATGACAAAGCTTCAACAAATACCTTGTTTACAATGACCTCAAGCATGCATAAACAAAGCTGGGTCTGCACACATGCCGTACGACCAAGCACCAGGAGCTACTAGCAGGGAACACACTTCTTTCTTGCTGCTCCAGGCAGGAAAGATTACAGTTTTTTCTAGTCCCTAAAAGTCACTTTCAGTTTGTGTTTGAAAGAAAAACGACTCCAGAGTGACACGATGATAGCCCAGTAGCGCCCGTCTCTGTCTCCATAATTAGCCCAAGAAACACAGCTGTCACAGAGGACAAGCTTGTTACAATTAGAAGAAGAAATTGACTGTTGTTGCCTGTGACGGGAAACACGGCGTTCCCTGCCATTGTGTCTTCCTGCAGACAGAGCGCTGTCAGTTCCACTGAATGTGGTTTCTTTGGGCACAGACTCACTCTGTCTCTTCAAATACATCAGCTGGGGAATTTGGAAAATGGGTGGTGGGTGTGGGGGCAATGTGACAGAGCGAGTTGGCACAAGGTACATTGTGTCCTCAAAAAGCGACCAGTCTGTTTACCCTCTGAGCAGTGATTTTAAATCACCGAAACCTGTTTACGGGTTTTATGACTAGGAAAACAACCGGTAACTTCAATACTTTTCTGCATTTTTCCTAAATACTTACAGAGTGAGTCATTGGCACTTTGGGGTCTGAATGCTAAGTTGAAGTTAGCTGTTGCCTTAATTATTAAGGTTGTTGACAGAGCCTAACAGCTAGTCTATGAGCATTTCTAAAACTAGAAAATTAATGATCTCTTCCTGAGTTGGTATATAAATAATGTCTAAAAAACAAGCTTTAGTCAAGCTAGCTTTGCTTTGCTTTGTACCTTTACGTTGCTGCATAACATTTTGGTGTTGTTAATCTCTGCTGAGGAGGGTTTTTACTCACACATTGTTGATGGTTTGGGGATTTGTTTATTAAAAGGATTATGTCAAATTACTGGGTGGGTTTAAGTGCATCTCTTGTGAGTTCACCAACTTTAATGAAGTGCACTTCAAAAGTCACTTGAGTAACTTTTAAAGTGTTTGCCTGTCCAATATAAAGGAGGCCCTTGGGAAATAACTGCAGTATAAAGCTTAAAATCAGTCCATTCCAACCCAATCAAGCGTTCTATTTGCATAGGTTGTCCTTGGATTGGCGTGTCTTGGCCGTTAGGGAGCTGTTGAGTGTAAAGCCGAGCTGGGTTAGCTATTTAAAGGACAACTTCATTCACACTCCTACATGAGGAAGCAGGAGCAGATGTACAGCTGTATTTGACTCTGTTAGACAAGGACAGTGGTCCTAAACAAATGTGTATTTCTAGTATGAAATAAATTCTGACTGTGTATCTCTAACTCTGTGTATTCATTCTAAAAAAAAAAAAGACAGAAAAGATGCACTGCAGAAAATATGATTTGGTTTAAAACCTGTTCTTCTGTTCCCATGGTAACCTGGCTCGCAGCGCTGTCACCAACATGACACCTGTGGGATTCTCATCAAATGATATAAAAAGAGTCCTGCAGATTTTCTACTAAAAATCAGGAAATCAGTTCAGTTTCTACCCTATGTACCGTTTGATGATACCCCAGAACTATGTTTAGCCTGGTTTTACAGGTCCAACTCTGCAACCCTGCTTTCCTCTACGCCTGTTTTTCCAGGATCGTCATTCATCAATTCCTGCCTCATTCCCAAGGGGCCATGAAGAAGTGGCGGTGGTAATGACTCCAAGCAGCAGTGTCAGCCTTCTGTGTGCATGACAACAAATGCAACAACGCCCACTGAGATCTCAGTCCAAACGTGTGAGAAATAAACGTATCATACATGGCAGGATCGCGTCTGACCTCAACTGCACTGGAGCAGCCCACCCGGGAAACAAAAGCTTTTAGCTGCTGCGTATTAGTTAAGAGTAACAGAGAATTAGATGAGAAATAATTATTATTAATCCTCTTTAAAACATTCCAGCCATAACTAACATTTGAGAGCAGCTCCCATTCTGCATATGAAATTGTTTTCTAACATTAAAAACTGTAAAAACTGCTATCCATACGTCTTAATTCACAGTTGGCACTAAATCACCCTGTTCAGTTCAATTCAACTTTATTTATACAGCTTCTGTGACAATCAAGGTTGTCTTTAGGCGTTTTACAGACGCCCAGAGCCTGACCAACGAGCAACAGCTGCAGGAAAATCTCCCTTTTAACAAAAAGAAGCCTTAAGCAGGACCAGGTGCCCACTGGAGGACCTCCTGCTGATAGCCAGCCAGGTAACGGAGTAGGAGAGGAGGATGGTAATGAATGACATCATCTTTAGTGCATACTTATCTCAGCATGGGATCACTGTCTTACAATAACTGTGCACATGGACAATGAGCAGTAATTCAACATTTCTTCCCGTTTTCTTCTTTCTACTGGACTTTCTGTTTCAGCTTCTTTTTTAAAGCCCAGCCTTTGTTGCCTCGGACACCATCTACCAACAAACCTAGTGCGGTTCATCCGCTCCAAATATTTAGTCCAAATGTGCAAAATTTCTACTTTTTTTCTATATTTATTGTTAAATTTAATTTAAATTACATTTTGAGATAATTTTGCTTCACATTTGATAACTAAACTAGGGTAGTGTTAATTAGTATATATTTCCATATGGGAGACAAACAATCAGACGGCACACAGCCACTAATCTGCCAGACTGCTTGGCATAAAAACATTCATAAATCCACACATGGAAGGGATCGTGGGAAACACACGTGCCAGCATTCTACCATAGGTCTGTCAGCACGACACACGTGTACATCCCAGTGAGGGTCTCACCACCCTCAGGCCTCTTGCACATTCTCACCTGACAGAAGTCAAGTCAAGTCAAGTCATCTTTATTGTCTGCTATGCTACACACGCATGACATACAGCATACCGAAATTCCAGTCCTCTCGGACCCACAGTGCAGGTGCAGCAACAAATAATAAATAAAGCTACTCTAACTAAATTGAAATACTCTAACTAAACTAAACTAAATACAGAAAATTACAGTTAAATACAGAAAATACAGAAAATTACAGTTAACATGCACAGTCGTAAGCCGTTGTAAACGGTTGTGGGGTAAAATAGACAGTTATACAGTATGAACCGTATATACAGGGTAGGACTATATAACGGACCGGCGGCACATTTGTCACTTCTCCCACCATGACACCTCTGGGATTTACTTCCACCCCTTTCAATTATTCAGCAAGAGAGTAATTACAGGCTGGAATCAGAGGAATCGATAACCGGCGCAATGCAGCTGGCCTGAAAACCACGACAAAAGAGAGGCACAGTGACGCTTCTCGTGACCAGTGTTCTGTCAGGAAGAGAGAAGCATCGTGTTTAAAGCTGCAGGCCTGTAAGCGCGATGTGTGAGAAATATGCAGCTCCACACAGAGTGTCATTAGCAGGAGGAATGTGTAACAGGCTAATGACGTTTTCAGCTAATGGCCAGCATTACTCAAACCTACATGGTTACAGATCTGGTATACAGTATGCTTTAATTAACAATTCTATTTTTTTGTCCAGTATACTTAAACTGGTGTTATTACCTACCAGAGTCATTGATAAAAACCATTCAAATTTCATGTCTGCCAATATTCATTTTCTGTGCAACCTTTTTTGGAATAGTGAGACCATCGCTGGTGTAGGGCAGAAATAAACATTGGAATTGTGGGTCATTTGGTTGGTTGGTCGGTCGGTCGGTTGGTAGGAGACAAAATCCACCACTAACAGTCACATCAACTGTCACAGGAAGTAGATCTTTCAACATCAGTACAGCTTTATTAACAAACCAACCATGAAAGTAATATACTCCAGTTTTTATGCTATAAAACAAGCAAAAACATGGTGGGTGTTGCACAGACCCTCTTTTGACCACAGGAAGTCCTTAAATTACATTTGAAGTACTTAACAAATTGGAGAGTGTTGGTCAAATTGTGGCTAAATCATAATAAATCGTAAGTAAAGATCTATGGAGGTGATGAAACTGGTTAAAATGTGGCTCCGTTCGTAGTGGCAACAGCTGAATTTGAACCTGACCTGATGCCTCCGCTGAGAACACGTTGCTCATTTGATCACATTAATAATAGACGATCAAGAAATCAAAGAAACCGAATTCTTTCAGATGTAACTGCACGGTCCCTGCTCATCCCCATGGCGATCCATAAAGCCTTTCCACTTCTAGAAGATTTGAAATAACATTTATTTACCATTAGCAGCAGTGTGGAGGTTGCAATGGAGTGGACCTCACCGGAGAGAAAACAAGGTGGGTGTTGAACAGACCCTCTATTATTTGACACAGATAACTACAGTCTTGGGGGGGGGGGGGGGTCTCTGCTGGACAGGAAAAATCCATCCTTAAAATAAGAGGGTGTGTGGGTGCAGCGGTGGAGAAACGTGTGATAAGCACCACTGCAGGAGAACAAAAAGCCGCTTGATACAGAAAAGAGAAAAAGAGGAGGAGGAATGGTGACGCGGGACCAGAAGGAACAAGTGAATGGCCCACGCTGCGAGGATGAGGAGGTCTGTCTGTGCTGTTCTGCAGAAACTTCACAGCAGACACAGACTATATCCCCCCTCCCCCGTGGGCGTTTAAAAGTGGGAATCAGAGAGCTGCTTTATGGCACACCTCTTGAATGTCTGCGCGGAAAGCAAGGTTTGTGCTCTTGAACACCTTTGGCTGCGGCAGCAAAAGAGACGTCGCCTTTGGTTGTGCCAAATAATAGCCCCCTATCACAAGCCCAGCAGCAACAGGTCTGACAAGGAAAAACACTGTTATTTTCAGAGCACAGTCCAGAGCAATTACAGCACGTTACCCAAACCCCAGCCTGACACGTTTGTCACAATCCTCTTTTGCGAGAACACAGTTCCTGCTGTGAGCAGCACTCAGTGTTCGGACTGTGCGATTCAGTTGTTTGGGCTAAGTTCTTTTGGAAAATAAGTCACTCACTGGGTTCAGTGTGCACCACGGCGAGCCCAATTGTGCTCTTCATTACACACATTCCAATGCGCTGCATGGAGAAGAACTCCCTGCCCTCACGGTAAAAGGAAGTGCAACGTTCAGACAGAACACACTGCAGACAAAAGCTTCGCAACCCAGGAGAAAAAAATGATGAACATACTGGGGGAAATCCGGGAACATTGACCTGATCTGCACACATACAAGGACATAGCAGCAGGGAACGAAGTGTAAACCCATTTGACAGTAGTGTTAAAGAGCCGCTCTCTTGCTAATTAGTTGCTATTTGTGGGATTGAAGCAAATTTTCTCTTTTATGAGGGTATTTGGTAATTCCACCTTACATCACTGAATTCCTTTGGCCTTTGTGAAGAAAACCCTGCTGATATTCCGGGGCAAGTAAAAACAAAGGCCTCTGAGCTTTTACTGTACCTGGTTCACGGTGGGGGTGGTGGGGGTGCACTGAATGAAAATGTGAGAGGTCAGAACAAGAAAAGGTCTTTTGTGACAACATTCAAGAGTTCATGTAAACTATCAGGGCACCTTCCATCGCCCTCATAGAGATCCTCCAACTGGATCACAATCTTAAAAACGTATATGCTCAAAATATATGCAAGAAAGGACATTTGTGTGTGTTTCTGCAGTGTAAGCACACGCTGTCCTCCATCTGCCGTTCGATAGAGGCCGTTTCCTTTCCTGTGCAGCCAGCCAACCAGCCAGCCTTCCTGTGCAGCCCTGCTCTGGAGGGGGGGAAACGGGAACAGGACCGCCACAAACTCCTGACCAAAAAAAAAAAAAAAAAAGAGCCCTAGATACGATACGCACATACAAGCAGACACTCAGATGGAAAATGACTTAGCCATCCATTGTTACACAAACACCACCTCCGCTGCTTTATAGTTGCTTCCGGATTTGTTTTCTATTTCTAATTCCTGCTCTGACCAACTGTTAAACAGAGGTGGTGGGATGAAATTATTATTAACAGGAAAAGACTGGCCGTCTTTCAGGACTAGTTTAGTGTACGTCTGGTTCATCCAGCTTTTCTCACACACACTCGGGGGTGTGTGTTTCCAGTCAACCTAATGGCCATAATTTTTTTAAGCAAATACTAAAAATTCTGCCTCTCTACACCAACATTCACTGTGCTTACACTTCATGACTCACACTAAAAAGCTTGAGGTTATATTTCATAACTCCGGAGTAATATGAGTCTCACTATGGGATGCACGCCCCCTAGTGCCAGCCCTCAGAAGCATTAATCTCATTATGCCAATATTAATTGGCTGGTGAACGTATTTGTCCGCGGGTGGCATTTATAGCAGGTGGTCCCCCATCTGCCGCGGACGAATACATAGCTCGTAGCTCCCATATTGCCAGACAAGCTTACCATGCGTCCACCAACCACCAGGTACAAACCCCTCCAGACGTTCAGGGCAACAGAACCGCCTGTGCCATGCACGGTGTGGAGACATCCAGCCTATAAAACCAGACAAAAGTGAGCGGCGAGGACCAGCTCGGCACAGCGCATATGTCCCGCAGGTCCACACCCCGGAACAGAGCCCACAACCTGGCCAAACCACGGTTGGAATGCGCACACAACCCCTCAGGGGGCTGTAGACCCTGACACGAGTAAGCCAATGCAATCGCCTGGACCAGCCAATGGGAGAGGTGTTGTTTAGTAACGGGTTTACCCTTATGAGGACCTCCCCAGGAGACAAACAGCTGACCGCTGCTCCTGAGGCTCGCCATCCTGTCAACGTATGCGGGAACCGCCCACACTGGGCAGAGCGCATAAGACTCTCGCTTCCCTGGCGAAGCAGAAAAAGCAGCGAGGTCAATGGGAGAACACGAGCCCACTACCTTGGGCACAAAAGCCGGGTTGGGCTTTGAAAGCATTCTCGTGTCCCCATAAAAAAACTGCGCGCACGACGGATGCACCGACAACGCATGCATATCACTGACACACTTCGTTGACGCCAAAGCAAGAAGCAGGACCACCTTAAAGGACACGAACTTAAGATCCGCGTGCAGCAGCGGCTCGAACGGCGGGCCTTTGAGCCCTTCCAGAACCACCACCAGATCCCACAGTGGGATGAGCGATCTGGACACAGGAAGAAGCCTGCGCGCGCCCTTCATAAAGCAGCAGATCAGCGGATGCTGACTCACCGCTCACCCGTCAAATCCAATATGACAGGCAGCGATGGCCGCCAGATAGACCTTAATAGTAGAAAAAGCCCTCCGCTTATTAATAAGGTCCCGAATGATGGACAATATCACACTCACTGAGCATTGGTGTGGGAATGTGTCCCTCATAAGTACACATTCCTCGAACACTCTCCACTTACATTCATACAAAGACCTAGTAGAGGACGCTGGAACGTTCTGTATGGTAAAGATTACTCGCAGTGGGAGCCCCCCAGTTGATAAATTCAGCCTCTCAGGGGCCAAACCCACAGCAACAGACGCTCCGAGTGCGGGTGGAAGACAGACCCCGCCGCCGCTCCCACCGTGACAGCCGATCCCGCCACGGTGGGAGCGGCCACAACTCGGCTCTCAGCAGCTAGAAGATCTCCATTAACCAATGCATTGCAGGCCAATGCAGAGCCACCAGAATCAGCGTGTGACCGTGTTCTCTCACTCTGGAGAGAGTGGGGGGGGGGGGATCAGGGCCAGTGGGGGAAACGCGTAGAGCAGCGCGCGTGGCCAGACCTGCACTAACGTGTCTACACGAGCAGCATTTGTGCTGCGTAGAGAATAAAAACTCACCCATTTCGTGTTCTCTCTTGACGTGAACAGATCCACCTTGGCCAGTCCGTAACGGGCCCAGATCTGCTCCACAATTGCCAGATGTAGGGACCACTCCCCATACATCTGCGTGCCCCTGGAGACCAGGTCCGCCCCTGCATTCAGAGTCCCAGGAACATGCGTTGCTCATAGGGAAAGCTGACGGCTGCAGCTCCACAGGATCAGTCTGCGTGCCAGCATGTGCAAACGACGGTTCATATATGCCACAGTCGTGGTGTTGTCCGTCCGTACCAAGACATGGTGGCCCCTCAAGAACGGAAGAAAGCGCTGCAGGGAAGGAACACTGCCAAGAGTTCCAGGAAATTTATGTGAAAGCACTGGAAAGCCCAGCTCCAGCTGCCCCTCACAGACCGTCCGTTTGGACCCCCCCAATCCCCAGCCTGTCCACCTTTCCGGACAGGACCGCGCCCATTGGCACCCCCCACGTGAGGAATGACGGGGTTCTCCAATGACGCAATGCTCCTGCGCACTCGGGCGTAACCAACACCCTGCGTGTGGCGTGACGCAAAGGATCTAATCCGCAGGCAGCTGCCCAGAACTGGAACTCCCTCATGTGAAGGCGGCCCAGACGAACCACCAGAATGGCAGATGCCATCAGCCCCAAAAACCGGAGACACAGGCTGAAGCGGACAGTTCTGCTCAGGCGGAAGAGCGCGAGACATGAGTTGAAGCTTGCAACTCATTCCGAGGAGAGGCGCGCCCTGAACAAGACAGAGTTCAGAGACAGCCCCAGAAACACCACCTCCTGTGCAGGAGACAGCATGCTCGTTTCTCGGTTTATCACAAACCCCAGCGGATCCGCCGTCGTAGAGGGGCGATCGCCGCCTCTGAACACTGCACAAACACCCTTGGGCTTAGAGAGAGACTGAAGGGAAGGACATGGTATTCGTAACAAACCCCTCTGAAAGCAAATCTGAGATACTTTCTGTAGGGGCGGGGATAAATAGGAATGTGGAAATAAGTGTCTTTGAGATCGACAGACGTGAACCAGTCGTTCCGTTGCACAAGACGCAGCAGAGAGTCATGCATGAGCATCCTGAACCTGTATATCCTGAGAAATCTGTTCAAAGCACGTAAATCCAAATCGGGCGGATTCCGGTCCCCTGGCATTTGGGTACCAGAAAATATCTGGAATAGAAGCCGCTCTGCCAGAGTGCGGGAAGGACAACACACACCGCTCCTTTGTTTATCAGAGAGGAGCTCTCCTCCTGTAAAACCCCGCTCGACTCTCCCCGAGCCAGGGAGTGCACAACGCCGGTGAAGCAGGGTGGGTCGGAGGCAAACTGCAAATGGTAGCCTCTCGTGATTGTCCGTACTACCCACAGGGACGCCGCAATTGCGGCCCAGCGCTCTCCTTTGAGGGACGGCGGGGCCACTGTTGCCGACTCCCCTGCCTGGAGTGCAGTGAAATGGTAACTGAGCAGCGAGACACACAAGGCGGGGTGGTCACACTGTCGTTCACGTGCGTGGGCCGTGATGAGGCGCCGGGCACGGCGCTCGACAAGCTAACGCAGTAGCACGGAACACGGAGAACCTGGCAACAGCGCAAGCGTAACACTGGCAACTGGGGAGCGAGCGCCCGTCGACCAAGGTTTTTCGGCTCCATCTGTGGACAGTTAAGCTCACACTCACCGTAGTGGACGCCAGGAGAGCTTTGGGCGAGAAGAGGTGTCTGAATAAAGTTTTGATGTCCACAAGTGGCATTTATAGCAAGTGGTCCCCATCTGCTGCGGACGAATACGTTCACCAGCCAATTAATATTGCCGTAATGAGATTAATGCTTCTGAGGGCTGGCACTAGAGGGCATGCATCCCATAGTGAGACACTGAACGAGTATTAGGAAAGAGAACCTATTTTCCAAACTTCTGTCTGCAGACAGTATGAGCAGCAACATTAGGGCTGCAGTCGAGGTACTTTCGCTGCTGCTAGCGGTACAGTGCAACACGCTGTCCTCACTACTGCTACACTTCCTGTTTCTTCAGTGTTTAAACCAGTCGACAGACACAAAGGTCCACAAATCCCCAGATTGAGGAAGTGACTAAATAGCCTTAAACATGCAGGAAATAATTATTAAAAAAAAAACACAGAAGGGAAATCAGAGTGGTGGGGGGGTTACGTAAAAATGAATTACCCCAATCTAAAAAAAAGGTTTATTGATGCAAAATATGGAGGTCATTAAGATGGATTACCTGAATGCTGCTGATTCGATGTATGTAGATTCTAAGGTCACATGGTTTTGACAGAGTTCAGCAGTCACACTACAGATTCGCCAAAGGCTGGGCTGAAGCTGGTGATCTGTGCGTGCCGGGGGGAGTGGGGGGGGGGGGTGGCGGGCGTTCTCAGAGTTGTAGTGATGCTGATCAACACCTATCTGTAACGGACAACAAAACAGAATAAAGACAGCACGTTGAGTAAATAATACACACATTCTGTTGGGCGAGTAAAATGTGCAAATCAGTGATCTCTAAAGGAGGAAGCCACATGCGGCACACCTAAAAGGGCATCCTTAATGAATAATGACTTATCTTTGAGGGACATTTAGTGTGAATCTTTTCCTCTTTAATAACAAAAGGGGACAGTGAAAAAAGATTTGCCCAAGATTGACACGCAGATGGTCTCTAATTGTCATGGCGGAACATTTGAGATAAATTGCTGACACAATTTATCTACCTGAGAAGCTTCAGCAACCCGAGGAAGAGTTTTGTTCAGGCTGACGTGCAGAATTCAGGTTTAATGCATAAAGTGGACGGTAACATACATGAAACTCTGTCACACAACGGCTACACGCCTGCAAATCAATTTATCGTGTTCCTGCAACTTTGACAGTTAAGATATACAAGGTTTTCACCTGCCAGCCATGAGGACCATGCTGAGCGGTTGCTATGGTGAAGCTCTCCTCTAGGCGAGCAGAAGGGAGGTTTATATTCCCTCATTTCTTGCTTTTAATAGCTGCACTGATAGACGAACGGACATGTCAAATCTCCTACAGCCTCGCTTTCCTCGAGAGCTCAAAAGAAAGAGGAGGGCAACATTTGCTTGGTGACCCCAGCAGAAGGGAGGGTGGGGTGGAGTTCATCACAGACATGCAAATATCAGTTAAGCTGTGTGGTTGAAAAAATAGCATTAGATAAATGTCAAAAATCACTAAATTTAAACCTGGAGAACACTGCCAGGCAGCTTTTCAAATAGCATTACATATGTAAATAAAACAAGATCTGATGTTTAAGAAGATCCAGCAAGCTGCTGAATAATAGAGGAGCCTTTCTCTAATTAAATCAGATGCAGAACATTTCAGTCAGTGACCCACAAAGCTCGATACACTACTCTGGTCAGAAGAGGTTAAAGAACTTCCTATAAGCAGCACGCAGATGATTGTCATCTGCTCCAGAAGGTAATGGGTTGAAGAAGACACCTTTTACCAAGGGAATGAGGTGTGCAAATTCATGCATCACAGCTCACTTCAGCATCTTTGTCAGTGTTCATCAGCACACACACATTTGTCTGGACTTGTTGTTCAGGTTTAAGAACACCGTGTGGTCAGAATTCATTTGTTTTTCTTCATCGCCGCTTCAAGCTTGTAGAACATGCATAGAGACACAGGCACGTTCTTGACCTCTTTGCTCCATCCTCCTCTCTAGGGTTCTGCCTAATCAGATTACAGAATCACACTGACATTTTAGAGTGCACTGACATCGAGATAAGCCACAGACAGAGAGATGTCGGTTCCCCTACAGAGGAGCCATCGGTTGCAGAATCAACGCTGTGTTTACACAAATACATTCTTAAAAGGTTCAGGGCCTCCCAGATGCACCATCACAGGGGGTGTCCTTTTTTCTTAAAGTTTCCTGTATCATTTTCAGCTGTCATTTAAGTTCCTCAATGGGAAATTTAACAACACCATGTTTTTGATACGCTGCAATTTAACATTCTTGCTTGATGATTAAAGTCTCTCAGCTACCTCAGAAAGAAGACACGATTAAATGCTTATATCAACAATATAATGTTCATTTCTAAGATGGTGTTACATTTTTAATGACCAGAGACAAAGCTGCAGCGTAAACAGCTGCTATTTCCTTTATCAGTGCAGGAAGATGTTAAACAACTGCAAAATGTGCAATTACAGGATTTACTCTACTAAAAGACACTGCAGGAGACAAATGCATGTGTATTGATTTCATGCCTCTGTGATCATCTTTGAAAAGAGCAGCATCCCCTGATGAGCCGACCACACACTGCAAGATGAGCGCTGCATTGCCAGAAGTCAGAAGGCTACGAGGAAACCGATTGTACGGGCCAGATCTCCCTCGCCTGTCAGCCTCAATTCCAAATACACAGATTCTATCTCAGAATCCAGGTCTGCTGATGACCTCTGAAGCCGGCAGGATGCGAGTGTGATAACGTCGATAGCAACAGGTCTGCTAAACTTGGCAGCCGCTCTACTTATCAAATATCTGGGAATTTCCTAAAGGGCACAGGCAGGATTGTTTTCACAGACCCATGTGATCATCAATAATGGCAAATCTGATACTCACCTGCAGCTCACTCAGCTCAATAACCAATAGGGTGATACAAAAATAACCCAACTCCAACAAAACTACAACATGGATTTTAATGAAAATTGGTGGAAGGGTGAGGAAAAGGCTGAGGGAAACCACAGTGAAGTTGGGTCCAGATCAGGGTAATGGCTTTGAGCATATAAAGTTCAATTTCGGTCCAGTGTGTTTGATTTGGCTCCATTTAGTAGTGAGAGGAAAGTAAGAATTTAACAACAGCGCAGGGATCTTTTCTGGTAGATGTGCATAGAAAGTGCTTGAATCTGAAATATGGTTTAGATGAACAAACAGGAATAGTCATTACAAATCTGCCCATTAACATATGTCCTTGTCTGATATATCCTAACATACTTTACAGTATCCCTCGCAACACTTAAACTCTACGAACTCGACCTGATAAATATTCATGACGGAGGGGAGAATGTAAAGCCACAAAGACAGTTATAAACCACTGGAAAGATGCTGACATTAATGGGCATGTAAGGAAACATGCACACCCACACAAAAGGAAGGAAGAAAAATGCCCAGTGGATACCTGGGGCTATAACTGGCTCAGCGTCTTTGCTGTCTGGACAACCTCGTCTGGGAACGATGACGCTTCACATGTCGGAGAGAAAAAGTTAAGAATGCCAAAGACCTGCCATAAGGAGCGACCGGAGTGAAAAATCAGAACACAAAAGTAGGTGTGAAGTGAAGGACTTTTTATCCTTTAGAGAAAGTGTCTGCTGGGCACTCCTCTTATAAATCCACATGGACAGAAATTGTGAGAATTCATAAAACAAAAGAAAACCCTGCCTTTCCTTTCATCCATCAATCAAATGTACTTCCTGGTCAGAGAAAAGGTACAAGAGGCTTGAACATCCACAAGCAGGAAGAGAAACTGGTGAGGTCACATCCGCCATGTGTGAGAACTAAAAGAGAGCCGGTACCACCCGCCCAGCAGCCATGAAAACACAGAAACAGGAGGCTGGGTGAACTGGAGCCGGGATGGCTGCATCAGCTTCCTGCCGAAAGCAACATTTCTGGCTTCAACAGCGTAGACCTGATCAACCTTAGCTTAGCGATGGCTCCGTGGCTCACTAAGGCAGATTACAGACGGAAACGGCAGACTGAGACTGCCTATATCTGAGCTATGACTTAGAACATTTACGGTGGGAGTGTCCCACATCCATAAGCCAAGCATGAGGTCTGTGAAATGACTCATCGAAGAAAACAATCCTCAGATCAGAAGAATGCTTCAGCAGCTGAAAACCTCTGAATCAAAATATTAGGTGTTATGAGAAGAAAATGTCCCTCTGTTTTTTCATTTTCTTCAGTGCTCGAAGATTGTCAAAGCAGCGAAAAGGTTGTCCGTTAGTTATTTGAATCAATAATTGGTGAATAAACGCCGCAGTCTTGCTAAATCCAGCTTAGTTCAACCCTGTGTGGGTGCAGTCGTTAAAATCATGATGTATTAATGTGATGGAGAAATAGGGTTAAAGTTCTTTCAGTAAAAAGCTGCTAAATTACTTCACCTTTCAGGCATGCTGGCATATTTTATTTATTTTACGTATTACCTGTGCTGTCAGGTAATACGTAAAATAAAGAGGACAGGACAAGATGAGCAGCTACAGTACCTGAGCGACTGCATCTAGTTTATCCATCCAGCATTTTGAACTGCAGTCAATCAAATCATCATGTCTTAATTCAAACTCTGCTATGTTCCTCAGCTAAAGCAGATGATGGTGATGTCACTGCCGACACTGGAGACCTCAGTGATGACAAGGATGGCTGGAACAGGAAGTGAGAGGAATGTTCTTCCTCAGCCCGTTGACTTGAGTCAACAGGATGTAGATGATTTACAAGGTAACATCCAGTGAAGTCAGGAGGACTAAATGACCGTGTCTGAAAGAAGGTTCTGAAACTTTATATCTATAAGCGGGATCACTTCAGATGATATCCAAGCAGGGCTGTGCATGCGACCCAGTGTTGTAATCTGGTGATCAGAGGGGAACCACCCCCACCCTTCCCCGCTTCCAGGAAGTAGTCCTGTAAATAGACTGCTGTTATCGTTCGACATGTAACATGAAACATAGTGAAGGTTAGTTGGTGGCAGTTTTGGAGGGCAAAAAGATCAGATTTGGGTGGATGAGAGCAAATTTTCGATTTGTTTTTTTTTTTTTTTTCTGCAGTGTTGCACCAATCTCATCAAAGTGTTCGCCTCACTGTGAACCACATCAAAAGCAAGGGATCATCCATGCAGATTTAAAGGTGTTTGATTTTTAGCTGCTTAAATGTGATCACAGGAGAAACCCTGAGAAATGCCAGACTCAGTACAAAGTCATCCACCCAAGTAACGGAGTCTCAATCGAAGTGTGACGCCACTGATTCTGTCTATGGACCAAAACTGCTGATTTAACATTTTTATGGCAACAGAATCTAATAAATGACTGCAGGAGGTGTTGATGAGGGATGGAGTAAAAAGCTAATGGATTTGTCCATTACTCATTTTGTGACATAAACTGGAAAAAAAGATGAGGCTGAAAATAGACATGTGGTCACATAATAATTGCATAATTAATAAACCAGTTCTGCAACTATGCTGGTGGACTTGGACGCAAACAGGATTTAAACATCAATCATGAAATATCAAAGTTATTATTCCTTTATGTTCACAAACACTGGGCCACGCAGTGTGGCTGTTAACATTAGCTCAGCTATCTTGGCCATCAGAAAAGGGATGAACACTCGTGCTACCTGTCATGCCGATTACTGGTGTGGATTATTGGAAAGAGCTGTAAACAAAAGATCCTCACACACAGCTCTGAGGAGCGGAGATAAGACGGCGTAGGAGGAGCTCCGGAGGATAGGAGGGTAGAGGAGGCGGGGAGTCACAGATGATTGTGCGAAGCTAGCAGCTGTGTGATGGATTTCACAAATGTGAATATAGGAAAAAAAAAGAAAACAGGATGAGCTGAGGGTGGCATTTGGTCATTGCTCGTAGGACAGGCTGCGCCACACTGGAACAGTTTATAATTGAAGGAAATGGAATATACCGTAACAACCCTTATAAACTGTGATAAAATCCAGCCACACGTCGCTGTGAGTCGTGCATCATTATGCATGCAGGGCGACAAAAATCTGAGCAGGATATTACATCCATCATCAGCTATAAGCTACAAGAATTCCAGTGACATTACACAATCAGAGATGCCATGTCAGCCCCCTCCAGAGGGTCAAAAATGTGGATTAGACTGTCATTAATACTCAATCTGGATTAGAGCAACACTGAGCGGCAGATTACTTCTATCCCAGCCGCAGCAAAGAAAGACAATGGCACTTTTTGTTCCAGTGCAGCTGAAGGCAGCACACAATAACAAAAGGGCTCTTTGCTAATAGGGTCAGGAGTGATTAGACGCCTGGCGGCTCATGGAGAGGAGCAAGAATCTAGAACCAGACTGGATGCAAAGTTACAGTCTCCAAACAATGTTGTTAAATTGATTAAAAGAGCAATAAATTTAACCAAAACTTATCTTTGCAGGTCACACTGATTTACATTGATGGCACCAAACTGTCTGACTTGTAATGTTTTGAACGTTTTTGATGCATCATTTACAAGCCCTCAATAAGATATTAAACTACAGATTTTACAAATACGCCACATTTTACAGATTACTGTTGTGTCAGTAAATGCTTCAATTGTAATCCTCCTACTTTCTAAAAGCGACAGAGAGAGTACCAATTTTCCTGTCTCTCAGCTTCAAACAAGATCCCCCAGCAGCAAGTCCTGTTATTTCAGGCATCGCACTTTGTGATTCAAGATGAAAGAAAAGGGATTCAACCATCTCGGGCTTCGCTGGTATGTTTTTCATTGTTTTGTCGCTGTCGCAAAGAAGTAGGAGAGAAACCCCAAGGATGGAGATCACAAAGAGGGGATCCATGGGAGTTTCTCTCAACAAGAATATATGATGGGAAAATATGAAGGTTGACAGAACAAAGGGAGAAAATCAACCCGAGTGACCTGTCCTTGCCCCATCCAAACAGATGATATCAGAGAAGCTGCCAATCACACGACTCAGACTTGTCTTCCCCACACTTACGTCACATGTCATTAGCCATCGTAGCAAAAACCGGGAAACCTCATGAGTGTTTTCTAGATTATTTCTTCACTCAACACCGCTGTGATTCTTCATCTCAGGCGCCTCGATGCAACAGGTCAGTCTAACTCAATTACACATCTATTAGACAGGATCACTTTAGACGGAGCATTTTAAAAGCAATTACTGCGGTCGATGTGGCATAGCTTTAATTAACTGATGCTTCTTTGATGACAAGGAAGAAACCAGGACCAACTGTGGTGCTGCCTGTGATAAGTTCTGAACATTCTGGTCCAAAGACAAACACTTACTTTGCCCAACCCTCATCAATGCTCAGTCTTAGGCTGTTACGGATGACATTAAACCGGCTAACAAGATCCAAACATCGGTTGTCTCATTACAATATAATGACTGCTGGAGTTCATGCATAAATTATATACACCCCCGTCGCAGATTAATAAATGCGTGGAAAATGCCAGAGGTCAGCGACCTTCTGTCGTTTCCTGCTGGTGAGGGCGCAGAGAGTGCCGGAGTTTGCTAACAGCTAGTTAAATATGATGGATAATTATGATACCACCAGCTAAGATCTTCCAATTGACCTGGAATTTTGCATCATCCACAGCACGGGTAGCTGGGATGTTCGGTACTGTTGTCTGGTGGGCCACTGTTTATGGGGTAGCGGGCCAATAGCTGTACAAATTCCACAGGTGGAAAATTAAAATTTGAACGTGGCAGTATCCACTCTACTACAAGGACTGCTAAATATTACAAAAAGAAAATTTACACGGGTTTGTTGGATTTTAATGATCCCCCTGGGTAAACAGAGATCAAAAACAAGTCACAGAAATTAATTCAGACTCTTGACGGAACTCTGTTGCACCATCAATATTATCTCAACAAATGAGGGAGATTCCAGACTTTGGCAATCCAGCAGGATCTAAAGGAAACCTAATTAAAGTCATTCAAGTAAGAGGAGTAAAAATTACTCTTCATCACATGGGGTGTTATTTTGGCAAGAGCTGCCTGGATTCATCTGTCCCAGTTGTGCTTGTGGTTGTAATCTGTAGACAAACACACCCACCCCCATTTTTTCATCATTCTCTCCCTCCACGTTCACAGCTCGTCCCCGCCCCCCACTCACGCTAACCAATTACAGGCACAGTGATGCGGAGTGAAATATGTAGCCTGGGGCGCGCAGGTTTAATATCCACGCTGTTATGTTTGAAACAACACGGGCGTGGATGCCATCAAAACAGCCTGCTGCACCCTCACCTATCCTCAGAGCTCGTGGAAAATGCCAGCCGGCTCCGTTGCTGCTACCGGCGGCAGTCTAATGAAAATAATCAAGCAGAGCCACAGGAGTTCTGGCTGTTTGCAGGAAACAAGGTGCTGAAGGGACCAGCGGCTCACTGGTGCAATCACACGTGAAAAATGACCTCCAGGACAAGCTAAGCATGGTGAAAATAGACACCAGCTAGTCTGCGCGGGAGCCTGACCACAAAAGACTCTGTGGCTAACCAGGTGGCTATCTAGTCCCCTGCTGTTTCCAGCTGAATTTGACAGGATGATAATAAATTAAACAGCAGCTCAGAGCCTTTTGCATGGACTGATGACCTGTGTGTTACTGCTCAGAAGTCACAAAACCACACAATGCTAGTTCCTCAAAGACTGTGGGACAGTCAGTGTGATCAGTAGTTGCTGCCAGAGAGGACAGATCAGATGATCAACCCCTTTTCTGCCTCCTCACCACGCCCCTCCTCAGCTAACAGAGGGGGGATTTTTCCACCCATGCATCCACCAGTTTTGATAAAGATTAGGGAAAATACAAACATGGAAATGTGGAGGGGGATCCATAAATTTCCACACCACAGCAGAAATGTGGTGGAATTTATTAATAACAACAACAACACAAAAGGAGGCCGTGCAGTGTGTTTTCTGAAGATCCCATGTTTTGTTTTGTTTTTTGCAAGAGAACAAATTAGCCATTGTGCAAAGACAACACATGGAGGAGCCCCACAGGGGATGCAGACTAACGGCTTAAAAAATGTATGGCCCATAATGTATATCTGTCCCTTTATAGGCTCCAGATGCAACAAGGGGATCAGAACAATTCAATAGTTCTCCAGCAGAAAAAAAGACGTCTGTGTGGAGGACCGCCCACTGACGATACCGAGCCTACAAAGGCCAATACTGTTTGATAAACGGGCATGGGATGCATCATTATTATAATTAGCATGATCTTTAACCTCATATGCCTGTGTGTCTCGCAGAGAAAACTCTTAGTTATAATGGCAGCAAGTGCGATTGCGATCAAGTGCAATCAAATAAGCTTTTTTAAGAGGAATTATGCTACTAAGGCAAGTTGCTTAGTTATTTTCACCATGTAATCACATGCAACTTGGGCTACTACTGTAGCTAGAAGTCCAGCGGTCAATCATAAACGGAAGTTCTCACAGCTGCACACTGGGAAGCTTTGAGTGGCTCATAACTGCCTAAAAAAATAATGTGAAACATTTTCTTTTGCAGAACTGAAACACACATCATCAACTTTGACAGGAAATAATTTTAGACTATCACACATGCTGGAGGTGGGCGACTTTTTATGTATTTGTATTTTAGCCTAAAAAAAAAAACAAGGAAGAACCTTTTCAAATGGTGAAATGATTTTCCTATTTAGTTCTTAATTACACTGCTGTCATTACATTTTCTTAATTAATTTGAGTAAAACAAGTTAAAAAAAAAAACAAAAAACACTGATCTGGGACTTAAAGAGAAAAAAACGTATGTTCTGTATAAGCAGTTGCTGCAATATAAAATAAAGCAAAGATTTCTGTGATTCATCAATTAAAATCAAAGAAGCGGAATATAGAGGTAGGAAAAAAAATGTTTGACATTGTCAACGGGGCAGAGTGGCCGCACAGCTTCCAGGTACAGAATGAAGTTGATTACATTCCAAGCAATTTTCAGATATGAGCCACTTTACTGGAGTGCTGGAATGTGGAACAAAGAGTCTGATAAAACTGGAATGTTTCATTAATCAAACGGCGCAGTATCAGTTAAAAAAAAGTAGGAGCTTCAAGCTTCACGCTCATAGTTTATATCTTTAACCGCTAACATTTGCTAACTCCTCAGTGACTTAAAGAGGAAACGGCACAGCAAAAGATGACAACACCTAAACACTAGAAATCTCAGCCTAATGAAAACGAAGACAACAAGAGGAAAATAACAAGAGGAAGATGAGTCATTAGTCCATTTTCAGCTAAAGAATCAAAAAACCAAACAAAGAACCGTCTCTTTTCCACACATGTGATATCACATCCCCAAGCACCAGCAGGAATCAGAAGGATAAATCACATTCCGGGTTCATCTTCCACAACTAAAACCTTTGTTCACCCCAACACGTTCAAGGCAGTCAAAAACAAAGAAAGCAGGTATCTTTGCTAGGTAGATCTGCTCCACATGTACGTGAAAACGTTTCCAGGCCACGGCACTTTACTGCCGAACCGAAGGTGATGCTGGAGGAATGACACGCGCGGCCTTGACAGATGGCCGGTTTGTAGCGACATATTTAAAGCTTCTCACCTCAGTTTCGCTGGCATCAGGTCACCGCAAACGCACGCCATCACGTAAGAGTCGAGTTCAAAAGCCTCAGATGGTAAAAGAGCCAATAAAACACGTCATAATCCATCTGGATTTGATGTCAGGCAGTCAGAGGTCTGCACTGCAGCTGATCATTGTCCTTTTATGAGGTGCAACTTTAAAAAGAAGAAAAACCTCATATTCTAATACACATTTCAAAGAAATCTGCTTTCAATCATGTTTAAGAGGCCTGTTGCAGTAAAATGTGGAACCACCATCAGCCATAAGAAGGCTCAGTCTCATGCCACCACCTTTAAAACTGCAGCGGTTTTATCATAAAAATCACATTCATGAAACATCTCAAACAGTTTTCAGTGAAGTTCTTCTTCTTTGTGCCTGCGCGAGTGATATGAACCACGTTCTCTGTCTCAGGATAGTCCGTCTGTTTTCCCACAGAAAAGCCAATATTTGTTTTCCGAGTGATCTATTCTGATCCAATAAAGAGGACCAAGACCCTTTTTCAGCAGGAGAAGGGGCTCTCTTGCTTTCACTTCAGCTGAATGAGGCCACAGGGCATGGGGAATTAATCTCTTCAGGCCACCACCCTGCTTCCCCAGAGCAGGTCATGAAATTAGGTTGCTTCATTTCAGCCTAAAAAAATAAAAAAGCCGTAGCATGAGCCAAATGTGAGATTGTGTGATTAAAACGAATTAGCTTTAGCAGCCGGCTGTCTTTTTTTTTCCCTTGGCATGGCTGTTTCTATAAGTTGCAGATCCTGAAAGGATTTCAGAGGATTTTCCCATTCATGAAACAAGTGCAAGGTCGAGCTGGATGAAGTGTTGTGCAATGCGCTCATGTACAGACTTACAGAAACACAACAGAGAAACTATGTGATGCCTGGAGGATGGAATACAACCATTTTACTACTGGGCAGCAGTTTCAATTTTCAATTATTCTGAATATTCGACAATTGATTCCTTTTATGAAATTTGCTGTGGTCCCCATTTATTTGATTTGCACCAATCCAGCAGTCTCCACTGACCCTGAGTCAGCGACAGCATCTTTGATGAGATCAGCACAACCAGACTTTGCCTGAAACTTGTCGTGCTTCATTGACTAAACACCAGCGCAGTGTGTCGACTGGAATGAAACTGCCTACTAAAGTTTTGGCCCAGGAGCTTTCCCGCCTGCACGTTGATGGAGGCACGCCTTCAGTGCTGGTGAGGTCACGCCACATGTTACTACTTCCCTATTTCTATGTTCGAAAATGCAACATAAATATATAGCAGCACTTATTTCTACTGGTTCTTGTGCTAATGGCAGGGTCATCTTCCCTCTTCTCACCATGCACAACACGATTTATCAGCACCAAAACGCTGAAGCGTGAAAAAAAAGAAAAAGAAAAACCCGACTGTAGGGTCTACATTCTGTGGCAACAGCCGCAGGCACAAACAAGCTTACAGTTGCAACGTGCAGCTTAATGTGCTTCAGCAAGTTTCCTCCAAGACGAGAAGAAAAACAGCAGGTTGGGTCCAGACACATCAGAAATTAAGATCTGACGCAGCCGTTCATGCGCTCTGCCCCCGTCATTCCGAAATCTCAAGTTATGAGAAATTCCTCACGATCAGAGCCAGCTTTGTGTCAGTCAGAGCTTCAACCGCTTGGAGGTAAAAAGAAATGTAAGATTGATAGAAGGTGGATAAACTGCAGGGAGTCAATCCAGGGTGGAAATTTGAGTTTTATGCACAGCAGGCAGTTAGAAACTTCAGGAGTGCTCACAATTTAGCATCTAGTTAATTTGCTCAGCACATTTTACAGTTCAGTGTAAGAAACTCTCATTTATAGCCAAAGATCCAGACAGAAATACTCTCACCTCTAACAGGATGTGTTTAATAATTGAAACCAGATGATTGTTGATGGTGATGAAAAGTAATGAAAAGCTAAATCAATCTGCAGCAAGCAGCAGTCGCATATTATCAACCACTGCTTACATTTCTCTGGGCTAAGATCCATGTTTATTTTGTTGCATCTTTATTAGCATCTACCACAGCTGCTGACAGGCTTCATAAAGCACACGGGCACATACACACATCCACCCACACACACACACTGGATCTGAAATCTTCAGCTCTGTCAAAGAGCAGGAAGTCTCTGTGATCAGATATTGATGTAATCATGATAAATTTGCAATAAACTGTGCACCTTGACATATCAAATCTGGACTAGAGACACAACAAATATTGTGCTTAAATGGAACAAAACACTGCAATTTCTATCAAACACCCCAACATCAGGTAGGTTACAGACTCTACATGCCCCCACTGGAATAGCAAACCTTGATATCTAATACTGAACCTTAATATTCCAGCTCTAATAACAACAATAATTACAATAATAATCTGCCCAGTAACACCACTTGAGAAGCAGCCTGCACATCTTGCATCTGACAGGCTGCAGCACATCTGCCCCAGGCTCATTGATGTGCTGTTGACCCTGACCTCTGACTCCTCTGGTGAAGACCTTCCCCGTGGAGATTATTCCAAAGAACAAATCACAACTACGTTAAAATGTATCTAATCCGACTTTAACGGGACTAAACAGGCATCAAAATCTCAAGACACAGCCGAAATGTGTTGACAGACATGTTGAAACTGGTTCAGCTGCAGCCAAAACAAAAACACCCAGCTCCCAAATATGAAGACGAATGACAGGCAGAAGTGTCAACAGGGGAGATCAGAACAGGAACTCCACAGCGCTGCTTCCGAGAACCACACCGACGCGCCGGGACTGACTTGACTCGCTGCCGCTCTTTTATCCCAAAGCTTCTGGGTTTCAACAGGGTAACAGCGATGATTCACTGCCACAGCCGAACGCGCACAGGTCAAGTGATTCGAATCGTGCGTGCGCCGCTGTGCGTACCACGGCCAGGTGCGGGGGAAAACGACGCGCATTTTAACGCTCCCCACGCGTAAAGCGGTGCCAGGACGCAGAAGACGGGGGCATAAAGTGCCGGTTTGACTCACCTCAGCGGCCTCAGCGTTAAAGTCCAGAGCGCAGATTGTCCTGGAAAAGGCGAGGCGACGCTCCGGCGTTGGCGCCTGCCACCGAGAAAGAGGAGGAGTTGATGTTTACTCCAACACTGGAGAGCACACGGAAGAGAGGGAGCCACAGCCTGGAAGCAACACTCACCACAGCGAGAGCGCCTCCTACAAGCACAGCGCGCAACTCCACCTCCGCTCCATCTCTTCATGCTTTTTCATACTGGAAAAGATGCGTGAAGATGAATCAGAATTTCCCTGGTTCAGTCTGGCTCTGCGGGGTCATGAAAAGCAGACATATTCCATAGTATTCATATGGTCCTAAATATTGTTATTCCAAAAATGATTTATGAATCAGTTAAATTCCAATCCAGCATTTCTTAGTTCTTTGAGTAATCAGGGTGAACTTGTGAGAAAAACACCCCAAAAATCCTAACTTTTGGTTTTGTAGTTTAGTTTAAAAAAAACAATGTAATCTAACAGAACTAAAAGCAAATAAACACATGAAAATAAACAGTAACTCTAGTATCAAAAGCTTTCTTCTGACCGTTGGGGTGTGTTTATATTGAAGGTGTGTTTTGTGACCGTCATGACTGCAAAAACGTCTCTGGCCTCATGTTAAATGTTGTTTAAAGTTGAGGTGTCACCATCAGAGTCCACAAACACTTTATTCTGTTCAGATTTATTTACAATATTAAAACAAAAAGGCTTCTCAAGGGTTTGACTTTAGTCTTTTTGGCCTCTTTGATGAAACACTTGTTCCAGTCATCTGAGAGAAAAGTCAATGATTAATCAGCATGATGGTTTATGACGTTACAATTGCAGCAGGACTTTGGAATCCCTGCTTCCATTTTAAACAAAACGTTGGGTTTCACTGCTGATCTCTGAAGCAATTTTTTTCCCGTCTCCAAGCAGAACTCGACCCTTGCTGCACGTCAGACACACCGGTTTCTTCTGCTTTGCAGGCCTGTCAGGATGCTGACGTCTTGGCGGAGGTGGTGTCCTGTGACAATCGTCTCCGTCCTTCTAAATCAAAGGTCGCAGCTTGTTTCGAGAAGGGTTTTATTACCAGCAATCCACAGTTTTACTCCACCCAGGACAGCAGTTTGAAATAAGAACCTCCAGTAGGATCCAAATCTCCTCCACGGGTTTCATCACATCTTGAAAAGGAAGGTCTGAACTTCAGTTACCATGCCTTCCAGCAAGAAGATGATATACTTCTTGTCCAGCGCACTGGTTACCTCCATCGCCGTGGGAGTGCTGGGGTATGGACTGTCCGCTGACTGGGCCAAGGCCACCATGGACTGTGCCAGAGCCGATAATGGCTTCTTCAATGGAACAGCTCTGGTTGTTTACAAGTTTTTTAATGGGAATATAACCCGAACATTTTGTCCTTCCTTCGGAAATCTTAATACATTTGAAGGTAATATTCTAAAACTATTATCATTTTTATTATAATAATATAGATGCAAGTTGTCGTACAGGCAATGAATATAATCTTCATGTGTTGTGTGCAGTGTTTACCATGTTGGGAAAAATCGGAGGAGCGCCACTGGCCTTGCACTCCTTGGTTGTGTGCCTGCTGGTCCTTTGTTTTCTGTTCTCTGCCACCAGCATCCTCATCTCCCTCTACAACAGTGTCAGCAACCCCTATGAGACCTACATGGGGCCCATGGGCATCTACGCCAGCAGCTCCCTCAGTGGTGGGTGGTAGACGCACATCCAGAAGAAAGATAAGAAAGATATTGAATACTGGGTTTTGGGGGTTTCTCTGTCATGCTTCCACAGTCTGTTTGTCTGTCCTGGTGCTCATCATATTTGTCCTGAACGTGAAATTCACCAACATGGCGGAGGAGACGGTGAGGAACTTCACCCAAGCCATCGCTGTGGAGCTGAAGAACAAGTCGGCAGAGATGCAGCTGGGTTACTACCTCGTCATCCCTTATGTGGTTTTGTCTCTTCTCACCATCGGGGTGATCTACATGTACGACCACGCTGCCTACACACACAGGAGAGAGCAGCAGAAGCCCACCGAGGATGCACCCAAGGAGATCATGATGTATTAGTCACTCTGGAGAGGGCAGGAACTAGATGTATGTACAGCAGAAAGATGGTTTTACAGCTCCATTAATGTGCAGTAAGAGTTTAATTTTAATGCATTTGATTGATTATGTTTGACAACCACACCATGCTCTAATGATTATTACTCGTTGCTCCTTTTTTCTCTCTCTCTCTTTAGCATACTAACTAAAAGGATTGGTGTGGAGTTTATATCTGTCTGGCTTTCATCAAGTTTCAGGAACATCTATTTATTTTGTATAAAGATATTGCAAATATTTATACATTTGAAGAAGCTCGAATAAAAAAATATTTTCTCCTTATCATTAATTTTCTTAACTGAATCTTTTAAAAAAAAAAAGACACGGAAAAAAGGAAGAAGCGCTTTATTACATGAAAGACGAAGAAGTGAAGAAAAAAGGATATTTTGTTGATATTTTCTGCCCTCTGTTGACAATATGATGTAAGTGCATGAATGAAATACATGAACGTTCAAGAACTTTTCATGAACATTTCGTGTATTTCATTTTATTCCGGACTGTAGAAAGAGAATACTGTGGAGATCTTTGTACTATTTAATATAAAAGTACATAATATTGTGTGGACTACAAACCATCAAGTTGCAGAAGTTCTGATGAATTTAAATCTATGATATTTAGACGGTTTTAAAGACGGTCATACCAATATATATGACCATCTCTTTTATGGGTTCGTCAAGCTATTTGTTTGGCTTTTTCCACATATTTTATATGTTTCATCAGACAAAATCTCAATCTATCCCCCTTACTGGTTTAAATATCTGTTTCAATAGCAGATATTTTTCAGTTATTTTTCTCCTCACTGCAGATGTACTGGTGTTGTTGAAATTAAGTTTTGGTTTCATTATTCACATCACACTATAGCCATATGAAATTATTCTTGAAGAAGAAGTCCTGCTTCGTTGGCAAGTGCAAAAAGATCCAATCAAAACAAATTAAGATCAAGTGGCTACAGCTGTTTTTTTTCATTGGTTAATTTAGCTTTATTGCTCACAGATTAATTTCAGTCAGAAAAAAAATCACATGCATACGCAAACTCTCCACAGTGGTGCAGAAGTGCTTGTTAAGAGTCTTTATCTGTTGTTTCCTGGACCTTCAGACACACTCACAGCTCTGATTCTGATGACTCTGTTGACATGAGATCCAGCTGAAGTGTCCTGTTACCGTTTCCCGTGTTCCCATCACTCAGGGCCTAAACTCTGTTTGGACATGCCCTTTTCCAGCACCTCTCAGCTCTGCAACGCCTTCTACCTGCCTTCAAAAGAAGCTTTCTTCCACCACGTCTCACACTTCAAGGGACCTGTGGAAGGATGCAGCAATCGGCTTTGTGCTCGTCAGGGTGAAAATGTATTAGATTTCTCTAGACAGTGAATCAAAGCTTGACGGAAATTCCTCTATCCAGTTCGGAGACCTTTCTTCTTACTTTAAGACAGCGTCTAAATCCGTGATCAATATATCAGACTGTTAGCTTCTTTCCTGTCTAATGGTTCATTAAATGGGACACCTGCTGCAGCCCAGCTGTGAGCACCCAGCATGATGCCGGTGCAGGCTGTGTTCTCCAGCGGAGGCCCGCGTTCAGAGTAAACCTGCTGCGTAACTGATGAGCTGCTCTGATCTGTGCTCGTATTTTACTTTTCACCTGTCAGGGGTGAGACCTCCAGAATTCACCTCTGACAAGCTGCAAAAACAAAATTGAACTTGACTAAGCTTGTTTGCTAAGAACACTCATTTTAGCCTCTCTGGACATTAGCAACAGCTACAACTGACCAGAAGTTACCCTCTTCTATTCTGAAGAGCAGCCTGTTTAACACCTGCCAGCGGAGATCTTTAATGGCAACTCTGACTGATCTGCTGTGTGCACTGAGGTGTAGAAGAGCCGAACTGTCATTGACAGCTCTTTCTTGCCGTTTGCTGTGCAAACATTGATTGAATAAAATCAGAGATGGGCCGTTGTCTCTCCCCCTCTCAGTGTCTTTGCCCAGCCGGGATTATGCGGAAGCCCTGAGTCCCAACTGCTCACTCCTGTGTGATAGGATTAAAGCGGAAACTTTTGTACCTGTGAAACCTTATCCTCCCCAGTCCCGCATTACAGAGGCCTGTGAAACAGACACCTTCAGCTGCAGGGCAGGGGGAGACGGGGGTGGGCAAACACGGTCCACTCTACAAGGGCATGCTGGGTGTGGTGGGGGGGAGAGGTTGTTCCCCTGCTCCCACCTTTGGGAGACAAATTGTACACATCAGGCTTATATCTAAATACAACGTGTATGCAGAAAAACTGTGTGTGTGTGCACCATGTGGGGAGGCTGAGTCTCACACTGATACCCCAGACCCCTGGTCACCCAACATCGCCCAACATTTGGGTGTCTGAGAGGTTCTTCCTCTGCTGACAAGGACAGAGTTAATAGTAGGAAGTTGACATTTGTGCAGCTGCTGTATCTTTTTGTACAAAAGTAGAATCATTGTCAATGACCAAAAGCCCGAGACTTTGTTTGGTTCCCTCAAAAATCCCCCTAATCTGCACAGAATCTGCGCATAAGTGACAATCACTCTGGTACCACGGTCATAGTTCTGGGCCAATCACGATCAGACACTGTGACCTTTGTCTTAAATTTCTTAATTACTCAATCTAAATATCTATTAAATATTCCAAAATCAGGAAGGTGGTGATTCAGAGCTCTCTGAGGTGGCAGTTACTGACATTTGTGTGTTCATGTACCACTGAGTGTTGTAAAGGTTGAGATGTTCTGAGTATTTGCTTGTTTTTCTAATTAGTTAGAGGCTGCCGATTAGAGCCTTTTTAGATATAAATCCTCAGTGGGCAACAGTGAGGAGTTATGTGGATGGGAACCCTCATGTGATGCTGCTGTGGAGGCAGGTTGCCCACTTATCTCTGCCATTAATCTTAATTTGTCAGTGAAGGCTGAGTTGAAGGCGGAGGGAAGGACAGAGGGAGGAGGACTGAGGGGTATTTGCACCCCTGTTGCTCCATTATGGTGTCATTCCACTGTTAAAAAGAAAGATAAGATCTTCTCTAAATTACCTGAAGCCAATTCTCCACTTTACCTGCCTGACAGGCCGAGGGTGGGGTGAGGTGGGAAGGTCCCAAGATAGGGAAAACCTGAACAAATCCATTCATGCAAAAACTTTATGACCATTCAATCAGTTTAAAAAAAAAAAGAAGTTTACAGCATTTTACACACAGAGTGATGGATGGAGGAAGGTCTGAGCACTTTCTCTGTCCCATTCCTCTTGACAACCTTGCTGATGAATGAGCCCATGATTGACAGGTGTGATACATATCAGCACGTTGTGTCACACGGTTTAACCTCCTGACACAGCGACTGAACCGCAGCCATTTGTCTTGGGCACAGTTATTCAGCATTACCGGGACAGTGAGACGACAGAGCTTTAAGACAGCATTATTGTGCAGCAACAAACAAACAACCTGCTGGGATTGTTGTTAAGTATGAGAATTTTCCATTTCCCTCCACTCCCTCGACAAATATTAACTGTATTACTATGTAAATGTGGTGTCGGAAGCCACATGGATCGTCTTGCTCATATAAAGAAAAACAACAATTTTGGACTTACTGCACTAAATTGTTATTATTATTATTACTTTTTTTTTTCTTAATCATCTTTGCGGCTTTTTGTGTCTTTTTTATTCCATTTTGAGTTCCACAAAGCCTGCAGTGGAGCTCTTTTCAAGCATATTTTCTCAATTATTCCACCAGAGGGCAGTGTTCGCCAATGAATCCACTTGGAATTTAAAAAAAAGACCTAAGCTTATACTAAAGTAATGTGTGCATTTATTGTTACCCAGTAATTGACGATTACAAGTGCCCTTTGCTAGATTTGTATTAAATAGACAGTCTATATCAAAAAAGGGAAAAAATAAATCAGACCTCCAGCTCCTGGATGAGCTCAGACTAGCTGTGGACACGATCCATAGATCACAGCCTGAAACCAAGACACTTGGTCACAGACCACAAACTGCGCTCCAGTCCATATGGCCATAAAACTCCAAAGATTCCAGCAATCTGCACCCGCTGACAGCACATATAAATTCTAGTCTGCCCTGCTCTTGTTCTAGTAGAAGACAAAAACAGCTTATTTGTGGACTCCTGTTAAATTTAGATTTAAAGCTAAAGCTAAACATATTAGCATGAAGGTGTTAGAAAATCTGCCTCTTTCCGAATGTCACATAAATTCTGTGAGTCTTACTGAAGAAACCTCATGTCATTTAAAGCGTCGTCATGGGTTCTTGTTGAGGCCCTCAGAGCTCCTGACAGCAAGGAGTGTCGTTTACAGGTGCCAGATGGGCAGAGGTGCTGGGGTAAAGTGCATCAAGTGCCCCCTATTGAGCTTTATGAATGGATTAAAGGATTTGCAAAGCTCTGTCATAAGGCTGTCAATCACTGCCACGGCCTCCTAATATTTAAGGTGCTGACTACAGAAGAAGCCTTGAGGGCTGTTGTCACGCAGAGTATAACTTCATTTGTCAAGTCTTTCACCTCAGTGTCAACACCTGAGTGCAGTCAAGACAATAAAGAGGAAAAAAATGATGGTTATTCCCACAGCGAAAGGAGTCATTTCAGCAAATTTCCTGTAAAACAGGTTTGATGAACAGAGCAGAATCTGATCTTAGAATCCAGTATAGGATGCAACGCGGGCTCTCTACAGGAGGCGATGTTCTGTGTCATTCACCATGGAGACATGGTGTCTGCCTGCTGCAGGGTTCACAAGCGCTTCAGGCCTGTTTGCATGTGTATGAAACAATTTGTCAGCCTACACAGCAATCAGACTCCCTCATTCAGCCCTAACCCGAACCTCTCGGAGGTCAGACAGAGGTTCAGCACAAACATGCACTTGGATTTCTGGATTTCTAGTTAAAAAAAATTCATATTCAATGAAGTAACCGGTGACATATGGAGAGTTGGTTGGATAATCAGACATATAAATCACTTCATTAAGCAAATTTAGTGAATTAATTTAGCTCAATGAAGTCTGGTGACACCCTTGCAGCTGTTTAATTTGAGCCAACTTAATGATAACAGTGCAGCCCATTTTAAGATTTAAAAATATAAATATAACACAAATGTGACAATATTCAAGCATTAGAAACACGAGACAAAGCTGAGCCTGTAAAAGCCGGACCAACCTCCAGAGGATTAAGCTAACCACACAGCAGACAGATAAACGCAAATAGACCCCCAAAAGACAGCAAATATTTCTTTTAATGAGGCAAAGAAACAACTTCGGATTTTCTCTAAACTCTTTAAGCTGTGTGTTTGGAGTGTGTGTTCAAGGCCGGGAGCTGAACAAGGTCGCTGAAACCAGGCAATGTGCAACAGCCAACTACAGTTTCTCCAGGAATAATCCATCAGAGCAATAGTTTCCCTAAAAGCAACAAATTCTAACAGATGTAGGCTTGTGAGTGCAAAGTTGGCCCGTTTACATCAATAATTAAGACCGGACTGATGACAAAAACACATCAGCACGCGTTACAAATTCACTTTCCTGCAGCCAGCCACCAGTAATTTCATGTTTAAATGTTGTGATGAATTATTAATGAATTACAGAAACCATAATAATTTGCTGCAACAGAGTGTCTAAGAGGGCTTTCCAGTCATTTGAAAGGCTTCACAAACAACAACCAAAACAAACAACAACAAACAAAAACCCCAAATGCTATTCCTCAAATTGTGCTTCAAAAGTCAGCAGGTGGAACTATGTTTTGTTTGGAAAGAGTGTAGACTGCTATCCTCTGTGATAAAATGTGTCAGTAGCCACTAGCGCTACTGTTACTAAATTAGGTTGACTGCACCAAAGAAAAACCAGAGTGATAATGGTGTTGATAGCACTCCCTCTCTCGTTCGCACTCTTCGCGCCAACTCATCACCTCCTGCTTGGGTGTCAACAATGGGAGGAAGAGGAGAGAGAAGGGTGAGGAGGGAAGAGGGGGAAAGGCGCTGAGGGGGGACTCTTCGAAGGGATCACCTTGCCGAATCTGTGCAGGCCTCAGCTCGGTGCACTTAGACGGAGCCAGCGTGTAGCCGGGTGTAAGTCTCCCTGAGGCGACTCTCAGGCCCTGGCCTCCCCGCCATTGTCATCTGTCCATCTCTCACCCTCTCAATCTAACAATCCGCCTGGAGGAACCTCACTTCCTCCCTCCACATTCTTCCTCCCTCCATTACCCTCAGGAGGAGCAGGGGAAGTTGTGTTGGAGGGGAGTCCCAGGCGGGCAGGGTCAGGGGAGTATCGATGTCAGAACCTCCATGTCGGAGCCGCTCATTTGATTTCTGAATTATAAAAGAAGAAGAAGAGAAGAATGTCATGGGTCATCAAACTGATATTTCTGCTGCTTCTATATCTGTATTTTTATCCCAACACATTTAGTTCAGTACTTCTGTATCACATAAACTGATAATTAAATCAGTAATCATAAATGGTCATCAACTGTGGAAATCTAAAACAGAAATTGTATTGTTTACATATATAAATCATTTGTGCAAAAGTTTAATGATTCGACTAAAGAAGTTGTAACAAGTTTTCAGTTTTTATCCAATGTATGTTTTCAAACCTTTTTCAAAAGCCCATCATTGGATGGACGAGTAAAAAGCCACTTGCACACCTCACTGACAGGAATGGCAAATATGTCATCATCCTGTGACGGGGTTTAGTTGGGCCGTTTCAGTGAGTGCACCTATGTCAGGGTGATGTATGGATGCAGTAACACAACCTTTGGGGGGGCGGGGGGGTGCTGCCAACCGGTTCCTGAGCAGAAGAATACGGGCAGCATGTAAACATTTAAGACACGTCACTCATTTTCTCCTCCCCTGCAGTGATTTATCAGCAGGAGGGAAATAGTGACCATTTATTTGAACTCTTCCATAAACTGATGGAGCAGCTAGACCTCAGAGGGGTCAGCCTCTCTGCTTCTAACACTCTGGATTACACCTGCAGAGGTTAGTCTGACAAAACCCTGCCCTTTGGCTGGGTGTGCATACGGTGAAGCCGGCCCAAAGTCTCTTAATGGAACTGGCTTGGGAGCGAGGAAGAGAGAGCAAGACACTAAGTCTTGCAGGAATTTCTTCCCCTGGGGATCCCTGGGTGACGTCCATCTCCCCCTCTGAAACTGGAGAACATGACTGACACTTTTAGTTTGCTCTCTTAGGATCCTTAAAAGCAATCCATTCTCCTAGATCCTACACAAGTCTTTAACAGACTGATGATAGTTTGATAGATTTTGATGAATTAACCCACAATTTAAATATCTGAAGCATTATGTCAAATATTTTAGGTCTTAGATTACTTTCAGTAGCAACAAAGGTTTAGGGAGAATTACGTTCATGTGGAAGAACTTTGAATTTACAGTTAAGTAACAAAACCCGAAGGCACAACTAGCAGGCTAACTGTGAAAGCCCAATATTGATCCTATAAAAATCTCTTTTTTTTGGTGTCCATAACTGGTTGGGGTGATCAGTGACACGACCTGCCCAACAGAGGTCCTCGTTCCAAATCTTCTTTTCTCAGCGTAACCAGAAACCTCGGTCATACACCAACGTCAGATCAAGAGGATCCTGAGACACAGTAAAATCGGAGATGTATGGGAACCATCGAGGTCGAAATGTGTGCAGTGATTTATCCCGGCACGCCATTCCTGGTTCAGAGCTCAGATTTAAATGTGAGATCCAGGTGAGGGGATTTCAGATGACCCTGACAGAAGGTATGAAATATGGCGACATAAATGTACATTCTGTCAAATGGGTAAAATATCATGTTGGTAACATACAGTTAACCCCCCACCAGCTCCTGGAACCCTGCCCAATCTGAATTCTGGGATTTTCTTCCTCCCGTGGACTAAAAAAAAAAAAAAAAAAAAAAAAAAAAAACAAGTCTTCTAGTATTAACCCCATAAATTAATTTCCACTCCACTCCAATAAGGCAGCAATAAGGAAGCAAACATCATTCATGGTGCTTTACAAACACTTTCTAATCCTCCAAGTGCGACACAAACTCTCAACAAAGGAATTCTCCGTCCCTGTAGTGGAGCACGACCTGCTGGGGGGAGAGTTCTGCTCACCGTAAGATGTCAGAATGATCAACTCAGAGTGTTCAGGGGCTGGCACGGCCTCAAATGTTTGGCCAGTGAGGATGACAAAGCCAGAGTCTGCAAAGAGGGCACAGTGTGTATGTGAATGCGACACAACAACAGAACAGAGGTGGAAAGAGCACAATGACTCCACAATGCAACACAAACTGGCAAAAACACAAGACTTTATGTGTCGAGCAAAACAATGACCAAAAAGTTAAATGACAGGACTGATCCTCATATTTTGTTTGGATTTCTACTGTTATTGTGTTCTTCCATGAAAAAACAGTTCAAAAAACATTTTGCATTGTCATTATTACGGTTATTTTTTGGAATCTTTCAATGAAGGTGCTTAACAAAACCATTTCTAAATTAAAATCGGGCCAGTTCTAGACACAATTAATACTTTTTTTCATTATAATTGTCGTGTTTTGCTATTGATTGGTTGTGAAATTAAAAAAAAAAAGCCAGAATAATAGAAGTCATTTAACTGTTGTTTACTAAAACTTGCAGGTGGAAGTGGCTTTGAATGCATCACTGCTGTTTCATTGTTACCTTCATTGTATTTTATTAACTTTTTGTCTATTTCACATCAATCATCAATCATCAATTATGTGCAAAAACTGCAGATTTCCACAAGATTTCATGATGATCACATTTTTGCCAACACACAAATTTTCATTTCGCCTTCCAGCAAAGGTGACCAACAGCATCAAGTGTGATCACTTCATCAAACTCCCGCTCAGTTCCAGCTGTGGTGCTGCAGCACCGTTGACTGTAAATAAATGTTCAAGCAGAGAGCAGGTGCAATCCCTCCAACAGTCACCTAGGAAAGGTGAAACTGGGGAAATTATGAGTTTATACTTCTTACGTTATACTTTACCTGAAAAATATATGATGCATCAAGCCTTCTATTGAGTGCCAAAAATTAAATTAATCCCACCTAAAATAGGTTTTCAGCCTGTGGGATGAGCTTTTGACTTCAGAATCAAAATCAGCTTCTCTGGTTTAAGATTTTTATTTAACTCCGGCAGCCTAAAAACCTTCAGCTGTGCCAATGACGTCCAGGAGCGGCATGATTCATCTGAGGACCATTTCAAACGGCTGCTTGTCTCAGAGGTCCAACCCTGCACTTCAGCAGGTGGCTCTTTTCATTAAAGCTCAATTAGCCGATGATAGTGCTCTTCATTAAAGACTGCCCTGAAATATGGGCCCGAGATGATTGCCCCTGTGCTGGTTAAATATAGTTGTTGGACAAGGCAGCGAAATGAAAAGTCAGTAGAGCCGGAGCCATTATGCTGTCAGCACTCAAGCCATTACACGCCATTAAAAACAGCACAACTCTGTGATTCATCCTCATTATTTTTATTGGATAGACAGTCTGATCTTATTGGAGGAGCACATCGCGCTTCAACATGCATCACCATTCTATTGCTGCTCAGCAGGTTCTCCTCTGCTGAAAAATAAATGCTAGAGCTTCTGAGTTTATTAAGGTGAACATTTTTTTAGTTTTTTAATGTTATAACAATTTTTGGCAATATAATATAATGACATTTTTGTCCGAATAATGGAATACGTAATAGTACGCATAAAGTCATCCAAGCGGGAATCAGTAAAAACAGAAAAATCTGAGCGAACTCGAGCAGATGTTGGGCAACTTTTCTTGAATAAGACAAGTGGAATGGTTTAGTTTCTTCTTTAATCCAAACGTAAATGTTAGCCACAATATTTGGCAGGTTCTTACACCATAAGTGGTTGCTACTGTTTGGTTTTGAGATTTTATGAACAAAAATGACCATAACACTCAAAACAGCAAGAAAAAGTTGATCATTTTAATAGGTCTTCATAGATTATAGACAGGTGTGTGTGTGTGAGAGAGAGAGAGAGACAGAGAGAGGGAGAGATAGAGAGAGGGAGAGAGAGAGCTACAGAAGCTGTCAGTGTTGACATGTACGCAGACGACAGTGTGCCTTGCTTATTTAACTGAATGGAAATGAACCTGTCAGCCCCTGCCCCCGCAAATTCTTTCGACAGCACCACAGGTCCACGTTTGTCGCTGCCGACTGACCTTTTTAGTACAGGTTAGATAGAAGGGGGTTACACTGACCCAGTTCTGAGGGCCCAGACAGCGGAGGAGTCCTGAAGTGGATCCAAACAAAGGCTGTTCTATCTGCTCAACTGTGAATGTCATTAATATCTAATCATATTCAAATGGCTCTGGAGGAGGCGTCTGAGCCCACCATGTATGCAGACAGAGGACGGGGGGGTGGCGGGGGTGGCTTGACCTCCAGGACTTGTCCTGAGGTGGCTCTCCTGATTTGAATGGCCTGTGGGCCTGTGGACAGGCAGCAACTCATCACTCTGCAGACAGACAAGTCTCAGGCTGGGGTCGTTCGTGAGACTGGCAGACTAGCATGATAGGTATTCTTCGACACCCCCCATTGTGATTTAACTGATGGTCACAAGCGCCATTAGCATAGTGACAAAAGATAGCAACACCTCCCTTTAAATTCTATCAGGTAGCCTGAAAGCAGAGTGTAATGAAAGGGATAATTACGCGATTTAGATTGGGAGGGGCACTGACAAGTTGTAACCCACCTAATTAAGACAGGGGTCCCATCAATCTTAATGGATGACTTTTGGACTAGTTGGTAGTTAATTTAATCTGTCTTTATGTCATTCCCAAATTAGGACCCACGTACCACCGCCCCAGGAGTGCACTGGGGGACAGCTGTGTTTCAAAGACAAAATCTGGAAAAATAAGTAAAAACAGCAAAAACACTTTTTAACGTTTCTCCAGAAGATGTAAATATGATACCTATCATAACCTCAGAGTTATCTTAAAGATCCTAAAGGTTTTTAATGATGACGACCTCCCATCAACCATCTCTAACTATAAATAAGTGACCCATTAAATGGCTGTTATGAGCTGAAATGTATTAGAATAGAATATAGGATAAGTAAAGTACTTTATTCATCCCAGACATGAGAAATTAACTTGTTTGTTTTTAACCACAGCAGAACATTTTACGTGTTCATGTTTTTGCATTCATGTTGTTCACCTGTGTGCTTCAGATGATCTGAGGCTTGTCAAAACCTCTTTTCTTTGTAAAGAATCATAAAAACAGCCTCTTTGTCAAGTGGGGGCACATCAACACCCCCCTGTGGATGATGCTGGCCTCTCAGCACGGAACGGCTGACCGTGCACATGCGCCTGCATGTGTGTACGTGTGCATCCCAGATTATGTCACAGCTCAGGAATGCTGCCACACAGCTGAGAGGAAACGAGTCCGAGTGACACGACGCTTGCATGTTTTCATCAGGGACAAGAGCGGGAGGCTCCGCTAACAGAGCAGCTTTTACAGCTAACAGTGAGCCTGGAAACCAGGGATGTGTGTGTGTGTGTGTGTGTGTGTGTGGGGGGGGGCGCTGTCTTATGTTTATGGTTGACACACAAGCTGTTTGGGGTTGATAGACTTTAATAACACCAGTGTCGGTGTGGAGCACGCTGCTGTTTGTTTGAAGCATCTATGAGCGCCAGGTGTCATCTTCACGCTCTGAAGTCTGTTAAAGAATCTCTTAAAATTATGTAACACTGAAATTAAATTTTTCTTAGCAATGAAGGAATGGAAGACATGAATGTATCAATATTGATAGTCGATTGCAGTATAATTACATGCTTAAGGGGATAATCAGCTTATCATGGTATTACATCTTCTTGATTAAAGCACTTTAAAAGCTCTTTCCCTCTTCTTTCAGTTGACAGAAGCGGCTTTAAAAGTGAGCACCAGCCTTAAAGTACAGGTTTGGATTAGTGAAACACAAAAGGACCATTTGAGTGTGTGCGTGTTGTGTATGTGTGTGTGTGTGTGTGTGTGTGTGTTGGAGTGGTCGCCTGCCCCCTTTTTGAAAGGCTATCATTTAGAGCCTTCAACCATAGATCACCTTGCAGCTTACGTGGGGGAAAATTTGGGTAAATGTCGATCGGGCCCATTATTTGGCCCTGTGTGAGGGTGCGTTTGATGGTTTAGGTCAAGGGGAGGGGGCTCCAGAGGTCTGCGAGGCTCGGTCTGTCTCCCCTCTCCTGTCTCTCTATTGGTATGCATCCCTCATAATAGAGGCAGGAGGCAGGGGGTCTCATTAGGGTTGAGCTGGGGAGGGTGGGGGCGCTGTTTTGTGAAGGGGGGCCGGTCACCGAATTCTTCAGGCAGATGCACCATCATCAGGATTGAAACTCATAAAATTAAATAAAGTCAAATTTGAGGTGGGTTTCTCTGTATGTGTGATGTGTCTGTAGGTGGGCAGACATGCCACCCCCCCCCGGGACATCACATTGAGCGATTGCTTCCCTAACAGCTCCCAGCAATGACTGACAAGTGCCGCAGCAGAGGCAGCTATTTCCAGGGTCCCCCGAGTACAGAATCATCTTTTCTTTTCCGTCCCGTCCCCCCCCCGCACCGGAATTCCATGTCACACTGGGGAAAAAGGATTCCCTCTGGGCTGCGACTTCCTCTGTCATCTGTCACCACTTCCTGTCTGTGAGGAGCAGGTAATGACAGCATGCAGGTGCTGCGTGCCGGGTGGTATCACTGACAAAGTAGCTGATATCTAAATTCAGATTATTTTGTATCTTTTCTTTCTGTAATGTGCCGTTTTCATCTGAATGGAGCCTAAATGATTGCACATTAACTGTTGGATATTTGTTCCGCGGCAGTGCAAAGAGAAAGTGATGCTCCGTGAACCCTGGACGCGGTCCTTGCGAGGATGTGTTTGGAATTTCATTTTAAACTCAAGAATGGCTGCAGACATAATGAGGAGATTGGGAGCCTGGTAGTAAGATTATCAAGGGAAAGAAGTGGAAGAAGGCTTTTGTTGACATGTTTCACCTGAGTCAGAATGACCCTGAACTTGTCTCAAACATCAGTCTGGCTGATGTGAACGCCTTTTCTGGCTTCTCAGCAGTGTGTAAAACTGCCGCCACGGTTTGTTATGACAGAGGTCACAGATAACAGATGATCTGCCTACAGTTCCCTAATGTGAGAACAAAGACTTTGTCAGAATATATCCCTGCAGCAGAGCGGGCGGCGGATAGATTACACTGTTTTGGGGGATCGTTTTCCAGACAATGATGTGAAGACAGGACCAGGCGGCGGATTTACTGATTCTCGTTCTAGGCTGCTAATCGCTGTAAATCTCTAGGCCAGACGGGTTTTGTTCGGCTGGAACTCAGGATTATTCAGACCTTTCTCTTCCTATAAGCTAAACTCTGGTGTATCTATGTTAATTGCGACTTCCACAAGTGGTTCGTTTGTGATTACTTTCCTGCTGTTCTGTAAAACTCCTGGATGAGTGAGGATGAAACCGAATCACGTCATGCTCACTGACAGACATTCTCCTCAGCTATCGTTTTCACACAACCCCCCCACTCCCCACCCCTGACTCCTTACACCCATAGGTGAGCTGTCATCATCTCGTTCCCTCAAACATTTAACTTCCTCACAAGCTTGAACTGTAATATAAGAGACAATCCCTCTAATTCCTGTTGACTGTTACAAACAGATGTGAAACTTGAAGACAGCCCCCCTCCCTGAAACCACTGTCTCTGTTAAAGTGCTGGATGTTCTGTAAACCAACAAATTTGCCCCACGCCATCACCAAGGAAATGTGTCCGCGTGAAGGACAGATCTATCAGCTGTGGAGATCACGCTCAGCAGCTAACAGGAGTTAAGTTTCTCACTTCACCGAGTGCAACTTCACCCAGACGTGATCCATCACTCCACGCTGGTCGACGTGGACGACCCTCTAGGTTTGGAGCTGCAGGCGGCCCCTCTTCACGACAGTGGTTGGAGGACCCGAAACTAGTGCCCATTTATCTAATTTGGTCCAGTAAATGTTGTTTCAGGTGAAACAACCGAGGATCTTCCCAGGAAATAATCTTACTCGGCCTCTCTGGTTTGATCAGGTCTCATGAGGAGATTAAAACAATCTAGTTGCAAAGCTTCGCCTGGGAGGGATGACCTCTGGAGGCTGAAACCAGTCATTATGGGTTTAGCCCATGAGGCATGTGCAGGGACCAGAGAGGGGCCAGCTTTACTCTGAGTTATTCTGCTGGACCCGGGCCTATGGCCCTGGAGCCGGGGGGCCCTGCAGCAGGTGGAGCACAGACACGGTGGCCTGACTGATATGCATGCGAGCCGAGTAAATGTGCCCTGCAGGCTCGGGGCGCTGGAGCGTTACATGTCTGAGAACGGAGGGGGCCGAATCAAACTTGGTAAACTTAAATCTTAGAATAAAACACTTTCACTGTTTAAGTAGTAGGAGTCGAAACCGATACAAAACTAAAAACAAGCCTTAATTCATTATTCAGAATCTGGAAACTGTCATTATTGATAAACTAGACCTCAAATATAGAGGACAAAACGTCAACATGAGAAGTAGAATAGATGAACATAGTATTAAAAAAGTGTGAAATCCTTTAACGTAAGAAAGAAAACGATGAAAACAATAAAAGAAAAAGAATAAAGTTCTTAAAAGGCCTGTCTCTATGCGAAGGACTTCCTCAATTCAGTGGCTATGATGAGGACAGCAGAAACCTCTTTACTGTGAGAACCTGCTTCACTATTACAAAAATCCTCTTTGTCTGAACCGTGGCCCTGCTCCACAGATAATAGAGCAAAATGTGGCCTGAGGGAGATAATTTGTTCCCAGATCTTCAGATGGCAATATTTTCATTTGAGCCCAGGAGGGGATCTCTTGAATTGCCAGCTTCTATTGTGTTCCAACAAGGGGCACGAAAGTCTTGTCAATTAATTTCTCTTTTATTCCAGCCCACAGAGCGCCTGAGTGATTACAATTATCACCCAATTAAGAGGTGTTTCCTTTTATTTACAGGCTTTGATTCCGTGCATATACATATTGTTTAAATAAGATGGGACAAGGGTGTTAAATCACTTGAACGTTTCCTCTGCACGCTTGACATTTTCCTGCCCCGGCAGCAGAATTTCTGTGGTAACGGAGAACAACAAAAGGTGATTACGCGCAGTTGAACTAGTCCACTTTTTCACAGTGGTACCAATTACAGAAACACCACACAGATGCAGGGAAATGCTTTGCGTGACAGCAGATGGAGACAGGTGCAATGTTCAACAAACAGGTTGACGTAAAGCAACCGTCTGAGTCACATCCAGCCCAGACAAAAAACTGAACTTCTGAACCCCGACGATGGAAGTAGAAGGTCTGATTGCTCGTTCAAATGGGGCTATTGGGAGTGACAGGTGGAAAATGTCACTGTCCTACACATTCTACTGCTTATAGCTGCTTTACTGCAGATTTCCTGACATGTTCCAGAGGATTTTCTGTTGCATTGAAACTTTATGAGAGCTAAATATTTAAATTGCAAAGGTCTGATTTGGCCTGACTGAGGTTCATTTTGGAAAAAGTGCAAAAGAGGGAACATAAACAGTTTATTCAAAAGTTCTGCAAATTATTTAACCATCATTGTATAAGTGCAAAAGTGTGAATAAAAAGTAAGACCTCAGATTAATAATACATGTCTTTTATTCAAACATGACTTTAAATAAAACAAAATTCACCCTAAAAAAAGCGTATCATGTCTTTTTTTTAAGAAAATAATTTCTGTACATATTGTCTTATTAGACAGACAAACAATGAGCAGCTAGAAGGAACATTTTAATAATAAAAAAGTTACAGTAGGTCATCCATTAGGCCGTTAAAGAAGGTTTCAGTCGGCTGATTTGGGGCCGGACAGCGAGAAAAACTGTACAGAATTCTGGTTTAGAGACCCATTCTGACTGACAGTCTACACTTCGGTTCCTTCCCGGCTGTATATGAGGTTATTGACGCTAAAGTGGTTGGACAGACTCTGTACTGATGTGTAATAGTTCATTCTGTTGTTGTCAGAGTTCACGGGAGAGATTAAACTGGGCGAGTAAGAGCCCAGCCCGGACATGCTCTCCCTGTTTTGAGACAGTCCTCCGAGATTCCCGGAGCCGTACTCCCGCTCTCCGCTCCGGGGAGCTGCGTCTGTGTGGCCCGCCAGCAGCGAGTTCACGTTGGATACGAAATTGTTGAAACACGGGCTGTGCTCCGTGGACGGAGACGGGGAGGAGGACTTGCGATCCGTGGAGATTGGGGATCCGTGCAGACTGGGCGGGGAGGAGCTGAGGAGGCTGGCGGTGTCAGAAAGCTTGTGCGCGCCGTCCTCTGACTTGACGGGCAGAGCTGTGCTGCCAGCCCCGTTGATGTCAGATCTCCTTTTCCTTTTCCTCCTGAAGTTGCCGTTGTCAAACATCTTCTCACAGTTGGGATCCAGCGTCCAATAGTTTCCTTTACCTTAATTAAAGCAAAATACGAGAAAACGTTAAAGAAAATGGTTAATTGTATTTTAATCGTACAACAATAGGGCAAACGTTAATAAATGTTTTTGAAACAACTACGACGTGTTTCTGGAGCAACTGGTGTCACCACCGCATAGCTGAATTGAGTCGATTATTTGAACAGAATTTTAATTAAATGAAAATACTGTCTAAAGAGATGAATAATGGTGCGTAAACCTGACTCACCTGGGTCGTCCTCATCCCTCGCAACTTTTTTGAAGCAGTCGTTCAGTGACAGGTTGTGTCGGATTGAATTTTGCCAGCCAGCTTTGCTTTTCTTGTAAAAAGGAAAATTGTCAGCAACATACTGATAAATCTGGCTGAGGGTCAGCTTCTTGTCTTGTGCGTTTTGAATGGCCATGGCTATCAGTGCCGAGTACGAGTAAGGCGGCCTGACCATCTTGAAGAGTTCTTGCTGGCTGGATATGGACAGCCAGCCCAGGTCTGCTCCTCCAAACCCGGAGGGAGGCGGTAAAAATTGCCTCTGGTTCGACCCATATCCTGGCTGAATATAGGGCGTGCTGTTGTTCCCCGGGAGATACGGAGAGGAGTTAATGCTGGGTCCGTTCAGCCACAGGTAGGGGTTGGTGGACGGGGAGGTGTACTCTCCGAGGCCGTAGCTGGTGGGGTGCGTCGGCGGCCTCTGGGGGTGATGGTGGTGCAGGTTTTGTTGGTACACCCCGTAGTTGTCACAGTACACGGCCATGTCCAGGAGCTCCTGTGCGCTGTGGTGCTGAATAGGACTGGTCTGTTGGTTCGAGGGTTGGTGTCCAAAAGCGTTCATAATCCGCTCTAACCAAATTCCCCAAACTGTAGCTCGTCTGTGTCTCTCCCTCCGGACTGAGCTCAGCCTGCGCTGCTGCGGTATTTATGCAAGCCGCCACAGGTAGCCCCATTGAAGAAAGTTGGTGTGGTCACACCCCTTCTTTCTGGTGTACTGACCCAATCTCCTTATAAATGAGCACCGATACTGTTTTAACTGCAGCGCACAGGTCAAAACACCTTCTCATTCAGGATCATCAAGGGATATCGCTGTGCGTAATTACGCACGAACTGCTCCGGTGGCGATTAATCCAAAAGTTTTACTGTAAAACACGCAGAATTTTAGTGGAAAATGAAATGGAGATCAACTACACGAGCTTCTTTGTCTGATTCTACTTTTTTCCTCTTCTTGATAAAAACTTAAAAAAAAATATTTAATGTTATTTAAACATTAAATAACCTTTTTTTTATTAATTTAAAATATCACAGATTAAATCACTTCGATGTAAGTCCCCAAGAAGGTGTGAATCCACATTTAAGAGGTGAGTCAGACATTACATAAATGCTTTTGCGCTGAGCCCGGATTCTGCAGTTTTGAACCCAAACAACGAGCAGCCGCGACTGTTTGTAAAAGATTAACTCAAATCAAAAGAAATTCGTTTGCAATAAAAACTTGATGAGGTGCAAAAGTTTAATGTCAACAACTGACTCGTGGACAAAAATATGAAGAAGATTAATAAAACCTCTAACATAAAATACAGCAACTGTAAAATAAGCATAGTGAATAACTTTGTCACTCTGTTGCGCTCGCTTTGCACCTTTTAAAACAGATTAATACAGTTGTTGTTGTTTCGGTTTGTATAGAAGTTAAATGTGGTAAACGTTAAAAGAATGGAGACATGAGGAATTATTCTTCAAAAAAAGCAAATTAATTCGTGAAATGAACATTTTCTGTGTAGATATGGATAATAATAGAGATGGAACACAGGCACTAACTGCTCCAGTCTCGATGGTTTTAATTAGTGAAATGGATGGATGGTTTCGATCTGACACGGATGAAGAAGATAAGCGATCCTTCCAGTCCTCCTGTAACGTGTTTCAAAACTTTTATCTCATTTTAATACATCCGGCCTCCATAGATTTATATTACGCCCCTATCCCAATTCCCATGATGTTTGGAACATTCAGGCCCGCAGGTTAAAATATAAAAACGACGCGTTTTCCTCATTTGAATAGCCGTCTGGTTTTCTCTGCAGGATGCTGCTGGACTCCACCACTAATCGGTACAACATTCCTCCTCTCCATGACCTTGGTGTAATTGTTTGGCTCCAAGGTGTTGCCCCAACCGCACGCTGGACGGCAGCGACCAGCGGCGCCTCCCCGAGAGGAGAGAAGAGTGAGAGGGGGTTAACTCATCTGAAAACAACACAAGCCGTTTGTTGCACAGCTAATCGCAGCTCAGCAGACACCGAAATGGGAATAAAATAAAACCAAACCCTCACGAGAGATCTTTTTAATCGCAAATTCTAATTTTGGTGCTTATATTGAGTTTAGATGCTACATTTTAATTCACTCTTGCTTTATTGAACGCACCAGTCAATATTTCCAGCCAGAGTCTGTTGAAAACTTTCAGCAAGTTTTTATTGTTGCTCTACTTTGCGCCTGTATTCATTTTCTGTTTCCTGGAGATTCCTGAGGTCATGGGAGCTTTTCTCCGGGAGATTGAGTCAATCACGGCAGGGTCAGAGAGCCAGAGGCCGCAGCGGCAGAAACACCACCGCAGGGTCCTTCAGACTGACAGCAGAGAAGCTCTGGCGATGCTGCAGCAGAATCAGCCATTTGCAACAATTTTATGTTGTACTGAGGCAAAAAAAAAAAAAAAAAAAAAAAAAAAAAAAAAAAAAAAAAAAAAGATCCTTCGATTACATTTTCAGATTGTTCAGGGCTCTGAAGTAATTACCAGGTTATTAGTTGCACTTAAGGTCAATAAAACTTCACGAGGCTCAAATAAATTCATTAGTTGTGTGTAAACAAACGCTGTTCACAGTCTCCCCCTCGTGGAGAGACACAGAAGAGCGCCAGAGGTTGTTGCGCTAATTAAACTTCAGTCGGGATGCATTCATGGAAATTCAGGGAAATACAGCCAGTGGAGGCTGTGCAGGAGATCAACTGAAGTGAAACTATGTGGCCTAAAATCATCTAGACACAAGATTCCTGAAAGTTGACAAACATTTTCACAAGAACTCCAGCTGAGCTCTGCACCTCCTGAGAAGGTTTCGAAGGTGAACATTGGGCCCTTAAAAAAAAAACAAAAAAAAAACCAGTTGCATTAGTTTTCTTATTCGATTGTTTGACAACTCATGTGGAGGTTAATAGAATATGAAACATTTTTGAACAAGCACTAAGTTGTTAGGCAAAAAGAAGTCCAACTGAAATGTCAACAGTAACAGCGACAAACTGATTGAGAATATGAGCATTAAAGTTTATGCTCAGTTATGTCAGTTAATTTATGCACTGGGGGTGGGATTGGTAGTAAAATCTAAAACAGCAAAGTTAGCAATTAAACAAAAATATGGGTAAGTAGAGATGGGTGTTTAGAATGGCTGCGAATGAGCCAAAGATGTGCTGCAGAATCTTCTACACCACAATTCAGGTGTGCAGCTATTTCAGGTTTTCCATTTAAAGCTTTTTGTCTTAAAATGACTTTAATCCCTGTAAATGAAGCATATTGTTAGCGGAGATTGACCATTTAACTCATTTTTTAATCTTGTCTAAGGCAGCTGTTTGTTGGTTTTAAATGCTTTAAATCTAGTAAAACAGACTGGAGATACTGGGACAGAGAGGTTAAATGTGGTATTTTCAGTGGACAGATGAGTAAAATGAGTAGCGTGACATAAAAAATGCAGCTAGATGTAGAACCAACAGTCAGAGCTGAAGGAGGAAAACCAGAAATTGGTGAAATACTATGAAAATTTCAACGCTTGGAGGGAGAAATTAATTAATTCAATGAGAAAGAATCAGGTTGCGAAGCAAGAACGACAACTTTCTGGTTCTGTCAATGCTCTATTGATGGTTTAATTTTAATTGAATGAATCAATAAACGGTTTCATTTATTATTAAAATGGTGTTCTCCTGGTGACATTGACTCTGCCTTGTCCCCTAAAGAGTATCTTCATTTACTGATATTTCTGCTTCCAAGCTTTCTTGGAAGGACATCAAGTAAATAAAACAAGAGAGAATAATCTTTAATCATAGATGTCCTTGGTGAGCAGCATGGAGCTCGGCTGCCAGTCAAGAGTTGTGATGTTGAGCTTTAGTGTGGTGTAGAACCATTGAACACAAACAGAGTAGGGGCTCACGACTTCGCCAAACTGCAAAACAGCTTTTTATTCCCACCAGCAGTGCTGACGTAGTCTTTAACTGATGAAGACTACAAGAAGATTCAAGATTCAAGATTCAAGATTCAAGATTCTGTTGTTGAATGTTCCTCTGCAGCAGATATGATGCTAAAATGAAATAAAAATGGAATTTTTGAATGTTTAAATATTACATTATATAAACCCGGAGGTGGTTGTGATTCGGAATACCTGGATGCTTTGACTCACTCTGGTCATTTTTGTCCTTTGCGGTCCGTCAGCAGGAGACGAGGATGTGACTCTGCATCAGCGTGCTGAGTGAGGAGAAACATGGTCAGGCTGGTTGCATTAGCTTAATTCTGTCTTCCACTGGCCAGATTTACACCTCTCAAACTGATTACATCTTTGGGGATATCACTCCGGAGAGGTTAAAGAGTTCCTCTCTGCTACTTCCTGTTGTGGCCTTTTGAACAGGAGCCACTTGAAAGGTGGTGGAAAGACATTTGAAATATTGTCTCACTCATGCCACAGTGCATATCAGTTTGATAAAGTGGAGTTCAGCTAGTGTCAAATCTCTTAATTTAATCACGGCTCTTTGGTAGTCGTGAGGGCAGGAAGGGTGCACTGTCAGGATTGTCCAGTAGGGGGAAGCATAGCTTCAGCTAAAACGCATCCGGTATTCCTCAATGACGCAACCACCAGGCCTGATGTGCAGTTCAGAAGAATGTGAGTATTGATTTTGATCAAGGAGAAATATAAGGACAACTAAAGTGAAGCTGATGACGTGTTAAATCTGAGCACATCCAGTTTTTACTCTTACTGTGCTTCTTCTTGGTGTTTCAAACGAAAGAAATACATTCAGAGTAAAAACAAAAAAGAAATTGCTGTGAAAAGGTCAACAAGAGGCCAATGTGACTGACTGAGATCATCTTCTAACCAAATTAATTAAAACCACACCAAGTTGTCATCAGCATCCCTGTGTTTGACATGTTTCAGGCATCAAAACTTGTTAGATGATGGAGGAAAGTAAAACACTTCCACTGCTGGAAACATTTATTTCATTCCAATATGAAAGTAAAAGCAGGGAACTCTGTTTCCTCATCAAACCGTTTCTCCACCCTCGGTCTCCAGGCAGGTTACCTAGCAACACATCTCAGCAGCTGCCTGGGAAAACCCAGCACTTCATTACGGCCTCAGCTAATATAGCTCAACAACACTTGGCTCTCTCCTCCAGAACAGAATAACAAGGCTGCATGCTGACGGAACATTTTGTATCTAGAAGGATGCAGGGTTCAGCAGAGCAGCGGGCACAAATTGAACATGCCACCAGTTCTTGTTGTACTTTTACAATCCAGTATGTTGTGGAGACTCCTGAGAGCTGATTGTGATAGCAACTCTTTAAACGATGGAGTGTCTGTCTGGAGTGTGTAAAGGCATCTCCACAAAAATGCCTGAAATTGTTTAAACCACGTGTTTAGAGTAAAAGCAACAACAAAGGAGATTATAATTCAGATTATAACTATTTTGAAAGGAAAACTGATCTGATCAAAGATGGTGGCACCTTAAAATATTGTTGAGACTCAGTGTAAACTATATTTCAAATAGGTCTCGGAATAAACAATTAAAATCAGGTCAATTGCTCTGTCTGAAATCACTCCCTATTACCCATATAGTGCACTAAACTGGAATGACTAACTCGGATGTGGTTAGTGCACTACACTACATAGAAATAACTTGACCAGTGATGACCTAAGGTGGTACTTATTCATTGTGAAACATTGTGACATCATTTAAAGTGTGCAGGCTTAGTGTCCAGAAGCAGGTTTTCAACTAAACCATGAGTGAACTAACCTTGCCTCCTATATAGTGAGTAGGAAGTAGGGAACAAGGGGATGATTTTGGACACGGTAATTTAAGTCCAGTTATTCAACTCATTTTGTCAAAATTATTAACACAAAACAAGAAAAAAATGTTAAATAAAATTATATATAAACACCCAGTCACAGGTTAATTCTACTGGCATAATAATAATAATAAAAAATCTAAAAGAAACGCAATTAAAGGCCGCGTGATGCCATCTAGTGGTGAGAATGCAGGCTGCAAGAATTGAAAGCTTGAGAAACGCAAACTGCACATCAGCAGACAAATCATAAAAGATCAGTTTGGAAAAAGTTTGAATCGATCACTGATGACGTTCAGCACACGAATGTGTGAGAAGATCTAAAGTTAGGCGTGCACGTCTGCGGCCGATCAAAGGAAAACTGGACAAACAAGCAGATGGTGGAATGGGTCGTAAATTAAGGATCCGCTGTCGTAGCGCTTGGAGGAGATAGCGTGTGAAAGAGAATACCCGAGCAAGAATCACCAAAATCTGCCGGTTAACTGAGTAATATTAGCAGCCTTGAAACGCAGCCTCCTTCATCCCCTTCTCAATTGTGCGGCGAGATATGAAGTGTGCGCCGGGTGTTCTTGAGGAGTGAATTATTCCACCGTTGCAATCATTCAAATGTTGCAGTAGGGAAAGAAAGAAACGATAATAATCAGGTAATAGTGGCTATAAAAGTGCTGTTGGAGACCTACCACACACACACACACACACACACACACACACACACACACACACACACACACACACACACACACACAGCGTGCAGCCGTAATTGTTTTGTACAATAAAACTGTTAAAATAAAGTTTCAATTTTTGTCAGCCCAAGTGATGTAATCTGACTGGAATTAAACTATTTCAGATGGATAACTTTACTGTTAAAACCTCAGGACATAATCTTTAAATTATTTTAAAATTGTATTAAAATAAATGCTAATGTATTAAAACTGTATAGGATTGCTTTATTTAACATTTTCTTGTCAGTGCCCTTCGTCAATACTCATCTAGTGATTAACTTGATGTTTTGTGGGTTTTACACAGTCACACAATAACTGTACACAGCTGATCTCCATTCAGTTCCTCTTAATATGACCCCATTTTCATTATGGCAATTATCAAATGATTAAAAAAACAAAAACAAAAACAAAACACAAGGATAAATCATAACAGCTGAATTACATCTAACTTCTGCTGCTCAATGTTTATGTCTGACAGTGAAAACACCAAACCTGTTATTTACTGAATAAAGCACCTGGAACACACTTCTAAGAGAGTAACATCACAAATTCGCATGCTACTTGGTTTCTCAGAGATGACTTATCCTGGAAAACCCAACTAGGTTCCCCAACAACATCATCCCTTAGGTCACCCACCCCCAGCATCTCTGTGGGAGGTGTTCTGGGCATGTCCACTCAGGAGGAGACCCCGAGGCAAACCCAGAACATCGGCCCCTGGAAGACCTGGGTGTTCTGACCCAGCTAAGTGAAGAAAAATGAAAGCTTTTCTGATTATTAGCAAATGCATATATTAAATTTTAAGAGCAGGAAATGTGTTTTAAGACTGACAGGCTGCTTATTTCCCACCTTCACATTGATTGGCAGTGCAGCGGCCGGCACTGGCTGGTGAACAGCAATGTTCACTTAAACTTCTATTTTCCCCAGTATGTTAACTTCTTACGTGGCATCAATAGAAGCTGAAAATTCCAGGAAATTTGAAGTTAATGTAGCGGGTTAGCGGTGAGCGATGACCTTAATGAACATCAGCCTGTTTTTTTGGTATTGCAGGCAGAGCGATGCACAGCTGTAAGGCTAATGGTCCCCGGGGGAGGCAGGTGGAGGAGCCTCGACGATGCTCGAGAGAAAATAACAGTGTCCGACGAAGCGAATCTTGCTTTTTTATTGAATATTTACTCCATTTGGTTTTGTTATTGCAGGACAATTCATCAGCTGGACAGATACCTTATAAACCAGTGAAGGGTCAAAAGGTCATGGGGTACGTCTGCAAATTTCACTAAAAGAGAATCAGATTCTACTGCAGAAAAAAAAAGACAATTACAAGAACGAGCCAAAACATGTGATCTAACCAACATTCTGGGAGACGACGTCAGAGGCAGTGCTAATGAGGAGAAGAACTGCAGCCAAACACTGAAGACACCTCCAGGAAACAGAACTTAACCGCTGCCAGGCAGACAGAGATCCACAACATTCCAGCAGAGGAAATGTGCCACCTCCAGGGAAAAACCTCCCACTAACTGGCTTTATAATTCAGCTACAGGGACTGAAAAAAATTCTTTTAAAAGCCCAAAATGACAGCTTGGAAAACGAAGACTGGACGCTAAAATGGTTCTGCTGGTTTGTGTCACCGAGAACAAATACTGTTTTTTACTTTTAAATGAGATGAGTGATGATGGAAATGACTGCAGTTCAGGCTCGAGTGGAGTTACTGCAAATAATGCATTTCAAAAAACTGCATTATAAAAGTTTGAAATAATAAACAACTATCTTAGCCGCTGGGTAAATGATAAGGAAACAGAAACACAAGTTTACCTCTGGACCTTCATTCAGTCAAAATACATCCTCAAAGCAATAAATCACAGTTCACATAATTCCATAAACCAAAAATTTGGACTTTGTTGATCGTCTCAATGTTTGAATATGAAAGAAGCTCCAGATATTCATATTGAATTGTTTACCATGTTTATAGTGTCTGCACAGATGCACGCCTCTGTCAGCCCTCATAGAAGCACTAATCTCATTACCCCAGTTCTGATTGTCTGGTGAACTTGTCCGTCCACGGCAGGCAGACCCACCTGCTATATATGTCCTCATTCAGACACCTCTTCTCACTCTGAAGCTTCTCTGGCGTTCACGGCTAAGTGGCTTAACTGTTCGCAGACGGAGCTTTTCAGCTTCGTCGCTGAACGCTACTTGCTCTTGACGCTGGTCACGCCATTGCTTTTAGATTTTGGTGTCAGCTGCGTCTCCTTGCCACCCCAGGCCTGGCATACATGGCGCTCGAGACCCCACACAGCTCGAGCACGTGAGTCCATACTTTGCTGGCTGGCTCTCGCCACGTGTTCTGGTGCCAACTCATTCCATTTATCTGTCGCTTTCTAGCCCAAAAAAATGGCTGACAAAGCTCCACTCCCCAGAGCATCCGAGCCCCGCACGTGTCGCTGTGGCAACTTCATTGTGGCGAGGGACCAGCCGGCACTGCTCGGCCTTCACGGCCAAAAGCTTCCACAGACGGCAGGCTCGCCAGGTCGGCCTGTCTGGCAAAGACCCCTGCCTCCCCTCCGCGCCAGAAGCCGGAGAGGAGCAGGAGACGCCGCTGCCACAGCTCCAGTAGCAGTCGCCAGCTGGGGTTCCCAGCTGGATCTGCTCTTGGGGTCTCAGGAGGATATCATGGACCCCTACTACGGGGAGGAGGACGAGGATGTCTCTATCCCCGATACCTTTGAGGATGAGGACGATGACGACATTTTCGTCTCTATGTCTGGGGCTGCACAGCCCTCGGCCCTCTCTACTTCGCTGACTGTGCACACGAGCGGTGTGACCGCCCGGCTGGCCGTCCCCTGGCCAGTTGCCGTAGCAGAGGCTCCTAGGTCCCGCTACGAGGGGAAGACATTGCCCTTGGCTAGGGACGCGGCGAAGCAGCCTCTCCCCATATTCCTGGAGTTGCTGGAGGAGCTGACACGCTCTTGGGCTGACCGCCTTACAACGGCAGGCGCACTATCCCCAGAGCCTCCGCATTAGATTGCAAGGCGATGGACATGTTGGGTTTGCTCTGCCTCCCTCCCGTTGAGCCGCTTGTCACCGCCCATCTTCACCCGTGGACATCGGCAATGCCTTCCAGATCTCCCAGCCTCCCGTCTAGGTTTGACCGCCTTCAGTCTGTGCTCACGGAGTGGGCGTATAAAGCCTCAGTGGTCGCCGCCAGGACTCTCAACGCTTTGTCCCTTCTCACAGCCTACCAAGCAGAGCTGTGTGGCGAAGCGCAAGGAAGACGAGGCACTCCGGCTGTGCCTTCCGCGGAAGGCTTCTGCTCCTCCTCCAGCAGCGCGGCGGAAAGAATTCATGCCGGGACCCCAGGCTTTGCAGCCTAGAGTGCAGAAATGCACCAATCCGGCCCCCGCTCCTTCTGCTTCATCGGGACGAGCACTGATGATGTTACTCCGGGCCCACGTACAGTACCCCCACGTCTCCATCAGATGGCGCCATCTCACAAATGATGGGCCCCGTCTCGCTGAGGGCCCGCTCCTACCATTTTGCCACTAAGGGACTCCCTTGTACCGGTATGACTTGTACCGGTACAAGGGTATGATTCCCTTGGAATCGATTCCCTTGGAATCATACCAAGGGAATCGATTCCCCTGCGGCAGAGAAGACGGACGTGGTCTCTCCGCCCGATCTGTCTCAGATGGACCACTGTTCCAGATATTTTCTGGTTTCCTAACGGGGGGAGGGGAACCGGGATTTGCCCTATTCTGGATTTACGTGCTCTAAATAGACATCTCAGGAAATACGAGTTCAGCATGCTTACACACGCATCTCTGTTACGTCTCGTACGACGGACCGATTGATCCACCTCCTGAAAGACGCGTATTTCCACATTCCAATTTCCCCACTTCCCTACAGAAAGTACCTTTGGTTCGCTTTCCAGGGGGTCTGTTACGAGTACCGGGTGCTTCCCTTCGGCCTCTCTCTGAGTCCCAGGGTGTTTGTACGCCGCACAGTGCCGGCGATGGCGCCGGCACGGCAGGATGCAGAGGCGCATACGCACGTTCTTCTGCAAAACCTGCAGGATCTGGATTTCGTGATAAATGGGACGTGACTTTTCTGGGGCTTGCCCTGAATTCTGTGTCACTCGCAGCATGTCTCTCGGGAGATATATCGGCTTGGCCTTGGCAGCTCCCACTAAGTCGGGACCTGCTGTCTCAGTCGGAGGATTCGGTCTTTCATCTGCACCCGGAGCGTCTGGTGCTATGGGCCTGGCCCCTGAGAGGATGAATCTCTCAGTGGGGGGAGGGGGGCTCTCGCTGCAAATGATTTTCACCATTCAAAGCGCTCGAGCCTCCTCCACTAGGTCTTTGTATGACTGTAAATGGAGAGTTTTTGAGGAGTGGTGCACTTGTCACGGACACACCCCTTTCCAGTGCTCGGTGGGGGTGATTTTGTCTTTTCTGTAGGCCCTAATTGATAAGCATAGGGCTTTCTCCACAATCGCCGCTTCTCTGCTATCGCCGCTTGTCATGTCAGGTTCAGCGGGCTGACGGCGAGTCAGCACTCGCTGATCGGCTGCTTCATGAAGGGCGCGCGCCAGCTCCTTCTGGTCTCCAGACCCCTGGTGCCCCCGTGGGACCTGGCGGTGGTGCTGGAGGGCTTGAAAAACCCACCTTTTGAGCCTCTGCAGGGAGCAGATCTAAAGTTCTTGTCCCTCAAGACAATGTTGCTGCTCGCTTTGGCCATGACTAAATGCGTCAGTGACATTCCTGCGTTGTCAGCGCACCCGTCGTGCGCGCAAGTTCTTCGCGGACAACGTGCGTATGATTTTGAAGTCAAACCCGGTTTTTGTGCCAAAGGTGGTGGGGTCATGTTCCCCCATCGACCTGGCGGCGTTCACTGCTGCGCCAGACGAGCAACACGCACGTGCGTTGTGTCCGGTTCGCGCGGTGCGCACCTATGTGGATAGGACCAGAGGCAGCGCCTCTCCCACTGGGTGGTGGAGGTGATTGTTTTAGCTTATTCAAATCAGAGCTTGAAGCCTCCTGGGGGTCTGTGTGCTCACTCGACCCAGAGCTTGGCCACTTCGTGGGCTTTGTTCAGGGAGGTGGACCTGCAGGAGATTTGTGTTGCAGCGAGCTGGTGTTGCCGCTCACTTTCATCCGGTTTTACATGCTGGACGTCTCAGCTTCGTGCGTGGCACGGGCGGTCCTTTTGCCCTGATTTGGTCAGGTCCTGCCGATTGGTTGGTGGACGCAGGATAAGCTTGTCTGGCACTACGGTGACAAGTTCACCAGCCAATCAGAATTGGCGTGATGAGATTAGTGCTTCTATGAGGGCTGACGGAGACGTCATCCCACAGTGAGACATCTCACTCATATTACTCAGACAACCGGGGTTATTCAAATAAAGTTTTTCTACGGAACTTTTCGCACGACCTTCATACTTTTCCAGAAAGGCGGAATTCTTGGCTGCTTTGAAGCAGCACTTTCTGCGGTTTGTTGGCTCATCTGCGATGCAGAATAACGGGATACCGTCACCAGGACACTTTTAACAATGAAAGAGGTAGAAGCGAGCGGACGCGTTATGTAAATAAGACACGTGTACGTATAGAAACAATTCTGCTGGTGATAAAACGGCTGTTGTGACAGATGTCAATGTGTAGACACACACACACAAACGCACACGCAGAAAGCTGGAGCTGAAGTGTTTGGATTTCAGAAATATGAAAAAAGGATTTTTATTCTCTTTAGGGACCACAATAATGAGGCAGATATCTGTGTTGTTGTTTTTTTAAATACACACATTTAAAAGTTTATTGAAAACTCATGTCAGTAGTGAACTGAGAATAGTCAGTATTATTGAAATCCAAGATTACAGCAATCTAACACAAGGTTGGAACGATGATAATGTGATTAGCTCACAATTTTAGCCGATAAAAACCCTGGGCCAGTCATCTTTTCAGCTCTGTCCCTGTCAATTAAACGGCTAAAAGCCCTTTTATCCACTTTGTATATAATGCCGCTGATACGTTAATACAAAAGATGTCATGATCAAACCACATACAAAAAACCTGAAATAAAATAAAATCATATATACAATCCTCTGTACATAGTGGGGGAAGAAGGCAAGAGATTCACCTTTAAAGTGGAAGTCAGAAAGCTGTTGGTCCAAGCTTATTCATCTGAACGCCAAGTCCCGAAGAGGCAGCAAGTAGGAATTCACTTCCTGCTCACGTGCAGAAAGGGTGAGGTATCCATCTCGTCACCCTGCGAGCAAGCGTGAGGAATGTACTGATAACATGTTTGATACCAGGTGGTGGCGGATAACTTGGTGGCGTGGTCGCTGTTTGTTTGCTCCCACTGCCGGCGTCTCCGCTCACTGTACTATTCCTGAATCAACGGACGCCTGTTTCCTGGTGGTCTTGGGAGGAGGAGGGGGAGGAGTTTTGCTGGGCAGCGGCGGTGGCACGTGCTGCACATGGAAATAAAAAAAAACACCATTTCTTCCTCATTTAACGGTCATTTGATCTTAAAATGGCCATTTTCGATTCGTTTACAGAATAACCAGTCTTCTAAGATGAAAATTAGCAGACGGCGCTGATTTAAAGCTTTTCAAAGTCAACTCATTCAAAAATACATTTAGAGATAACAAATATTCAATAAAAGGCTGTTTTAGGAATTACTCTATTCTTATAAAGCCCAACAGGATGTCATTAAACACCTAAAAAAAAAACATGTAATTTTGGATGTGTTTTGGAAACGCTAAATGAATGAAAAAAAAAAAAGAAAAGAAAATCATGCTCTGATTTAATAGAAATTCCATCAGACCTGAAGCAATGAGCACTAACGAGCTCACCTTTTCCCGGCCTTCATCACATCTTGTAAATGAGGAGCGGCTGTCCCTCAGAGCGTGTGCTCCTACTACGCTACAGTCACTCGGCCGCGGAGGCTTTGTTTTCCTGTCTTTCTGCGCACCGTGACGGTGGATAAACCGGATTAGTTAACAGTGCAGCAAAAACACGGATGGCTCGCGTGGACGAATGAGATGAGCCGCTGATTACCAGCGGGAGATATCCTGATGGACGTGAGAAGCAAAGTAATCATCCAATCAATCATGTCTGAGCCCGATCAGACTAGGGCGGGTGAGGGCTACAGGGCAAATAACAGCAGGGTGGACCTTATTACCTACTGTGATGCCTACACTCTATTGCATTTGCTAAAATGGTGAAATCAAGTATGATTGGAGGACCAAAACACACACATGAGGAAGAGGAGGCTGACCTGAATGTCAAGTGTGTGTATCAGATTCCTGTTTCATTAGAAGTGCCGCGCATCGTTAAGGAGCTTCTCATCCCTAATTAAAACACCTACCCTTTGATGCGGCGGAGGAGGCGGAGGTGTTGAGGGACTCGTCAAGTCTTGATTATCTAGCAGGTTGCCGTAGTCCGCCGTGTTTCCCTTCACGGGGAGTGGGGGAGGGATTTCACCTTTGTCAGAACAGCCCATCCCGTTCACCTCCAGACCTGCAAGAAATGGAACTTAATGGAAGCCACAACATTGGAACGTGATCAATCATTTAAAGCCCCCGTAAAAACATGAGAGAAACGAGGTGCTTCTCTTCAGCCAACGTGAATGTCAGTTAATGCTAAGCATTTTAAAAATCGGTCTGAAAGGAAAAAAGATAATGTGGCAAAAGAAACTACGGAAACTAATTAAGGAAGAATGAAATAAGACATATTTTTGTGGGTTCTGACTTAAATGCCACATTTTCAATGCTTTCCTGCAATTTTTCCCTGAGAAACTGTCAAAAAGGAAAAGGAAAAAGTCTAATAAATGTCAATAATCAGTAATTCTCTTTCGTACCAGGTCAATACGTGGCAGGAGAAGAACAAAGACATGCTTGGAGGTGCTGACAGCTGTGATTTGCATCGTCATGGCATGAATGGTAGAGCTTACTTGAAACAGTATGCAGGCTGAAGGAGAGTTTGCTCCTGGGCGTGACGGGTGGGGGCCCTGGTGAGGAGGAGGAGGAGGAGGAGGATGGAGGGGGCCCAGGAGACACAGACAGGCGGCGTTCTCCACCAAGCTGGCTTAGAACTTGACTCCTGGGCCTCTGAGGCCGCAGTGGGCTGATCTAATTGGACACAAGTGGAGACCATGAGGGGACTGAACCACCAGAGTGATCCAAATAAAGCCCAGTCACACAACAAGTTAATAAAATGCAGCTCAACACAATGGTTTAGGTGTGGAAAATGAGTCACATCCCTCATGATTCAGGAAATAAACACATTTGTAAACACATTAGCTTATGAATTTGGCTGTTTCTAATCCTAAAAGAGACACCATTTGGAGAAAATGTTGGGTTACAGTATCTTATTTGTGGTTACAGATGACTGTTTTCATGCAGGGCTGCACCCTCCCAGCTTTATTACGCCTGGAATGTGAAGATGAAACCCAAAAGTGTCCTTGGGGCGATTTCACACAGCAGAATGGTTCTACATTAACAAAGTATTTTGTAATTGGCCAACCCAGCTGGTCAACAGACAGCCACAGGGGAGAGAGTGGAAATAACAACACTCTTGGTTCAGAGATGGACATTTCCCCAGCTGGAACTTTAACAAAGCAGAACACTGGAGATCATTTTGGTAGCGGGTCCAGTTAATGTCAGCTAAAATCACTACCTCTACAAGGTCTTAACTGCTAGAATGCAACCCCCATCCTTCAGGTGGTCTACCCTTGACCCCTGAGGCTGCAGGTTCCTATCACAACCTAGATGGCTCCACAGCTCCAGGGGGCCGCTTCGGGATCCCACTGCTACACTTATCTAATTGCTTCGACCTAGGGAGCATTCCCAGTGGGCACGCAGGGTCCGAAGATGCTGGCTTTGCTGCGGCAGACACAGCTGTGGTAAAGAGGGACGTGGTCCCAGCAGAGGAGGGGGTGCGTGTAAAGTAAAGCGGGTGGGAGTGGCAGGAATAAGAGCTGTGGGGTGTAAACCAATAAGAGAGAGGAGGAAGGACACCCTGCTGGAGAAACAGCGCTAACCTATACAATCATAAAGAAAAACAAAAATTCTAAAGAGGACAAAACAGGTACTGGTTTGTGTGATAAGATAACATGATTTAAATAGCCTTATAACCACCGACACAACAAATCCCAAAATTCACCGAAACACCAAAAAAACATAAAAACACCTGGTTATTTAAAAGAAAAAGACTAAATAAAAAAAAAACACAAAGTAAAGCATATGTAAGCACAGTTAATTAAACTATAAACTATATAGCTTTTCTATAAACTATTTTCTATATATATATTCTATATCAAGTTGTGATATTTGAAATGCCTCTCGACAGTCTTCGCTGGTCTGTGAAAGCAGCAGACTCCTATGTTTGTGAAGAAGAAAATAAGAGAACAGGTCAAAGAAATGTTCCAGAAAAATAAAAGTAAAAGAAAAAGAGAGTGTACAAAATCCATCACAGGACTGAGAAATGGGCAAAAACAGGTAAAGAAAGGTGGCCTGATTTTCCCTGCAGGTCACTTTTTCAGTACCGTCTCTGACAGGATGACAGCTTCGGCTGGCTGCAGAGGGATCTCCGTGGTCTTCAACTCTTTGTCAAAGGTCTCCTGGTGCTTGCTGTTCCTCTTCTCCTTCTTTTTCTCCTTGCGCTCCCTGTCGGGTTCGTCCCGGTCCAGCTTGTCCTGTGACTTGGTGTGCAGCTTCTTTGGCAGGAGAGGCTCCAGGGCGAAGCTAAGAGGACAGACAGTCAGATGCGTGCGTCTCTGCTCTGAGCAGCACAGCCACTGTTATCAATCTTTCATTGGCTTTTGGTGGAGGACTGAAAGAACTCTCCATCCTTTATACTAATTAAAGAAAGAGCTGATCTATAATTACAGAGCTGTGACTCTTTAAAAATGTATACGGTAAAAACACCTTCAGAAATCCTCTTAGATATGAAATGAAAATTGGATGATTTGTTCTTTGTTATATGAGACCTGAGATGACCAAAAACTAGAACCCACATGTGACATTTTATGACCTGAAGAAATCTGAAGTGTTACCCATCTGAGCCTGGCCTGGAGGGGGAATTGTCAGAGGAAATGGAGGTGACTGAAGCCACTGACAGGGGCCTCTGGGAGGAAGGCATGGTAAAGGAGCGCACCATGGATGGCGGACGTGGCCCTCGCCGTTCATCCGCTGGCGGCTAGAGGAGCACACAGACAAGAAAGGAAAAAGGAAGATTTTTCAGCCATTTGAGAAGTTTTATTCTCATTCATTCTCGTACTGACACAGGTCACATTCTCTTACTGTATTTAAGGACATTTGCCACGCGCAGCCGTCTTTGCCGGGTAGTGAAGAAAAAAATGCCCTCAATGCAAGTAGTTGAGGAGGCAGCGCAACATGATGGGGGGCTTTTAAAGCCTGCCACTCAAACACATAGAATCTGAGCGATATGCAAAGATGATAGAACAGGAAGCTCATGATGCTCCTTCATCAGAAATAAGGGCAAAACTAAGGCAGGAGGGGATATTTATTAATCATTATAAAAGAATGAAAACAGGCCTAGATGGAAACATCCATTTGTTCTGTCACCGATTTGTTCCCCTTTTATGAAAACTAAAAAACTACATTACAGAGGGGGAAAAAAAAAATCATATTACAAAATCAAAACAATAGAAAAGTCTTGTACCAAAAGAAGCTGTTTGAGAAGCGTCTCTGGGTTTAGTGTTTTAGGGAGGAGGTTTAAGATGCAGCCTTGGAAAAAGCTGGATTACCATGAACACAACTATAATGCATTCTTGAGGGAATCAGCAGGGCTCCACTCTCAGATTTTGTGTAAAATCTGTGTTTCTATGGAGCCTTGGTTGATAGTAAAGTTCCCAACATCACCCAAGGATTTTGGAAGATTAATATATTTTTGGAAATATTAATATGGTTAAAAAGAGAGTTGAAATGACCTTGAAACTAAAACAACATGACATCAAACACACCACCCAAGCATAGTGCTCATCTTGATCAACCCAGTGCAAATCCATCCTGAATTTAGCTGTGTAAAAAGAAAGAGTGCAAAGACCAGTGTGACTTTTAAACTGGGAATGTGTGCCTTATAGAGAGGGAGGACTGGTTCATTTCAGGGCAGGAGAGAGTTTTAAAAACTATAAAATACATTTTAGTTATAAACCGAAGTAAAAAAGATTCAAGTGAAGCCACTGAGAGAATTAGAGCCAGTGTGTGACCTTGTCAATGAGACCCCATAACAGACTGAATGTAGAATGTAGAGACTCAACGTTAAAATCTGAGGGATGGGACAAAAGTATATATGAATATGAAGTCACCCACAACACCCACTGTCTCAACAGATAGAAGCTCAGAAAATTCATTGATGGACAGAACCGACTCATTTTGGTGGCATGAAAATAAAGATGTAATATCCATCCATCCATCTTCTGTCAACTGCCGCATATTTCGGGTCAGAGGTGCAGGTTGCGCTGTAATAATAAAAGTTACTTCTATAACATCAAAAGAAATTTCAATAGAATTCTTTAAAACAAAATAAAGCAGATAAACACAAACTGATTAGAACCATGATTAAAACACATTAACAGGAATTACATGAGATCTACATTCACAGTAGGATTTCTCACTGTCCTAGAATGGATGCTGAACCCACATGGATAAAGGTCATTAACCTTATATCCCAGTAATCCACTGCAAAAGAGCAATGCTCGTTTATTGCCGTTAAAAGAACTGTCGGAGAGAAACTGTGGCCACGGAAGCTCGAACTACTCTTCTGCTTTTAAAGAGTCTTCTGAAGCGGAAAGAGGGGTCGTCACACATTTGATGGGATCACCTTGTTATCACACTGAAAAGTGATAGCTTTTCTTTCATGGAAAAGGTCCCCGCCCTTTCCCTTTAAATGAGCAAGGACTTCGTTACCTCGGGCAAGATTGAAGGGAAAAAAAAAAAAAAAAAGCTTTGCCAAGGAACAAATATGTTGGACGGACACAGGCGGAAGTCCTAATCGGCAGCTTTGTCAACATGAGCTGACATCAGCTAAAAGTGAGCACATGACATCATCTACATGTGCTCTTTTGCTTATTGCTTCCTTTTACAAATTCGTGTCTACTTTCTCATTTTTTTTTACCTTCGTCCTATTTTGCTCACAGGTAAATATTGATCCTGGAATTTTACTTTCCAAACGATACAAATGTTTATTCTTCCCATAATGAAATAATGGCAACGAGGCTTTGCTTGTTTTTCTAAGTGAATTTGGAGTTTCTACTGCAAAGAAAAATGGATTTAACATTTTCATTGTTGTAATTAATTCACTTTTGTCTTTTAATACTGAGTTGTTAAAGTAATGAGATTTAATGAAAAAAGCATCTCTTTATTTAAAAAAATCATCTTCAACTAACTGCTGACATATAACCAAGAGGAAAACCTATAACAGATTCATAAAAGGAAGAACATAAGTGATAAAGGTGTAGTTTTTTTAGCCTTTGTTACAAATGCCCAATGATTTTAAGAGCACTTTAAATACAGCTGATGAAAAATAGCTCTTACCAAGGACTTCACTCCGTACTGTTTCTCCACCTTCTCTCGCAGCTGCTTGAAGCAGGCTTCCATGCGGTCATGGAAAGGCCTCAGTGCTTCTGTGACCTTATCTCCATGGATGCGGACCCCCTCGGCAAGGTGTGGAATCTGGGGGAGGGGCACAAAATGTAACATTTCAATGTAACAACAATGTAAATGTTCATTCAGAATACCCTGGAGGGATAAGACGTTAGTTATAAGAACGTTTTTTTGTTGATCGAAGGTATAAACACCTTGAAGGTCAAGTTTAATGACCACGCTCAGTGCGTATACATCATTCGTAGCGCGTTGGTTTACAATGAAGAAATATCACAGCAACCTTATCCAGGTGGAACAGAAAAGTCTGTTGCTATGACACTTCTTCCTCCGCTTCCCACCAATGATTTCAACACACCAGGCTGCAGGTATATTAAACAATGATACGAAAGCCAAGACAAGACAAATACAAATCGTAGAGTCACGAACTCAGTGTGATACTGAATATATTTATGCTTCATTCACGCTATGAAAATGAATAAACAATCAAACAAACAGTCTTTTCAGATGAGTGAAGAGCTAAACGCACAAAAGTCAACACGAGTAGAGGAACACAGCAAGAGCGATGGAGGAAAACTGCAGAAAAGCAATAATCAGGAAACCCCAATAACCTCGCTACTACACCTGGTGAGCAAAGACAGCATCTCCACAGCAGGATTCCTTCTTTCCTCTTCTTTGACTCACGCCATGTTTGGTATGATGGCGAAAATTCAGTCAAATCAGTTTAATTGGCACATCATTCAGCTGGCGCACAACAGCTTAGCATTTTCAAATGTAGCAGGTTATGTTTGCACCTTCTTCAATCTGAGACTCTTTTTACTGGTGAGAGGGAAAATATTAATCCAGAAACACTGACGCAATACAGTTATGTAAACGTTAAAGTGCAGCCTGTAATAACAGGAGCATCAGAAATAACAGGTTAGCCTGCAAAGAGTGAAGGATATTTCACTCCTTGAATACTAGATATTAGTCTGCGCGCCATAAAAAAACATAAGCTTGGTGCAGAAAGATAAATGAGGGAGGAAAAGTGACACAGTGCAAGGATTTCCCCTGATATTGAGAACCTACATCATCACTGCTGGGACTTACGGGAGGAGAGAGGACAGGACTGAGGGAGAGAGGGGGGGCGAAGGAAACAGAACAGAGGCAGAGAGGGGAAGAGGGTGTGGCGTAAGAGACGGGAGGCAGAATGTGTCCGGGGACGGGGTGTCGGGAGACGACAGAGACAGAAAAGGGGAGGGGAAAAAAAAGGCGAGAGCGAAAGCTGAGGCAAGATTCGTGTCTCCCAGGATACCCACATCTTTTTATAGACCTCGGGATGATTGAGTGCGACTGAGTGGCTGCATGGCAACGGAAGTCTTCATGGCGGCTGCACGTAGATGAGCTCATTGTAGTGGAGACTCTAGGCTCAAGGTTGCTCATGTGCACTATTTCAGATGTTTGAAAAAGAGTGTGAACTGTATTTCTTATTTATCAGGATTTGGGAAAGCGTTCATGTGATGATGATGTTTATATTATAGAATTAAACACAGTGGGGAAAAAAGAGGACTGATTGACCCTCATGACCTCAAGAGAGTGTAGAGACGATGATATACTAAAAAGGCAATGATACAGAAATTAATAGTACATCAATTAATGGTAACAGGCTGATGAGCTGTAAAAGAAAACCAAGTTTGACAAAAAGATGAGACAAACTTATGACCTAACTCAAAAATGTCTGTGTAGATTCTCACTCATCCAGGTCATGGTTATCCAAAGTAGATCTCTCTGTGTCAACTGGACTGAAAGGTTTCCTTGAAAACGTTTCGCCCTCTCTCCAGAGAGCTTCTTCAGTTCTAAGTTTGCTGGGGCAGAGCTTGAAAATATAGCCCTGTGGACCATTGGCATGTTAATGGCCCGGGTGGTCACCTGAGAGTCCTTGGCAGGGTGGTTGGCAGGGTCCTTCATCTAGTTTCGGTTGGGGTGCTTGCCCTTTGTCTGTTGGGTCACATGTTAATGAGTCTCCAGGTCTGGTCAAACAGCGTGAATGTTTGGAATGCTGACGAAAAGAGTGGAGAACTGCATTGTAGGTGGGTGACAGAAAGTGCCTTAGTCCACCACCTCTGTTTAAAGATGGTTTTTCCAACTTGACGTGGATGGCTTCCTTGACACCCCTCTCAAACCAGCGATCTTCTCTGGCCAGCACACGTACTTGACTGTCCTTTTTCTGAAGGCCTTCACAAAGACCTCCAGAAAACGAGACCCCAGCAAAGAAGAGGAAAGAAATAAACGTCACAGCGTTTCTATCCCCTACCTGTCTGGAGTTTCAGAAAAATTCAGGAGAATCTTTCAAAAACATGACATTCCAGTACAGTTCAAACCCTCCAACACACTCAGACAGAAACTGGTCCACCCAAAAGACAAGACACCAAGACACAAACAAAGCAATGTTGTCTATGCTGTACAGTGCCAGGAGGAATGCAAGGAACTGTACATTGGGGAAACCAAACAGCCCCTCCATAAACGAATGGCCCAACACAGACGTGCCACTTCTTCAGGACAGGACTCAGCAGGACACCTACACCTAAAAGAAAGCGGACACTCCTTTGAGGACAGTCAAGTACGTGTGCTGGCCAGAGAAGATCGCTGGTTTGAGAGGGGTGTCAAGGAAGCCATCCACGTCAAGTTGGAAAAACCATCTTTAAACAGAGGTGGTGGACTAAGGCACTTTCTGTCACCCACCTACAATGCAGTTCTCCACTCTTTTCATCAGCATTCCAAACATTCACGCTGTTTGACCAGACCTGGAGACTCATTAACATGTGACCCAACAGACAAAGGGCAAGCACCCCAACCGAAACTAGATGAAGGACCCTGCCAACCACCCTGCCAAGGACTCTCAGGTGACCACCCGGGCCATTAACATGCCGATGGTCCACAGGGCTATATTTTCAAGCTCTGCCCCAGCAAACTTAGAACTGAAGAAGCTCTCTGGAGAGAGGGCGAAACGTTTTCAAGGAAACCTTTCAGTCCAGTTGACACAGAGAGATCTACTTTGGATGACCTAACTCAAAGAATTATTCCTTCTGGGGCTGCTGGAGGTCAGATATAAAATACTACGTCATTACACTTTGCCCACAGGGCATCATAAATACACAAGATGAGTATCATCCTCTGAAACATGGATCCCATCTGCTGTCAACTGTTTAAACCATACTATCCATATTTCCTAGAGAGTGCCCCAGGAAACATTGGAAACTGTCCAGATAAAAATCCTCTATCCCATCCTAGTTCCCTGGCACTCATTCTGAATTAATTCTAGTTTAGAACAGGGGTATTCAATTAAAGGTCACTGAGGTCCATTTATTAAAATTTCCCCGTGGTAAAAACGTCTGAAACGAAGTTGAGTTTGTGTCTTATAGCCGTCCCCTATGTTCATATTTTTTACGATGCAAGATATGTTTAACTGAGTGCACAATTAGCTCTTTTACCATAAGTAGCCAAGGCAAATAAATTTAAGGCCTTTATTTTAGAGTAAAAAAAACAAAAACCTCAAAATGAAATAAATAAAAAGTGCAAACACAGCAGAATTTCCTCTTAAATTAAAGTGGCCTACAAGAAGTAAGAAGGCCTACGCTTCAAGTAAAAATGTTAACATTTTCTGAAAAAAATAAATAAAAGGTGGCTCTTTTAAGAATAAACAAGTGCATAGACAGCACTGACTAAACATATTTCTGTTATTTTTTTCTTAAATTAAAGAGGTCTCAGCCTAAAAAAAATGAAGGCTTACCCCTCAACTAAAAAAAGTCAACGTCTTCAGAAAAGAGCAAATCAAAAGTTGCTACGTTAATGCCACGTTTTCAGAGCATAAGAGGCACACTAGTTTTGAACTGCCTGACGGAAGAATGAACATAAATTTCTCCGTCCACTTTAAAACAGCGGTTTTCCTCATCAACCTTCCTTCTTTTGGAGCAAACCATGCGAGCGCAAACTGACGGCCGCAGCGAGCTGCGGCTCTTCCGTGGTGCGCTGGTCGTGCAGGGTAAACAACCGATTTGACTGGCTCAACAGAGTGGAGCTACTGCCGTTGTAAACTGGAGTAGCAGCGCCTGCTGTCAATAGTCGCTAACCCTAACCGCTGGGAAAATGCTCCATGAAAATCTATTCACATAGATTTATCAGAGATTGGTCACGGGTCCGGACAGAACCATCACTCGGTCCAGATCCGGACCGAGGTCTGCCATTTGGTGATGCCTGGATTAGAAGCAGCACTCATTGGGCATTTAAATAAATACTAATAACAATAACGTCCCAAATTCAATCTCAAGTCTGGAGTAATGACATCAGTTACTGAAAAAGAGCATAGGATTGCGTTATTATTTGGGCTTTTGAGCTTCTCGCCTCGTGCACAGTGAGCAGACCTGTGCATCCTGGGGCCCGGATAAAGCTGCCTTTTACATGCCATGTGGTAGGGCGAAGAAGCTGAAAGTCAATCAGAGAAAGGATTAAGACAAATAAATAAGCAAGCAGAATCACGCCTAAAAGGCTCTTTTCATATTCCGTTCTAGCATTCCAGCATACCGTATCTGTCTATAGTCCTGTTCATCACAGAAAAGATCTACTTTTCTTTTGCTCGAATTAATTTATGTATCTATTTATGTCAGAATACTTCATTTTCTGTTCTCCAGTTCCTCACTCCTTTTCACATTTACGCATTTCAAACCACTTAATTTGTTCGCTGGTGGCAGCCTCACCTTTATACGTCTCATTTAGACAGATTCAAGACGTGTAAACAAGTATAAAAGAAAATGAAGCTACAATACACAACAATATCAAATACTTCATTAACATGATGGGGAAGACACTTCCAACACAGGTAGCTCGGAGGTGCAACCAACTTGTATATCTGGGGGGCAGAGTAGAGCTAATTAGCAGCAGCAGACTGTTGGTGAAGCATCGATTTAACAAACGCGGCGTGATTTGTAGCACTGATTTAGTTCGACTGAAGCAGGGGAGGCAACACGGAGCTTTAAACATGAAGCAGTCGGCACAGGCACAACTGTTGGATAGAGAAGAACATAAAATAACTAAAGTGTCAGAGGTAGAATTTAGCTCCATACTCTAACCCTGTCAGTTCAAATGCATGTGGCACATCTCTTCTTTCCATGAGCAATTGTGCAGCGACATTTTTATTTTTAGGTTATCCTCCGCTGCTTTTTTGGCTTTAACTTCTACTTCAGTCACTCTGCATTTCCCCACGTTCATGTCTTCATAAAAACTGTGGAAAAACTGGAATGACAACTAATATGGAAAACAGTGTTAAAACGATGCCGAAGCACCGTGAGTGACAATCAAGCTCGAAGCTGATGAGACGTGAATGCGTCTACTTGTGTGATGCATCGAGCCTTATAAATACCAAAGGTTTCATAAACACCAAAGAAAACAAACTCTGGATTCAGCAGCACTCCAACAGAGACGTAGGGGGAACAAAGTTGACCTATTTTACAAGAACAAAGACGAGAACAAGTACTGGAAATTCAATTAAATTTCCAATGCAACTAGTGATAAAAATGGCAAGAAGAGAAACTTCCTATATCTCTGCTCCGTTCCTGGGAGAACAACGAGGCAAGAAACCATAACTTTACGTGCTTAAGTGTTAAAGTGACCTGGAGTTCAGAGCAGAAGAGTTCCAAAAAAAAAGAAAAGCACAGCTATTTTAATCCCAATAGGCAGGACGTTCATTATTTGTTATTCATATAGAAATCAAAGACAGCCTGAAGTTTATAAATGAAAGATGAGCCACGAATGAGCTAAAGTTTTGCATGTGTTGTGATTTATTCTCACAATATGTGTGAGTGTGCATTTTTGTCTGCTGCGTGTTCACTTCCTTCAGGCCCGGTGAGGGTGCAGAGCTCGCAAAACCGCCACTGCTCATCTCTTTACGCAGTGGAGCATCCTCCCAAACTTCAAAATGTAGGCTTCAGCACTCTCACTCTGTTTTTTTAATGACTTCACATTGTCAGATGAAACATTTCAAGAGTGACATTGTTTTGCAGCAGCAGAGCTGAAAGCTGTACTTAACTTTTCTGTCAACTGCCGCTTACTCCTAATCAGGAATACACTGGACTTGTTGCCAGTCCATTAAAAGACATGTGCTCTATTCACAAACACCAGTCATTTGACTGGAGATGCAACTATCCTCCAGGTGTCCATGTGCAGAAGCAGCCAGAGACAGAAAGAGAACAAGCAAACTTCACATAGGAACAGCCAGAATAAAACCTTGCTGGTATGAGACGCCTGTGGTAACGACCGTAACACTCTCCCATACTAACAGGGAAGAGCTGATTCATGCACATTAAGGGCTAAAAGCAGCACTTGAGCATCTCCTTTTAGGTTTGGCCTCTGCCTCGACCCACAGTAGTAGTGTAACTGCCGGCTTGATTTTCTTGTCTGCTCAATCTCCACTTGTCGTGCATGAGCACGTAACTGGTGCAGAACACCCACTCCTGCCCCTGGTTAGAACATTTTGTTGTGGTTTATGGAGTGGTTAGGTTCACAACAGGTAGGTAGGTCTGTGAGTGTTTCTCACAGCCTGCATGGACAGTAGAAGGCCAAGAGTGGCTGGGGTTTTTCAATGTCTTCTCATGAAACAAGCTGCTAACAGTTTGTGAGAAAAACAATCTTTGAAAGGTTGACAAGAAGGCCAAACATCATTGTCATGTTTCCCAGTAGTGAAGGTTTCAAGACATTACTGACCTGGTAGAGCAGTAATAATAGTCGTACTAGTAACGATTAAAGAAACTACCACTGTAATGTTTCGATTTGAAATATGATGTGTTGGGACCTTAAGTAGTAAACCAACTTGGAAATTATGTTCAGGGACTGGAAGATTTTCCCATTACTTTGATTTATCAGGAGGAAAATTAATAAAGGACACCGTTGTAAAAATGTAATTGTGCACAGTTAGACTCTTTCCCGCTAGTGAAAAACCCCATTTAATACCTCCTGAGACACAAATGATGATGGAAGAATACTTATAAGTACACTCAACGCAAAGGTGATCTCTCTGCGGGAAAGAGGAGGTTCATTTAAAAAAAAAACAAAAAAAACAACTGCTATTCAGCATGTGAAACCAGATATATTGAATATAAAAAGAGAAATAATTAAGGGACTAACATAATCTGCTCCTTTTATATTAAGAAGCAACAGATAACAGTCAAATATTTGACCAATAACCCCCCAATACTGTCTAATCGATGGTTTTGATGAGCGTCACTCAGTGGATTATGATGAAATATGGTCTTGACTGCATGCATACATGCAGGATTTTTCCACAGTCTCACCTGCCACGCGATCAGGTCCTTGAGTTTCTCGATTTTCTCCAGGTCCTCTGGATGTTCTTGTATGTATTTATCATTGAAGAAGGCCTGGAAAAGAGAGGGAAGGTAAAGTAAGTTATTATTATCACAACGCATGTGTGAATCTAATTAATGGTGCGAAAAATGATGCCAGATTAACAGCCTTTAACTTCTAAGAAATTACAAAAGTAGAATATTACATTTAATATAACAATGTTATAACAATATAACATTTAATTTAAATGGCTAAACTGAACCTTTTTTGTTTTTGACTTTGGAGCATTGAGTGGATAGTGAGCATCGCACAAAGACCACCGTTTATACAGCTCCAAACAGAAAATACAGACAGAGACCTGTTTTTATTTTGATTACCTTTTCGTAGTTGGCGAAACCTCCCATTACAGCTGGGTCCACAATCCCATTCAACAACATGGAGAGTGGGTTTATGGGAAGGTTGGGATCACTGAGATGCCTCTGCACCATGCTGCTGATCTTCTCATTGGTCAACTGCATCGTCTCCACGGCAATCTCCAGCGGGCTGATCTCCTCCTGTGCACCCACCGAGTGAAGTTATCAGGTAGTACTCATTTACCTGTTTCAGCAGAGACTGTACAAACATACATCACTATTGTCTCCCTAATATCAGCAATTGTGTGTCCAGTGAATGGAGTTGGGTCAGATCAAGAGTTGAGAAACCTTAACTACACACATAAATCATGTGGGAGAGAGAGGCGATGAATCCCTTTCTGCTGCTGCCAGTACACAAACCTGCAGCTGTCAAATGAAGATGGATAGTGCGTTACTGTAGGGGAATTTCAATTCCCATGTCAACAAAATATTATTACCAATTGAGAGAACAGAGAGAACACTTGAATATGCTGCCATTAATTCCACCCCTGTGTGAAAGTGAGGTCTGCCTCCACCTGCGGGCAGCTGCATTACTTTGAAGCCCTTCCAGCTTGCCAGTATGAGTTTAGAGGAAACCTGAGTTGATTGTAAAGTAAATATCTGATTTAGATCCTGGCCAAAAAAAGAGAGATGTTGTGCCAGGGAGACAAATCTGCAATCTGTGCGTGCATGTGTGAGGCCAGTTTGGTAAAAAGCACTGTCAGATGGATGGTTTAGTATGGTGAAACTCAGCCCAATCATTAAGCTTTAAATAGAGAGGCTGGCCTTGGGGACCTGGCCCCTCTCTGCCTCAACTGCAGGGCAAGATGCTCCTGACAGCCAAGCTCCAAACCTGCCTTAAGGAGGAGGCCGCTGCTTTGAATTAGTGCAACCACAAACAGAAACGCTGCACTGAGATTTGTTGTGAAATGAGGATGGAGCCTCCAGAAGGACCATTGTGGTGATTGAAACGCCAGGCCTCAGGCCGAGCTGCTTCGATGATGCGCTATTTGTGAAGCTATAACTGCAAAGTAAGCAAGCTGTATAAAAAGTCCGTGCCCTCTTGAGGTGACGGATAACAGAAGACGTGCCACAAAGCTTCCTCTGTATAGCAGAGTAACCAAACTATAGAAGGATATGAGGAGTAATTGATTGTGGAACACTTACCCAGGCTAAATTACACTAAGTAGAGCATTTGTTTTGGGAAAAGCTAAGCACATTAAAGCGATGAGACAGGTGCTGTTAGCATTTTGCGCTTAACTTATGGGTTTTATTTTGTAGATATGCTCCTCAGGTCATGTTTCGATTAGTAACATAAATTACTACACATCTGTTCATGAAAGACAAGATCCGGGACTGAACTGAGTCCCGGATCTGAGGAAAGCATTTTAATTAGTGAACAACGGTAATGCAGTTTCAGCTTCATGTCAGAGATTTGCTCCTTTCAAAAGCTGCAGTAACACAAAAGTCAATGTGTGGTACTGAGACAATCCTCTCAATTAAAAAGAGGAAAGTGCAGGTAATTCTATTGCAGGAAAACTATCGGCTGAGTTGTATTGGTGCTGTGTAACTATTTTTGGTGGTACATGGCTTGAAGGAGTGCTGGGCGAAGTCAATGTGGACCCCGGGGCAGAAAAAGAGAGAAAACGTGCCCGGCCGTTAGTCTGGGCAGTGTCATGCTGGTGTCCACGAGCCTATCTATACAGCTTAAGTGGACAAATCACATCGATTGCCTGTGAGCAAGGCTCCAGCTCCTCATCTCATTAGGAGGCCCTTCATACGCACCGTAGACACCGACTTGACTTCAAACCAGCGAAGGATGCCGGGGAGTTTGTACGCCGTTGTGTACGTAGTCCTCTCAATCCACATATTCTGTAAAGAATGATGATACAGACAGAGATTCAAAGGACATATGCTGAAACAGCTGTTGTTGTTTTTCTTCAAATTACAAAGTCAAGCTTCAGTGCCGCATGGTTAAGTGCTGATCAACTACATGTATGGTGGAATATGGAATTAGGAAGTTCCTGTAAGATTCTTTAAATGTTTGTCCTTCACTCAAGTGTATTTTACACATTTTAAATAAAGCAATTTATAGCATTTCGTTGTACCAGAATGCAATATTTACTGTTAAAACACCAACACTTCTGTGATTTAGTAAATAGAAAAACTAGATCTCAATTTGAAATATCTGATAACACTATTACCTGCTATAGTTAAGCATTCTGAAATTAATTGAAATATAGCAGAGAAAGGGCAAACAAGCATAGTTGTTTTAACAAGTAAAATAATAGAAATTCCATCACTTTTAATCACTTGCTGAGTGATAATTAGCATTTGGCTGTTTTTCTGCCTGTTGTATTTTATCCTTCACAGAAATAACTCTAAGCGTGCTGTTGTTGAAATGTAAGTAGCACTGTTTCCGATGTGTTAATGTGAACGTCAAAGTTAGCATTATAAATTGGCCCTCACCGCAAACTCGTTGTCGGGATCCTTCTCTCCCTTTCTCACTGGTTTGGAATACTGGAATTTATGAACTTCATTGACTGTGTAGAAGCTGGGGGAGAAGAAAATAACAAAAACGAAAAATCAGTACATTAAAACAGTTATGGGAAATCAAAGGTTGATTGCTCTGCTTCAGCTCAAAAACAAGACGGCCCCACCAGGTTAGACCTGCAGGGAAATTTTCTGTTCAGCATGTTGAATCTGACTCATCTGCATGGGCGATAAATTCATTATTTTGGGGCTGCATGTATCTCTGGTGAATCCTGAAACAAAGTCAGCTGGATCAGGCATGTAGAGAGGCGGAAGTCAGACACCACCTCAATTTGCAGAGATGAACTTTCCCAAAGCTAATCGATGGGCTCTTTCATTTGCATTTCTTTGACCTTCAGAAATGCATCCACTCAGATTACAGAACTATTTGCCTGAAATATATATATATTATAATTTTATATATATTTTATATAAAATTATTCAGCAGAAATATTTTATATAATTATATATATATATATATATATATATATATATATATATATATATATATATATATATACACACACACACACACACATAGTGTTAATTATTTTATCAATAACAGAGCAAAAAAGCTGTTTCTATGCACAGATTACCTAAAGATGTTTGATAGATTTTAAGCAAATTACTTATATAATACTTACATGATGAGTCATCCATAAAACATAAAAAAACAACTTTGATGTTTTCATCTAATAAACTCATAAATAAAGCAGCTTCAAAACAGCTCTATTTTACGTGTGATCATTTTACCTGATCTGATGTGCTCTGTCAGCTACATGTGATTTCTGTGGTTTAAAGATCTCCTTGCTTTGTTCTGTTTGTCTTAGTAGTGAATGGGGGAATAAATCAAACGCACCAATGGGAAAAGAGAGGACAGATTTGGAAACACTGCTCTTTGACAATTTACAGAGACAAAATCCTTTCAGGTGGCTGCTGAATATTAAGATAAAACATGCAGGTGGTGATAAGATCAGTGTTGGTGTGTCAAGCCTTTCAGAGTTAATATCTTCTTTTAATTTGACACCACTGATGTGATGGGGGCACAGCTGAGTGACACATGGGATCATGACTGGTGTACAGGGTCCAGTGGATACGGGACACTTATTTGTGCCCTTGGTCTCACAAGGAAACATGCTAGAGAGAATTCATAGCCACAATAATGTCAATGTTCGGTTTTACATCTAAATGTAATGACAACGATTCTTGCACACATTTCTCTGCATGCCTTTGCAGAGCTCACTGAATTGTGCCTGACTGCTGAGAATAAATGATGCTGCTGGACTGAAATGCAAACTGTGTGACAGTCTGTAATCACAAAGAAATGAGCACCCTTGGAGCAGGCTCACATGCTTACCTCACTATTTGTTCTGAGACGTGCTTGTTTTGGAACTTGGCAGGCAGATCGAGGATGGGTTTCACTGTAAAGCACTGGATATCTGCATGCAGAAAGGTCAAGGGACTGAACGGTGACTCCAACTGGAGAGAATTCAGATGGCATATACTGCAAACAGAATTCTGTCTCGTTTCTAACAGAATTCAATAAATCCTGCAGATTACACTACAATGCCTATTTCATATGTTTCACATATCCAAACAAATGGAATTTGCCAATGTATAAGACTGCATAGCAATTTAATGGCATTGTAATATCCCCAATAAGTGGTCTTTAAAAGCCACCTGTAGTATAACTTAACCTTAGCTGCATCAAATGAAGGAAAATGGATAAACAAATGGAATAACTAATAAAATGAATCAATGATTTGTGATGAAGATACACTGCCCAGGTGAACACTTGGTGTCCTCGCTGGGGGGCGTGGACGTCCTCATCTTCTCTGCATTGGGGAACTGTGTGAGAAGACGTGCTTCGAAATCCTCCCAGCGCTCGTAGTCCTTCCCACGGTAGATGAACATTTTGTTCTGCAGGACAATAAAGAGGAGAGTGGACGCTTACATAAGGGGAAACGCATTCATTCAGGTGCTAATTTGTTCACATAATGTGAACATAAGGTACACCGGTTCTCTTTTATGGCAGCGGCAGCATTAACAGTGTGATTTCATAGAACATTTCACAGGAAGATTGGACACAGCGGCTAAAATTCAGTCAATCGTGCCTGTGAGGGCAGACATGGGGGCAAAGACAAAGCTGTGACATTACCCGAAAGTTAAACAGGTGAGAGGGCTTTGATTTGTAAATTTTCTTGGCCTGACAAAGGGAGTTGCTTAACATACTGTACATTATCGTAATTGCCATGTTAAATACCCTAAAATTAGGGTGACAGAATATCACCTTGATTGAAGCGGACATCTGTTTGATCTGGCTGTACTGCTGTTAATGTCTATTTTACTGTGATACTACAAATTACCTTGCATTTAAAAATTCACACTGCCTTTCATTAGCTTAATATAGGTCAAACAGCTTTGGATCAGGGTCTTACTTGGGTAGAAAAACATAGTACATTTTAGATTTATTTCTGTCCATCATCTCACACACAACAAGGAATAAAGACATTCACATCTCATAGTTCCCAGATTAATTAGGAAAACTGCAACCACACTCGGGGCCATTTCAAAATATGCTCTGGCAGACAAGCTGAAAAATAGTATTTGATTTCTAAAGTCATCCCAGCAAAAAAGCTGAGAAATCTATTAAATCTGCTTCATAACACATGCAGAAATGTCAAAATGGTGGACTTTCTGTCCTTTCTATAAATTATTGAAATCTGACTGAGGTAATATCATCATTATCAATCACAATGAATTACGTGCCCACACAAATATTCCAAAATATTTAAATATTCTAGTCATGTATGCCCTAACTTCATGTCACTGGCTCATTTTTATTACCATCAGACCTGCACTGGCCATTTCTGACAAAGAACGTCATCGTCATTAAGATCATAATTCATTCTTAAATGGGCTTTCCCTTCTTGGCTACAGGGTAAAAAAGGCAATCTAATATAGCCAAATGTATGGAATGTTCTGAAATATATATATATATATATATAGTTATCTTCAAAGCATGAAAGAAGAAGAGTTAAAACACTGGGTTTTGACAATCCCCCACAATGCCTGCAACTTGTGGTGATTTTTTTTTTGTCCCGGTTCAGACAAACTTTGGCAGATACAGAGAATAGTGTTCAGTTCAAGAACAAATATGAGCACAGAAAGTATGAGGCCTCATCTCCCTGCGTGTGCTCAGAGGTCTGGATGAAGTTCATTCTGAATGATCGATCACGACAGCTCATATCCGAGTGTGTCTGAGTGAAATGTGGCATGTTGGGAGACATATTTCGTGCCAGCCGCCGCACACCCTCAACTGTTCTTTAAGATGGGCGCTCACAAAAAACTCAATACAGGGATTAAGTGAAGTTTAGGATTGATGAAATGAGGAAGGGGGGAAAGACGACTGCATGTAAAGTCAGACAAATCCGCATTTGAATCCCTGAGATTACCTTTAAAGGAGAATTCTTTTCACAGAAAATGATTACAGCAGAAAGGTGGAGGTCATGCTCCAAAACTTTATGCAAGCTGGTATAATGATGCAGATATTCTGGGATGGCGGCTGAGTTTTCAGATCTCAGAAAACTCCAGAATTAGCAAGAGTGCATTCAGCTCTGCTGTCTGACCACATTAACAGCTAATAAATAATAAGCAGCTGAATTAAGCACTCTTGCATAAAATCAATACTTAAAGGGCTGAAAACACCTTTATTAGGGTATTGATTATCTCACATAATTGACTTTTCCTTAGGACACTGTGACAGCACAACACAAACTGAAACGAAGAGCGCAAAATAAGCTCCCCAAACTATATTTTTTGTGGAAATAAAAAAAGAATCTGTCATTTTCTGTGACGTACTTGTGGTTCTGGGGAACTTTGTCTGGGGAAAGTTACAGCCTGATTCACCATTTCAAAAGATCCAACAATGAACACTCAAATTAAGTGTACCTTTTATTGATCGGCCTGCTGTACTCTCTGGTTATTTCAAGCACGGTCAAAAGGTCTTGAAAAATAAAAAAAAAGTCAGCACTGTCCATTTTCTTCACCTCTAATCCCTTCAAGTTAGTTATTTAAATAAACAGGCTCGTGAAGAGACATCAAACCCTTATTACACCTACGTTGGAGCTGTAATATAAAACTGCCACAGAAGAATTAATATTGATCACTTCATATCTGATCTGATTATGTTCGCTGAGCCTAATAGATGATCGAAGTTTGGAAAAGTGGGCCGCAAATGTAATGTGATGTCACAAGTAATTTAAGAAATTGGGTCAAATTGGGATTGTAATCCCTGACTCGGCAGTAAGTTTTTTAGTCTGAAGTAACTGGAATAAGATGTTTTAATTCCCAATGCCCAGCAAAGCCTCATCTGGGTGTTTGGACACCCTTCACACTCCTACCTTCAGGCCGGAGGTACAGAAGTGTGAAATGCAGGACTACCAGACTTAAGAACTCATTCCTTCCCACAGCCATCAGATTATTGAACTGCTGGGCTATAGCCCCCCTCTCCTGGACATCTACTTATACACTTTGCACATTAATAATTTGCATTATTCCTGGCTGCTAACCTGTTTACATACAGTTGCACATTTTACATACCACTTTACTACTGACAGCACATTATCTGCAGTGATATGTACATAGTATAAAGCTTGTGTACCTATTTGTATTTTTTATTGTATTTTTGCATGCCTCTCTTTGTCTTATTATTTATCCATTTTTTACCTGGTTTTTATACTCTTGGCATCCAGTGTGGGCAGCAAAGTAAGAATTTTACTGTACAGGGAAACGTGCTTCTTTACTGTGCATATGACAATAAAGCTTTGAATCTCTTGAATTTCTTTGGACTTCAGTTCACTTATTTCTTGATTTCTTTACTGTTTTGATGCCTGAAACATGAAAATACAGTTTAAAATGGCCTCACGACATTACAATAACAGAGATATAGTGCAGGGATAGGCTACTAGATAAAGACTTTCTGTAAGCATGAGCCAAATAAGTGCACAACTACACAAACTACTGTTATGAATTACTTTCATCCATGTCTTCAATCATGAACTTGAAAGACTGGCTAGGTTTTCTGACATTCTCAAAAAAGGGGGAGAGAAGAGGGCAGGTAGCAATTCCTGCTATTCTCACCACTAGATGCTGACAAATACTTCACAATGGACCTTTTTAGTGTGCATATTTAATGCATGCATCAGTTCTCGTCATTACTAAGGTGGCAGAACAAACTGGCTGTACTTTGTAGAAAAAGGGGGGGGGGGGGGGAATGGTTTCAAAGCTATTGTCTGATGCTTTCTACTGGACAGGATTGGATTTTATTGATCAAAGCGATTGAAAGCATACAAGGTAATACAGACAAAGTTAAGGCTCCAGAGAGAAGAGATGGTGAAGGAGAGACAAAAACGCTCAGATGAACAGACAGAAATCTTTTTAAAATCACATCTCGAGCATCGGTCCTGTAAAATATTGTAGATGTAAATCCCACACACAGGAAAAGTGCTATGATTCACTGTCTGCTTTCAGAGAATGTCAAAGAAGAGACGGACCAGGTGGGATGTTGAACTAGCAAGTCCTGCCAAAACCAGCCAAACCCACACGGGAGTGAGGCGTGTGAAGCCCATTGAAGCTATAAGCGAGAAAATAAATACTCTAGTAAACATATTGATCATCCGTTTTGACATGTGCATTACCCACTGCTGTGCTGTGGAGAATGTACACTCATGCCAGTACTCACGCGCAAGAAGGAGGGGAACCCCAATCCGTAGTAGCCTACGGCGAAGTAGTCTGGTTTGGGCCGGATGACCTTCACTATGTTCTCATAGAACTGGGCTTGTTTCCGCTGTCAGGAGGAAGCATATTCACACTTTCATTTAACATTTTGGGTCATTTTACCTCATTATAGCAGTCAGTGAAAAGTAGATAAGACTGCTTACCAAGGACGCACTAAGCTGTTCAAAATCAAACATTTCATTCTCGTACTGTTCAGCCAGTTCTTTCCCCAAAATGATGGCCTCCTCCCACATCTATTGGACGCATGAAGACAGAGACAGCAGCATAATCAATGGTTGTGATTATCAGACATGATACATAACTAAAATAAAAACTTGTGCTTAGCATCACACTATTTCTACTGTTGACACTTGAAATGACCTCCAACAACTGAGGGGAGTACAAGATAGATGCCAGACGCTTAAAAACGCTGAGAGGCTTCTGAGTGTCTTCCCTAAACAAGACTGGAGTGAACTGGTCTGAGGTGGAGCGAGTCTTCTCTTCAGATCTGTTTGCCATCAGTCAGAGCAGTGGTGGCGGCACGCATGTTTAGCCAAAGCTCTCAGTTTGCCTTCTCGCTGGCCCATAATTTGCTGAGTGACAGCTGGCAAGAGAACCAAGAGTGGCGGTTGGAACCAAACACTGATGACACATGCAAGTCTCGGAGTAATGTCTCAGAGAAACTGCGAATGTCGTCCTTGAGACAAAATTCCTGGCTTAGCTTTTGGGCTGAAAATGATTTTGCACGTCTGGAATCAAATCTGCAGAATGTAGAAGTGTACAGTAAACAGCTCCACTGCAGCTATTTGAGGCCCCCAGGAGTCTGAATTCATAGAGGCTGAACTCACACAGGGATTAATTTCACAAAGGTGAGAGAAAAATCAAAATGACTGGGAGAGACAGGAAAAAAAGGTTTAGGGACAACAGAAAGAGAGCCACAATAGTGCTGGTGCGGTGTGCACCTTTCCTCAGAAGAGCATCAGCTGAATAAAGGGGATTTGGATTTTTTATAGTCCTCGTTTTATAGAAATGGAATTTAGTCCAGTCAGCTTCAAAACCTGACAAAAATGCATTGAGAAAGAATGACAGAATCCAAAAGTAGCAGCCTGAGTGTCCTGAATGTAGAACGATCATTGCTAAACGCCTGCTTGTGCCAGAATGGGTTTCACTCACCTTGCCCTTGTCAAAGTAATTGATGATCTGTTGGTAAAGCTGGTCCTTGAGCTGTCTTTGTGTAGCTGCGTGGTAGCCGTCTCTCTGGGTTAGGTGGGCAGCACACGGTTCATCTGACCACTACAGAAGGAAACCAGCACTGAGGTTAACGGTGTGCAATACAGCCCAGAGGGAAAGGTGATTAGGTTACAAGAAATCAATTGCTGACTTATGACCGATGCAAATGTGTGTGAGATTGATGAGTAATCCTATTTAAATCTACCCTGACCTTTGACGGGCCAAAATGGAAACCTAGAACAAAGGCAGTTGATACATATTGGAGCAAAAAGCGCATAGCAAACGGTCTTTTCTGCTTCCATTTCAGGGGATGAAGAGGTGTGGTTTGGACAGTCTTCTTGGAAATGGGAAAAACATTTTCTCTTTTACATGGAGGGTCAGGGTATTGGATGAGCAACACCTGGGGTAGATAATCAGCATATTAAACAAATTAGATGCTCTCTTCTCACTCCTGGCAGGTCAGTGACCCCCACATCGGCCGAACGATGTGAACTTAATTGCAGAAACCACTGAGGATCCACCAGTCTTTAATTACTTTTATGTAGCAGGTTCTTTACAGAAAGACTAATTATTACTACAGCAACCTTTTTGTGCGCAACTGCAGGTGGGTCAATACTTAAATATCCATTGTTCAACCTCGTTATAGCTTGTTTACAAAAGTCCGTGTGGTGGGACACTGACAATAAAGATAACAGCAAAGAGCTAATCAAAAAAAAGAGGAATAAGCCAATAGTGGAACAATACTAACCAGTTGCCCTAATATAATAGTGACTGTCCCTCTGAAGTTATGCTCATGACAGCTGCTGTGGGAGGAGCTGAATTGAAATAATACAAACACAAACAACTCCTGCAAATGCTGCTGTGACTGTTAGGGCGAGGAGAATGCGATTCAGTCAGAGCCTGGTGTCCCCTGTTGGGACCAGTACAAAGGCTGGAACAGCCAGCCGTTTATGCAAATACAGATCAGCAGTTGGCTGGAACCGTTTTGGAAAAAGGAACAGAGCGAAGGCCCCAAATTCAGGTTACCTCAGACTGCGAGTGGGGATACAACTGTCATTCTTCTGGTTTAACAAACACAGGCATAAAGCAGGCTTACCACACCATGAAGAAATACTTCAAGATAGCTAACACATATTTAATACATAATTTTAAGATAAGAATGTGATATCCAGTTGATTCTGTCACACTGTGAATACACTAAAGGATAGAAAACCTACTTTCTATAAAGCCCCTGAGCTGGCTGTTGCTGTTGAAAGATCAGAAATGAGCAATTTGCATCAACTACGCAAGGCAAAAAAATGCTGCTCAGCAATTCTGCCCTCTGAGTGGACCTCTCATGTTCAGTAGGATAAAAGAGATGCAGCCAAATCTCTTTAAGTCCTCTGCATGGGGTCTAACGCTCGAGGTTCAATATCCGACATCTCACAACACCAGAGCCATGTGAGCTACGCGTGAGCTGAGAGTGTGTTTGCACATTCATCTGGTGGACTTGTTCACCTTGAGCAGTTTGGCATGAAGCAGCAGAGTGTAGGCAGCCTCTGTGTAGTTGTCACATTCTTTGTGGAGGTCGCAGAGTTTGTACAGGTACCTGGCAGGAAAACAGTGATATATGGCTTGCAAGGCGTTTACTCTGTTTAATGTGACAAGTATAGAAGCATCTTTTATGGTGAAATAAAGCTTGACAGAGATAAACAAAATTGAAACAGCTCTATTATTACTATAACTATTGCTTTCTTTGTACAGAAATCTTTTGCAAATTAATTCCAAATGAGCACAAAACCCGATTTATCTTGTTTACAAGGTCAAAATGGTGCGATAGCAGAAAGAAACACTTCATTAAAAAGCAAACATCGCAACATCTACCTAGAGAAATTTATAAAATATTATCATAAATTTCTGAACCTTGGTATTCTTCTATAATATGCAACTGTGCAAAGAAATTTTAAGAATATAGTAAATATAAATTTTATCTGAAATAAAATAAACTATGTGTATCTGTACTTCAAAAATATTGAGACCGAAAGTCCTGAAAGCCGGATGTGACTTCATCTTACCTGATGTACATCTCCTCTCTGTCTATCTCCTTGTAAAAATTCTAAAATGAAAGAAACATGAAAAAAAATTTGCTTCATTGCTTGATGCTTAAAATAACACAATTCTGAGATAGATTAGTCCTAAGTGTTATTAGGCCATTATATCTTCCTGCAGCCAAAAAACACTTTAAAAGTATCGAAATGAAAACAAATCGAAATATAGTAGAATCACAATGATTCTACTCTGCTGCTGGCAAAAACCAAAATCTGCACTTAACTCGTTCTGACAGAATATGACTCAGTTAAATGCTGAACACAGGCCGGAGCCCTGTAGAGCAACATCAGAAGCCATGTGAGACAAAACTGACATTTGAGTGAAATGCCACATCACAGAGGTGAAGTGTTTCCTGTCAGCTGCTGTGATAACGCCTTCCTGTGCTGTGTGGGGACATCAGCAGGGGAGGCTGTTTGCCAACATCAGCTTCTAACTAGCAACCCTTGACGGAGGCCTTTCAGGACTAGGTTTGTGTTTGTTCAGGCAGAGGCCATCTTACGAGCACGTTGACGGTGCAGCTCATGCGGTTTTCCTTGTTCTCGTCGTGCATGATGGTCCTGTAGTCCAGCAAGCGCTCCAGCAGACGCACCACCAGAGTGACGAAGTTCTCGCCTGACTTGGCCAAGTACATGTGCTTCCTGCAATGCTCCAGTAAACTGGTGTGTGTGTTGGTTTTGAGTTGAAAGAGAGAAAAACAATTTAATATTTCTGGCACAAATGGTTCTCTCTTTCCTATTTAACTAGCATCAGCATCCAACTGTGCTAAAAATCAGCATTGCAGAGAGAAGATGTGATGTGATGTGATCGTTGGTGCGCTGTGAATATATAGTGCTATGTCGCAATTAGCATTATCTAACTTGTGCGCACCTCGTGCATAATCCTGCCCATTAATCAGTACTTACATTTTCTGAAATAGAACTTTGTACTGCTCATCTCCACGCCCCCCCTCAACCTGGTGATCCAGCTTGGTGATGATCTCGTTCTCGAACTGCAATTAGGCAGAGCAGGCGTAAATAATCAGTGCAGCTAATTTTTCAATTCATTAACGCCGTTTCCCCCATATCGCTCTTGCTTTCTCTCTCTCTTCATCAAGGTTTAATCGAGAAGATCTGGGATCAATTTTCTCTATTTATTACATTGCATCAACATCCCTGCTTATTTCTTTCACAATTATCTTAGAATATTACAAAAACCTTTGTTGAATTTCAGCATTATTACACCACAAATTACACTTTTTTTTAAATAAAATATGATGTCTCAAATGTGGTTCCAGTTGGTAACTGGATGTTTATGTCAACACTGACACAACAGACTGTGAGCAAAAAAAAAAAAAATTAAACACAGTGCACGAAAAGGAACAACTGGCATTCACCTCCAATGAGCCTGATCCTGACTGACAGAATGATTTAATTTGTGGTGTCATCATGACTACATAGGCCAGCAGAGACATTTAAATGCTTCTGAGCTGCTTAAACTGTTGATATAAGTCGAATAAGCATTACATAGTTAGAGAGCCCACATAAGCATCACCAGGCTTAAAACTGCTGGAGACATCTCATGACACAACAGCTGTAACCAAATGCATTTCCCCATGCAAAAAGGCTTAATTTTGTTCTGTAACAGGGTAGAACGTTGAGTTCCCCCCACCATGGCTGTTGATAATTGCAACACAAATATGGATTTGCAGAATTATGACGGAGCTCGTTTAGCCTGTGTGTGGGAAACTTCCTCTGAAATGGACTGCCCACGGTTCTGTTATGTTGCACAACATTCAAGTCATCTGAGTGAACGCACTCGCTGGAAGCTGCATGTAAAGTGGGACTCGCACTGCATCATGTCGAAGAAGATGGGGATGGTGGCCTTGCGCAGCTCTATCTCAGGAACCAGTGTCATCTCCAGCATCGGGCCCACCATCTCTGGGATGAATTTAATCTTATGAGCACCTGGTTGAGACAAAAATATGTTAAAAAAAAAAAAAAAAAAAACAATTCATCCTAATTCTAATGAGAAGATTGAGTTGGTGCAGGTTTAAACAACTTCCATGTGAACATTGCTTCAGAATTTCATTATCATTAACTTAAAACTCTTATATGCAGCAAGAACCTCACCAAAGAAACACTGAATTTGTCAATCTAATCCAATGAAAAGATTTCATTAAGGGATTAGATGGTGAAGATTACAGTTAGGAAGTATAGAAAGGGACAGGTATAATCCCGTAGCCACAACTAATACCACTGAGACCCGACTGCTGAGAACTCATTCAGAAAGAATATATAAATGCCTCGTTGGCTTCAGTCTCAGAGCTAAAGCTGGAAAGACAGAAACACACAGATGACTGAATTACCTAGATTGTACCACATATCTCTGATTTCAAAGCCAATTTGCCTTCTCATATCACGATACCTGGAACACAAGCAAAGACAAAAGGTAAAAAAATTTACAGTCACACAATCAACTGATTTAGACAACTTTTTCGGAAATAACTCGATAAATTCTGTGTTACTGCATTTTTCCAGACAACTGTCCTCTATTTATATTAAAGTACAATGAATGAGGACATATTAAAATAAGAAAATTTTACAAAAATTCGGGAAAGTTAGAGTAAAAATGTACTAGTGTTGGTCTAGATCAGGGGTGGGCAATTATTTTGCCTGAAAGGCCACATTGAGTTTTAGGTCTTGATAAACGGGCCAGCCAGGTGGTGTGGGAAGCTAACCCCCCAAATGAGGATCAGAGGTTGACTAAAAATCTTGCTTGATGTACTATTGACAGAGAAAATATTTTGAAGAGCCTGTAAACTGGTCCAACTAAAGATGGATGATGAAGCCCCAAATGATGTTTGGCCTCACCTTCTTGAGAGGACATGTTAGCATGCTAGGTGAAGGGGGGGGGGGGGGGGGGTCTGTGGACCAGATTAAATTGTTCATTGGGCCACAAGTGGCCCCGGGGCCTTAGTTTGCTCACCTATCATTATCCCACTACCTGATGTGGGGACCTGGTTTATGGAAAAACTTTAGTTTCTTCAGAATTACCTTTGAGCCAAATCAGCACCTGACAAGCTGTGATAATGTGGTCAGTCGGCAGCTGATGTTAAACAAAAGCTTAATAAAAGTCAATATGTGCCACGACCAAATACATGTGTTTTTGTGTTGCCTTCCAGGAGAGAGCTCAATAAAGTCAAACATCACAGAGGCTTATTGTGGTATGATTGCATTCTTTCAGCATAAATGCACAAGCTAAGTCCTCTATTCAATTTCTGAAGTTGGAGATGCAACAAATCCTCCTTTGTACTTGTTCTTGGGGGTTAGCCTGAAGACTTATGAGATTCTGTGTAAAACAACAACAAAACAAGAAGCAGGAAGGGCCACTCCTGTTCTGACTCACTGCGAAAACTGTTTCAAATCGGGGCTTATAAGCTAATCAGCTGTGCCCCGTCTGGGTCAAAAACCAATCTGCTTAGCAGCTTCCAGCCTACCAACTAAGGTCCGGGTCAAAAAAAGGACGCGCAGTGAAGTGGAAAGGACAAAGAAAGACAGACAGTGACTGATGGAGAGAATAACAGGAGTTGAAACGCTGGACAGAGATACAGAAAAGGAGACTCCTTCAGTGGACGTGATCATATGAAACAAAGGCAACGGCTCGGACTGATCTGAGACCTGATAAGAAAAGATTAGGCTTGAACCTGTAATATATATTTTTTTATCTTCAGAATACAGAATGAGTGAATATCGCAGCCTGATGGAGCTGCTTCTGAGTGGCCTTTACCCTCCCTTTTTTTAATACAGCACACTTTAAAGTGACTGTTAAAAATAACAGGAATTTTATAAAGCTCATGTTCCTGAGTAAACCATAATGCTGAACTAATCAATGCACAAATAAAAAAACAAACAAAAAAAAAAAACTAGGCATTACAGTCATCACAGGGATCTCTTTGGACTTTTGATAATGTTTTGATCTTCTGCAGGCAATCGAGACCAAAATGACAAAATATTAATGCTGAAAACATGTCACCCGTGCGAAAAGCAAGAAAAGATGACTATCAGGACATGTAATTGGTTGTTTTACTAATAAAATCTTGATAAAAAGATGCATTGAAGGAATAAGAGTTGATACGATACAAATAGAAGCCTCTATAAATTACTTTAAAGGAGCTTTCAATAGAAAGAGAATTTGTTATATACCAGATATTTTATCTCATTCACAGTGTAAGCTAAAAGGCAAGTATTTTAAATGTATAACTGTGTGCCCAGATCTTAGATGTATGCCAGCACAAGTGTATGGCATTACTTGCACACATGAATGTTTATATGAGTGGAAAAGGTGGCTTACTGATGCAGAATACTGCTGTGTTGCAGCCCTCTGGGCAGCAAGACAGATATGATTGTTGGCTGTCAGGATGTTCAACATGTACCTGTCAGATACAGCGTGGAAGGCTCTTGGGAGGGTTAACTAAGAATAACATGTCGGTAAAGGGGCAGTGGTTCTTTCAACTGGGCCAAGGGACAGAAGAGTGAGGAGAGAAGGGAGGGAAAGGATGTTCAGGCATGAGGGGAGGAAAAGAAAACAGAGTGCAGCAGATACAAAGAGAATGTCAAACTGACAAGAAGCAGCCGGAGAGAACAGATGAGATGGGATTAAAGCCAGAAGAAAAGTGCCAGACATTTAGAAATCTGACAATATGACAGACATTACTCATGGACCCATGTGATGCTGATGATACTGCTGCATGCACAGCTGATATCCTACCGATATTTGTTGATGCATCCCTAGGGTTAATGGCTGGCTACAGCCCTGCTACCTAGATATGGAAATCCTCTATGGGTGGACTGTATTTCTACATGTGGATCTTTTTCACAGTTCGGGGGGGGGGGTTACAAAGCAAAGGGAGAAAGCAAATTCCAAAGAGAATGAAAAAGCTGGAATTATAGATCCACCAAGTGTGGGAGGCAAACTCTTCCACCAATCCCATGAAGGCAGCTCTGACCCTTTGACATTATTGAGAGGTTACTACAATAGCAATACTTTTATATTTAACCAAGGACAGACCTGTAATTTGACCTACATAGATAGATTTATGTTGTTATGGGAACAGTATTAAAGAATTTTATCAAACTCAAACTTGTATTGTCGTGACGGTATCTCACACTTCACATTCTGTGTGACCCCGTAAAGAAATGCAGGTCTACACACAGCTGCCGCTTGACACAGGAAAAAAGCCGAGGCAGAGCATTAAAGAACAATTTGCATTGCGGGCGGCAGGGGCAGTTCTCGTCACGGCAGAGGGAAAGAGAACACAGCTGGGACTGACATTTGAAAGCGAGAGAGAGATGAGTGGTAAGCTGAGAAAAGCAGGGACAAAACGAGAACGAGGAGGTGGAGGTAGAAAGTGTGGGTGAAACTGATAAAACTGTATAATACCCCTTTTCTTTTTCTTTGGACACTGGCTGCTTTTGCATGAATGACATCACTGAAACAGCATATCAGAGATCATCTCCTTCCTGTGTTCGCACCACAAATAGAAGTTATTATCCTTGAGAATCAAAATGCTGTTTCATTCTGTCAACGCTGAAAACTCAGCAAAGGCAGAGCAGGGGCAGCTTGTGCTTATTGTTTATTTATTTATTTATTTTTATTTCAAATCCTTTAAAGCTGATAATGAAGCAGTGACCAATAGGTGGTCTCCCTGTCAACCACAAGTCTGTGTGATATATGTGTTAATGAAAAAAAGAGCCTCTCAAAGAGGAGACGGAACCTTCGGGATGGAGGACACGCTTTTGTTTGGCTGGATATCCAGATTTGCAGAAGCTCCAAAGTCTGTCATGAAGAATGACTCCATTTGGTAGCCGGCTGTCATGACCTACATCTCAATTACTGGCGACTCCCACCTTTTCTGAGGCCTGTATTTGAGTGCATAGATTCAACAACTCCTAGAGTTACAACAAAGGTGTTCTTTGCTCAGCACAGTAAAAAAATACTATTACAGGAGCTTCAAACTAGAGATGACGAGTGCTGGATATCCCTGTAAGTCTTTTGCTGGGGAGGAAGATGTGTTATTGTGGGAAGTCCCACAGATTGCACTCACTTATGGAAGATCTTGGATTTTTTGTCACTTGAGAAGTTCTCCAGCTGCAAAGACTCCTGGGTGAGGAAGGCAACAGCCAAGTGGAAGTAGTTGTTCCACAGCTAGGACAGAGGGATGGAAAGAGTGTGGTGTAAAAAGAATAAAAACAACGTAACTCAACTGAAGAGAGAAATGGCAATATCATTCAGTGCGAGATGTGGGCTAGCAAGCATTACTGATTCATTAAATCAAAGGCTTTCAATGAGATAGGTGCGTTTGTGAATCTGGAAGCTTTCCCAGACCAGGGAGAGGGTCTGTGATTTAGGCCAGTGGCCTCAGGAGTGCACTTTCATTGAGAGGACAGCAGCTAAACAGAGTATTTCTGCAGCTGCTATTTTTCACTGCTGCGCAAGTTGATTGTGCAGGCCCGGAAACTAATGTCAGTCTCAGAGAATTTAACACTCTGACCTTCCAGTATGCATGCCCACAATCCTCAACACAATTATTAATGCCACAAATGTAAAGGAAAACATGGTAGAGCTCAATCAGTCTAGATAAATTATTGTCACCACACAGAGCTTTAGGCTAAAATAAGTCACATGCTTTAGTCACTTCATGAAGAAAGTCCTTAAAGACTAAAAATATGATTTTCACGCTGATCCTTTGAGTGCTCTGGAAGCCCACAGCAGTTTTGCTTTCAGAAGAAAGCAGTTTTCCCAGGTTTTGGCATGCAAGCAGCAGGAAAATGTCGGTTCATTTAGGAAAGTGGTTAAAGTATCCTGCAATGAGTGTGAAATATCTGTCTCGGTCTTGGCTGCTCCGTTTATGACTTATGTCTATGGCATCTTTGTTTGCTGGTCAGGAAGAGGCAGCGACTTAAAGCTCAATAATGTTAGAGTGGGAGATGAAAAGAGCTCTCCGCTCTTACCTGCAGCTCAAAGTTGGCTTGATCCAGAAACCTCTTGCTCAACACGGCTGCATACTGATTGATGGCTCGGAGGAAGACTCTGAAAAGATAAGACAGTATTTGCATCAAGGCTCAGTATTGATGAAATGGAGCTATTTACATTTCATAATTACTATGTGCACAAGCCTTAAAGTTACTTTCCCACGGATCTTAGCAGTCCTCACTGAAACCACTTTTCTTGCTGACGATGGAACGATGTAAATGTTTAAAACTCACTCAACCCGCAACATTTCAAGTATAAAGAATAAAGTTTTTCTGTTGGCTGGATGGGAGGTCATGATGCTCATGACAGCTCAGAGGTCTCACTAATTCTGTTAGCAATAAATGTAGAAATATAATGTGGACGAATAAAAAGATAACAGCCTTAAACACTGAAGATACCACTCTACAGTTCCTGGCATTACTGCATTATGGCAAAACGCGCTATATGGCAAAATAATGCTATAAAAAACACATCAATCCTTAAAATCCTTGTTTCCAGTTGTTAATGGTGCTGAGTTCCATATTTAAAAATGGTCTCTGTGGGCCACTTACATACATGAATGCAACCAGGGAAATCAGGGAGAAGCCCCCAGGAGCCCAGTTTTATGTAACTACCCAGTGTGAAAGTGCTATAACCACAGTAGGAAACATAAAGAGAACACTGATTAAATTATATTTTTATAAAATTCATTCTTTAGGGCATTCAATTCAACGTTAGACTGATTTTAGTTTTGAATGCTCAGAGCACTGCACTCTCAACTACAAAAAATGACATTGTAATGGATAGAAATTCTGTTTGCTGCCGTCTAAAGTTGGTTATGCACCAGAACCAACCAGGCTAAATAAACTGTGATATTTATCCGCTGAAAAATGAACCCATTAGCCAGCAAGCTGAGCTTAGTTTATTTAAACTGCAACCATTCAAGTTGAGAAACATTCCATAATTGCAATTTTAGCCATAATAAACCTTAAACCGTGTGAAAAAGTGCTGTGAAAATCTTCCTGAGTCTGACCTCGGAACAAGAGGGTACGAGGGATTCCAGAAAAAAAGGATGTGATGAGCAGATCCTAATGAGAACAGTGTCTGATGGGTCAATCTATTTCTGATGCTGCAAATTTAAATGGTTACAACTTAAGTGATGTAAAGCTCCTGGAAAACATTGCTTCTTTCAAGCAAGGAGCTTGATCATCTTCTCAGCTTTTTTGCCCGACAGACCATCACACAGGAACGTGAGCATTGTGTTGTCAAATATTTGCCAGCAGAAAATAGAGTGTAATTAACCACAAAGAAACCCAAAATATCTTCCCGGAATGCTCAACACCTGCTCTTGTGGTTTCTCATTTCTAATCCCTGCCTCAAGTGCAAAGTGGTTATCAGAGGCCCAAAAAAGATAAATGTGTAAAAAATACAGCAAGGTGAAAGGAGGACAGTTGCTCAGCCACTTAAATGATGTGTGGTGGGGATTCATCAGCGAGCCATCAAGCTGCATGAAGATGTAAGACTTGTGTAAGTGGCAGTGGCAGGTGAGCAGACATTTGCTGCTGCTGTAATGACATTAGCCAAGCCCGCACTTGAACCAGGTCCCACTGTGGGCCCCAGTGTGCCTCAATCTCTCTGAGGCTCTTTCTCCTTGCTTATATTAGGACCTGGGTTTCCCTCCTCACCCCGTCAAACTGACCTTGAATTGGAAAAGCCATCAGTGTTGGGACACACAAGCTGTGGGAACTGGGGGATTTAAACATTAATTCCCTACATTTCTCTCCTCTGCTGATGAAACGCTATCTGGGGCTGATATGTGATTCCTGTTAACAATTGTCTTTGGCATTAGCTGGAAAAGGTTAACTGTCATTTTACACCTTTGTATGGGCCATTAGAATTCCATTTTCTGGATCTCTGTCCTCAGAGTGTGAGCCTGCACCCCCATCTCATAGGCTCTCAGACAGCCTATTACCACCACCCTGTCTCCGCAAGCACACGCTGTGCACACCTCACTCAATTTTCTGCAGTCGTGAACATGTCAATATAGTTGATACGCTTAATGCTGGACTACAGCTAAAATGTGTTTCCACCCTCTGCACATGTGCACTGAGAAATATTACTACTCGGTACGTGAGGTGTGGGGATTCACATCTTTTAACTTTTAATAAATCAAAGGTCGGAAATTTGTCACGTTAAGCTCAGCGTAAAAAAAAAAAATGGTCTGATTACGTAAAAACGGCTTTGTGAAACATGCAACTGGGCTGTGCTCTGACAGGAACATGGATGCTGCGGCTCAATTTGAAAGTCCAGAAATATGCAGTTTCTTGCTTGGCTGCTCAATGGTGGGTCCAAAGCATGTTTTAAACTGGCTGGCTGCAGGCAAATCACATCAATAACATTTGTGCTGGGAGTGTTTTTGTTTTTTTGGTCAACACATTTATTTAAAACAAAATTTTGCCTAAAGCCGCTCAGTTCTGCCTAACAGATTGAAGAAGCTAACTGAGTCAATACCGTCGCACCGGAAATGGTGGCCAAGTGCTGTGGTTAGAAAAATAGCCCAGGTTAAAGGGCTGAATACAGATTCATTTGAGCTCAGTTTAGTTGCAGGGAATCGATGGCTGGCACTGCTCCGACATTTAGTCTAAGATAAAACCAGTTCAAACCAGAGAGGAGGCAGCAGATCAGTTAAACACATTCCATCATTAATGAAAGTGAAAACATTCAAGATGCAGGTTACAATATTGTTTAGCTCCGTCACAGTAAGTGAGCCGCTTTTAAACAGCGTCTTTACCCAGGCTTAAAGGCAGTCAGAGCTTATTTATGAAACATGTGGATAGAATATTAATACATGAATGTGAAAAAGTAACTGACTGTCTATGAACTCATCCAAGATGAAATATTCATAAAGACTGTACAGTCAGTAATTAACTGCCATATTGATACCAGGGCATATTCTCTGCACGGACACACGGACAATCGTAGGAATCAAAAACTTAAGTGTGCATTTACTGTATTTTACACTGCGTCAGGTCCCTCTGCTCTTTTAAGTTTGCATTATTAACACAGCCCAATGCTAAGGGGAACCTGCTTGGCTTGCAGAAAAGTGGATTTAATCTTTATTTTATGCCTCCAGCAATGACAACAGGCATTTCAGGGAACACCTCAGAAGAGTGTTCTTTCTAAAAACGTCCCATTGCCATTTGCTGTGTTTCATCTGCACTTCAGAAAGTCAAGGTATCTGTAAAAATCCAAATCACAAGCTACTCCTGTTGGGGGAAACAAAAAACACTGTTTTGGTTGAACTCTTTAATTAGTAAATGCTGAAACAGGGCAGCGCCTCCTACACACACCAGTTTGACACTGCATACTTCTAGCATCATTCTAATAAATATGATCCATTAAGCTGTCGGTGTCAGGTAAATCACCTCATTACTGCTGATGGATGTGTGAGCAGAACATTTACATCGCAGAGCAGACATGAGAGGATTTGTGCTTCATACCTTCTTTTTTTTTCTGCCTGCTGAATGCTATTAACTCAGCCTTCCTGCAGACTTAAGCTCTGCTGGATGATCCGCATCACGGACACCAAGCATATATGCTAATGAAAAGTTATCAGTGAATCATACTTGCTAATTGAGTTCAGAGAGCAGCCCCGATAATGATCGTGACCTATTTGCATACTGTTGCTGAAAAGCTGGCGTGCTGCATTTGCCTTTGGTGTGCTGGGAGATAAGGCAAGGTCAAAAACCTTCATTATCACGCCAGTGTATTCAATTAGATTACCTTTATTTCAGACACCTGATCCTACATTAAAAAAAAAAAAAAACATTAATCTGTCAACATGTTTGCATTGACAAATCCCCCTGCAGTGCTTGTGAAACTCAGCGAATGCTGCTTCGTAAGGCTCAAGCCGAGTCAAAACCTAGCTTGCGAGGCTAAAGCCTAGAGCAAATTATAAACAGTGTTGGCTGCCAAAGCAACTTTATTCAATGCACTGTGCAAGCATTGACCATTAAAATATGTAAAATAATTAAAATGCCAGGCTCCCAGGTGATATTTCTAAAGAAAAGTTAACAGATTATGCTGTCAAGGTCAAAAAAGGAAGTAAAAGGTGTCACAAACGTGTAGGAAATGACAACAGGACACCAATTGTTTTCTGGCTGACCCCACAGCCCTGTTAAAGCCAGTCTGAGCCAGTCTGTCATGTGAACAATGTGGGAGGGAAAAAAAAGGGGAAAAAAAAAGCTGCAGGCCCTTAAAGGTGGGCGCACCAGGCAGGGAGATGCTAGCATCAGAGCTGAAGACGATTAGCTACCCCTAGCCTATAAACACAGAGATGATAACAATGACAGCTCAGGTTGTTGTTTACCCAGGAAAAATAGCTTGCCAAAAGGTGGATGGACTACTAATGAGGCAGCACGGCCTGATGTGGACACAAATATAGTTGTTGCTGCTTGGAAAGCTGATTCTACAACAGTGTCAGAAATGGTGGCTACGTTAATGACTCATAGTTAAAGTCTGTGGATCAAACTTTAACTGTCCACAACTGATCTTACAGTTAAAAGACTGGACTCTTCGGACATTAGAAGGCTTCATCAATGTATAAATACTTGAATTCATAACCTCAACAGAAGTTGTATTGTCAGGGCTGCCCCTGGGGAGGGTCAAAGGTGTTTCCAATTTCCAAGTTACTTTTATTCTCAAAACTTTCATCTCATCCAATGTTGATTTTTTCATTAAAAAAAGAAACAAAAAAAAAAAAACATTTTTCCTTTCTGACCTTTCCATTTCAGCATTGTTCCCTCAGAACCCTTAAACACAGTATTAACTTATATTTCCCTTTGGCCTGTAATAGACATTCACACCATTTGACTGCCATGCCATCGGTGCTCTTTTCATCATGCTGACATCGTGCAACAATAACTTTGTGAAATGTCAATCTGACAAATCGTGGTCAAAATATCAGTCACATTCAGACAGAAGAGAGAGAAATAAGCTACAGCTTCTGACTCAGCACCCAAACAGCAGAGACATTACTAACAATTAATTGAGGTTATTGGTAAAGTAAACCTTTGTACCATGCATTAAGCATGTTTACTGCAGTTATGTACTGTAGGACTGTTAAACCAGAGAGGAGTTGGGCTGTTTTGTTCAAACAGAATGACTCTAATAAAGAATGTGCTGACCCGCCCTCTCACAGGCAGAAAGTGGTTTTTTTTTTCATGTCAGTGTGTGCTGGGTAGTATGTCAATCCTTCCCTCCAGGTACTGGATTAGTCATGTAGAGGAGTCCATACAGCAGCAAACGGGCTTCAGACAGACACTAATGAGTGTGTGAGGGGCTGTTGGCGACTTTACGGAGCACATGAGCTGCCCTCTTCAGCTCATCTGGGCTTTCATCGTCACATCTGTGACACGAAGCTCTCCCAGAACCCCTCTTTATCTCTCAATCTACTACTCTTACAAATAATTAGTAGCTCAGCGGAAAACCTGTCCTCACGATTTGGGATATGAACGGATAATGAAAGGGTCATCAGATGTTAACTCGATCCTAATACACTGACGGTCTGGTTAAAAGTTCCTGTACGCCTGCAGGCTAAGACAACTAATGTATTCTCGAACATGAAGAACAAAAATACTAATTCAGACGACACGACGCTGCTTTTCAATGTTTCCTTCTGTGATCGTGTGCATTCTAAACTGCAGATTAAATTTGGTCACAAAAAAAACGACATTTATTTTTAAAATGTTTTTATCTCCGTTCCGTCATCTGCTGTAATAACATCATTGTCTTCATTCACATGCCTCCGCTGAATCAAAGTTAATTAGGTAACAACCAGTTGACTCAATCTGCTTGGTAATTATTATGGTGGCTGCAACACCGTCAGAAGATCTGGATTATGAATGTATGGAGAAAAAATTATTGCCAGAGAATCATTACAGTTGATGATGACGACGGTTCTAAGTATGAAATGATACAACACACACTTGTGCAAAGAGCACAGAGTTCCTATGAGACTTACCACCTTACTGTACGCAAATTTAAAGCAAATTTGCTGAACTGTACAAATCAGCTCTGGTCAGATACAGTATGTGTTGAGAACAGCGCACTTCAATCTGAGGTGTGTTTCTACAGCTGGGTGTTTAAAACATGGCTGCGACAGCCATTATTATGTCATCATATCAGTGAAATTCAGTGGAGTATACTGATAAACTAAACAGAGAAGGAATGCAATGCTAAAACATTATAAATCATTTCTCTTTTTTCATATGAATGACAGGCGATTATTTCCTGCTGGCAATTCAAAGACTGTTTGGATTATTTTGGTACCCTTGCCAACTTCTGTCAGAGGAGATACAGAGCTCTACAACACAAATAGCTAAAAACCCAATATTATGTGAATCAGGAAAGTCTTTTGAGCAGGTTCTTAGCCAACCCTGTCGTTACTGAGCAAACCAGTATCTTCACATGCTTTTTAGAACAACTATTAGCTGTAAGGCTGTGTCCAGTTGGAACGGCTAACATGTCTGATGCTGCTGTCCCTGGGGCACTTAGAGCCTATAAATCAGTTTACAACAGGCGATGGAGAATGGGGAGTGGGAGGAAATGACTGTGGCCACTGCTGATACCCGCCTCATTAGCGATGCCATCAAAATGTGTGGCCATGAAAGGACGGTCAGCTGGTGCTGTGGGTGGCTACCTCTCAGCTGAATGTGCAGCATGTGGGATTGCCCTGAAACTACACAAAAATGGTTCATGAGGATGACAAATGTAATCAAAATGGGAAAATACTTCAATTTTCGAAAACTAGCAGTGTTAAATTGCTAAAAGTCTACTAACTAAACTATTCCACAGCCACAGGGGTTGTTGTTCTGGTGAATTTATGGCTGAGTTAATTGAAACGTCAGTCTCATCTGTGCCATTAATCCATTTTCCAGAAGCAGCTGTACACACAAGACAGACAAGTTAACAACATTCTGTAACAAACATCTCTTTTAAATTCGGAGAGACTGCAGTAAATGCACGCCAATATTCTGAGTGTTTCTCAATTAAAGTCACCCCCAGCAAACCCATCAGGATGTACAGACGGACGCTGCTTTCAGACTTTTACTGCAAAACATTTATAGCTGTCTTATGGGACAGATTGGTTCTAACAGTGGGGAGTGTAAAACAACTGATCAAACACTGATAAACGTTGCCAAATGGAAGACTATGGTTAATTTGTTGCCCAAGTGGATATCTGCAGTATTCAAAGGGGATGGGAAAAGACTGAATAAGACTTGGACAGGCTTGTTTTTCATTATAAAGAACCATGATTTACCAGCTGTAAGAAACAAGTTTAAAAAACATCAAAGATTCCCAAGTGAGGGATTCTGCTTAGATATAAAGAACTGCACACTGCTCTTTACTCTTACAATACCAGGCATACTGAGAATAGACACGGTGAGGGCACGGACACTCTTCTCATCTTTAATACTGCCCCAGAAAACACACAGGCTGACGGTCTTATCTGCAGGAAGTTCTGTCCTTTTTAATCTTGCTGGAGTGTGTTGTGTGCTCCGTGCATGATTTAGGACAATCTGCACTGGTTTGTTTTCATAACCCTGCAGCTCAATCGACGCATCAACACATAGTTTACACACCTGAGGTACCATGGGGAGCATCATTACCTTGTAAGCCATCTGTATTATGAACCAGATGGCTTATGGCTAAATTAAAAAAAGGGACATATTGCGTGTAGCAATCAAACAGATCGATGATACAAAGAGAGTGAAAATTAAACAGCAGTATAAACTAAAAGATTTTGTACTGTACTTATTCTTGTACTTTTATATGAAATTCCCTGTTTTGCGGTACGCCATTTATGATTTAATGTGCGTATAGACTCGCGGTCATAAAGCTGAACAGCACCAGTCTGTTGTCAAAGTAACAAAAGAGCAGAGTATGAAGGCTGCTGCTGCTGGAGCCAGGTAACAAAGACTTTACTACAATTAACCATCCAACCAAATACAACACTTGAATAAACACAAAAATGATGACGGGGATAACTTGAGCCCACCACTAGAGGGGGCTGAAACATCGGTTTCCCCTTTTGTGCAGTTCTTATAGTATCTATTATCTATATCCATTTAGAGCAGTATTTCTCAAACTTTTTCAGACCCAGGACCACTGAACCCTTAAATAGCCCACTGACTCTAAATAGCCCCCAAAACAATATGCTAAGTAACAATCGGGTGCTGGTATGGCAGATGCATTAGGAAATATACAATAAAGTGAATTCTTTAAATCATGGGAGTTCAAGAAACACTGATTTTACACTGAATTTTAAGTATTGAAATTTTAAATTTTAAAATGTGATTTGTTGCGTGTCACCTCACAGACTACTAGAGGTGGCCCACTCTTTGAGAAACACTGATTTAGGGTATTAAGGCGGAAGCTTACGATCTTTGCACATAAACCCAACATTCTATCTGGCCTCATCAGGAGCCACTGACCCAGGCCCGGTGTGCCCCGTACCACTCGCCTATTTCCATATGTCAATCTCAACACCCTTGAGTAAAGAAGAACGTCCTAATTGGCTGTTTTGCTTCAGTAAAATGATGCACAAGTAGTGAAACAGAAGTGGCGAAATAAAGCAAATGAATTTTGTTCAAATGTTCAAATGATCCTTTTGAAAATTTGTTGCGCAGATCTTGGTTCATCATTCATACTGTATCTCCACAGCTCGTTACTTCTACTTAAGTTTTCCCATGGGCAGTATGCACGATGGTTATCTGCCGTTATCATTCTAGTAGAATGCTGTAAATCTTGCTTTTAATATGATGCAACTGAACGGCAACACAATTTCAGACTCCACAAAAACAAGAAAATGATTTTAACACTATTTCATTATGTAGTTCTGACTGCAGCAGAACTGCAAACTACAGTTTTTTTTTTTTTTTTAACAAAAACACAATGAAGCAAGGTTCAAACACAAAGAAGCAACACAATGAGGCTACAGAGTAGGTGCTGTGAATAAGTCTGAAGATTAGCAGGCAGTATACGCCAGCATCTATAATTCATGTGATTGTTTTTGCGCCTGTGCCGACGCCTTATCAGATTGCTACAATTGAGGCCTTGTGCCGACATTTGCATGGAGAGAAAAACACTGAAAAACAGCCTTACCCACTCCTGAATGCTGTTTCTAAGCAACAACAGAGCAAAGTATCGAAAACTGCATGTATCTGTCCGTGTCTGTGAGTCCAGCTGCTGGGCACTTACTTGTTTTGCATCATGTTCATTATGACCCAGTCTGAGGGATAGACGTTTTTCCCGATGAGATCTTTGAACATGATAAACGTTTCCATCAGGAAATCCTGTAAGAGAGGGAAGGTTTCTGTCAAAATGAAAACTTTTTCTCCTGTCGGCCAAGGTGAGAGCAAGCTGAAAGGAACTGTTTGGATTTTGTGGCTTTTGGGCAGAAACAACTTTTAAGGTCAAGGTGAATCGTGCTCGTCCCTTTCACCGGTGGCACTTCAGAGCTCAAATTTATGACTTATCATGCTCGCATGTCGTAATTCACTGAGATTAAAGCTATCTTTCATCCCAGCAATTATAGTCAGAAGTTGATAACTACTTTCAGTTGTAACACTCACTGATCGGCTCAAAATTCTTCAGAGCAGCTTCTCACTAACATCTTTCTTGGTAGACTTTAGTCTTCGTTACTCTCCTCCACAGCAGCTAAATATAAAACATACATTTGCATCTGATTCTATTCCTGGCTGTTGATGTGTGTTTCCTGGCAGAACCCTCAATGCTTTCTGGTGGGGTATTATCAGCACAACAATGGAGCAGTAAAGTCTGCGGCTAGTTCTAATATATTGATATGTCACATATCATCTTCAGGAATAATACATCTGGGTGATAAATCAGCTTCTACTAATTAAAAGAACAATTATTTCCACCTGCTTCCATCTATCCACTACTGCTTATCCAGAATTAGGTCATGGGGCAGTAGCCTAAGCAGAGAGGCCCAGAGCTCCCTCTCCTCTTCCACTTCATCCAGCTCTTCAATGGAAATCCTGAGGTGCTTCCAGGCCATTTGGGAGACAGTCTCCCCTGCTAGTGGCCTCCACCTGGTGGGATATGCCTGAAAAACCTTACAAGGGAGACGTCCAGGAGGCATCCGAATCAGATGCCTGAGTCTCTGCCTCTGGGGGAGCAGCGGCTCTTCTGAGTCCTTCCTGGATGACCGAGCTTCTCATCCTATATTTAAAGAAGGGCCCAAACACCCTGTGGTGGAATCTCATTAAACTCAAGTATTCCTTCTTTCCACAGACCTACAACATCCTGAGTCCAGATCAGAAGCTCCCCATCTCCACTGTACAGAGAGATGTTGTTACATGCTGGACCAAAAGCTCTTCTACGTTGTTTGTCATGAAATTGAGTTTGTGCCTCAGTGAAGCTGCATTTCGCTTGACCTGTAGGTTTGGTTCAACCTTGTCTACATAACTTATAAAGCTCTGCCTCACTATAAATCAGTCCTATGCTTTCCATGAGGCTTGGGAATTTGTGTGTTGGGGCAAAACAGTAATATTTTCACACTTGCCAGAGCGAAGGAACATAATCATAATCTGACAACTGCTATGTTTCGTTTTGTGGGAGGAATTTTACAGAACTGAAACCCATAATGTCACATAATTGTCCCCTCCTACACAAACTTGTCAGCCTCCTCCCTTACTAGTTGCATTCAGCATGAGCTTTGTGACACATGTGGTGGCTCTGGAGCAAAGAGTTCACTTTAATACTTTATTACAAAGGAAATTTTTTTCACAGATATCATATGTAAATTTTGATTGCTAGAGAAGAAAAGTAAGATGACACTAAACCACAAGTTTGCAACCTCAAATACATTAGGCAGAGCCTGAGTAACGCCATCTTATACACAGAGCAACAAGGTGTACTCACCACCACATCACTCCTAATCGAGCCAAAGGTGTTGATCAGATGAGAGTAATGATAGTTGTCCATCTGCCTCAGCGTGGCAGTCATACTGGCCACGAAACTCCCCTGCAAAGGAAAGTGCATTCAATATATAATCATGTTCAAATTGAAGTGTGAGAACAGACTGCTCCTCTGCCTCTGATTGTGATGGATAGTGGCGGGGGGAGCTGATTGAATCTGAGTAATGAAGCAGGCCTGACTTTGGAAGTACATATGGTACCTTCAGTTGGTGGCTGATCACATTAACCTACTGCCCTGCACTCGCTGGCTCTCTGTCTCGAGCGATTAAAACACATGTGAGGTCCTTAAAGTGCTACCTTCACTTTGCTGTGCCATGTCATGACTTTGGTAAACCTGCTGTAGCATGTGCTGCAGAGAAGTGATAACAGCAGGCAAGAATGTGGTGCTTGGGAGGAGGGAGAGGATGCCATAAGGGCCTTGGGGCATCTGACAAAGGGCTAGATATACTGGAGAAAAATACAGGAATTAATAAACATAACATTGGAAGTACCCTTCTTGATCAATACTTAAAGGGGAATGAAGGAGTGCAAGTGTCCCTGAAGCATTATGTGCAGCTTTACGCCATACATAATTTACACAGCCTTAATGCTTCCCCATGAGCAAGCACTTTGTAGTAGCGCCACTTCGAAGATGAGGACCTTGTGTAGAAGTGAGCTGTGCCTCAACCTGGCACGTTCAGAGATACAGAGAATACTGATGCATCAGTGTGTTTAGTTGTGATAGAAATGCTAGATGCTAAAAAGAATAACTAGGTAGAAATGCCACTTTTTCAATGTATAACGTATGTTGTAATAGTAATCAGTGTTGAGATATGGTACAGAAGAATCTGAAATACTGAACTGACTGGTTTTTCTTATCCGACGAGCACTTTTTCTGGGATACTGATGTTAGAATTTATGGTCTAACATTTTGAAATACATAATAAACTGCATTTATCTTATTTTAACAGTTGCATACAGAGTATATTTCAGACCAAATAACTTTGTAGGCTGCCAATCCCAGGACATTAAAGAACAAATTAAAAGGGCATGACAGTAATTTCAATCTCTACTCATTTATGTAAACACTGACCTTCTCATAACTCCCAGAATAAATATATAACTACCCTAAAGTAATAACCAGTGAAACTGATATTAATACAAATTTAAAAATGCAATATGAAGTCAAGCAGTTTCTTTCCTTTCAAAGAAAATTCTCTTCAAAAGGAAAAGTTGAGCAAAACTAATTTCTTACACTTGTTTCCTAGTGAAAGTGAAATTATGCAATCAGACTTATGAAAATGGTAAAATGACACATTTTTTCCCAAATGGCAATGCTATTTAGGACCACAGAGAAAGTCATTTCAATCTGTGATGGCCTACCCAGTCTGTTTAAAGATCACAATCTCATCTTAAAACCAAGCAGGCAGTGTGTGTTCTGCAGATTTAAAGGTTGGAGATAATTAACTTAGCGGAAACAAGTAAAAACTGCTTAATGGGAATATAAAGAAAAAAAAGGCCTGTTATCGCCAGTTGAATCCATCTGTCTTTCATTCAAACTTGTATTTCTGAGGTCCACAGTTGTGACTGGCACTGAGCTGAAGGCACACCCTGCTGTTAATTCACCTCAGAATACAGTCGCTAGCCGAGCAGAGCCAAGGAGCTCGATGAGCTGGAGGGGATCCTGCGTTTATTCATTGTTTCAGTCTCTTCAGCTGTGAATGAATCTCCGAGTTAAAGAGGCTTCAAAGCAAATTTCTGGAAGCCTAAAAAGACTGGATATGGCTCCAGCGCAGCACACAATAGCGGGAGCCTGAAAAAGCTCCAACACTCAGCGTTCAGAGCAGATTGCCAGGAATACATATGCTGGTGTCACTGCTGACTTTTCTGCTGTCATGTGTTGCTCACGGATGTAACGGAAGCTTCCAAAGAAATGCCACTGCTGCTACAGTGAGTGGGATCAGATGAAAAAAAAAATCCTCCATCTAAAAAAAAAAAAAAAAAAAACAGTTGATGCTTCAAGCCTCCACATACTTGGACGCTTTATGGCAAAATAAATAAGATACAAATGAAATGCTAATACTCCAAGAATATTTTCTACACAGACACTTTGTAAACTGGCTACTGTGTTCTAATTGTTGTGTTTCTCAGCCTGTTATGGACTACTGCCACCTTTCAGCAACCCCCATGGATGCCCCAACCCTCCAAATATCTGCACTTCCTCTATCAGTCAATACTAATTTAATGCCTCATTGTTTCATTGATAGTCAATAGGCCTCGTGTTAAACAAATAGTAATATGCATCATTAACTTGGTGCGAAATCAAGACATATAACTTGGAATTTAGATTATATTCTAGATACATGAATCAGTATTACACTGACATTGATGTTGGTGCATCCTGATAAATAAAAGAATCAATAAAACTTGGGAGGCAGAATGTGAGTTTGTACATGATACTGATGGAAAAACAACAGCAAGCTTTTCCCTGACATGATTTACCTGTCTAAAAAAGAAGAGGAGTTCACATCACACCACTTAAAGCATGAAACAATCACTTCAGCTAAGTGCGCAAGAGTTTGTAGAGACGAAGGAGGAGGATGTGATAGGTGTGACAGTCTTTACCGTCAAACACCTGCCCTCCCTCGACGCCCGCAGTGTCCAGTTTCTCCTCTCATCACGGCTCATGTGTCTCATCACTAGGATCAATCCAGAACCGTTACCATGACAACAACCCTTTTTTTAAGCAAAGGAGGGTGCGATCAAAAACAGAAGGCTGATAAAACAAGGATCAAAGGGAAAATGTAAATACCTTAATACATTTTAATTTAATTTTCTGGCATTTTAAGGAAAAAATTAAGCTATAACCATGATCTGTGAACATCAACAAGTTAAGTCATCAACTTTACTTCTAAAAGTTGAATTTTTGTTGAGTAATTTATGATTAAGCAGCCACTAAATCTTCACATCACCCTGATGCATTTCAAAGCAAATTTATAATTTCTTTCCTTCGTTGCAACTCAAACCTACTTACACGTTTGAAGCCACCACATCATTGATAAATGACAAACAAAATTAATAATTTAATCCTCTACTTGCTCGCTCAGTCCAGCTATTAAAATAAGAACAAAACGGTTCCCCAGGTCAAGATGAAGCACCTGCACAAGGCAAAAATGCTTCTGGAATTCAGTCATTTAATAGCCACAAATGGAACCATCATCAATCTCAACTATTTCTCTCAAAACAATTTCTCAAGCTTAACAATAAATGGAAACTTTGCCAGTGTTATTCATCATAGTTTACAGTAACATGCAGACTTTTGAAGCTGCTGCCTCCATATTCATCTTATACATGTGAGCAAATGAGGCAGAATCTGTGCAGAAATGAAAAAAAAAAAAAAAAAAAAAGCAGTGATAAGAGGGCAGATCCATCATGTGCCGCTCTCGAGCTCCTATCTCGCCCGTAATTCATCTCACTTTAGCACCTGACAGCAGAGAAACAAAAATTGATGTTTGTTTGAGCTGTGAGGGGAGCATTGTTTCAAGCCTTTAATTAAGCCAGTGGGGAAATGGCACGATAATCTCTGGGGACACACAGACTGAGACCCAGTCTCTGCAGGAGAGAACACTGACACAGAAAAAAAGCGAATAAAAAAAGAGAGATTAAGAGAGGACGAAAGAGGATGGGCAGGAGAAGGGAGGACAACCAACACGCACCAGAATGGGACGTTCCTTCTCTCAATTAACTTAGGGCATAATGAAATAAGAGTCTGATGGCCCATTAAAAAGAAAAAAGTCAGAATCTCACATGTCCATTGTATCGTCAGAAGATTTCTCCTAGTGTGTAGAAGAATTCTCCTACGCACTGCTAAGGTAACTGGCGAGTGCTGATCAGAAGAAACAAGACAGGTTTTGAGTTGATGGGCTTTCCAGCGTTAGACCAACAAGACTGCAGGTAGGGAGATGAGCAGAACATACTCATGCTCACACTTCCTTTTCTTTACCTGTGTTTGATGTAATTCATTGTCACGTTCAGACAAACGTTTCACAAAAAGCAAAAATAAACAAAAGCGCAGAAATTGTGAGCAGCCAGCCGTGAAAGTGACCCGTCGTGCTGTTGGTACAGACAGAAACTGACTAAGACAAGCATGAGGAAGCATTTCATCACTGTCATACATCAATGAATAATGCTTCTTTGACCACATGCATTCATTTAGAGAGGAGACGCCACTGAACAGAGATCACTTTCTTACAAAAGAAAATCATGAAGAAGAGACATTTACTGTTTTGTTGTTCTGTTTGTTAATGCATTCATGTGAATGAGGTCATATAACTGCTCCAGGTAGCACATATATAACTGAGCTGAGTTTACTTTAACCTCTTTGACCCAGGACATGCCTATTTTAGACAAACTCAGAGTGACATCTTATCTGGGTGACAACACTCTTCCAGGTTTTTTCCCACATGTATAATTCTCACTGAATGAAGCCAGAGCTACATTGTCTTTTGAGATTACAAGATTCTTTTATCTGTAACATCTTGCAATGTGGTTTCATATGACTCAGCTCCAATGAACTCTGTGCAGATAAATCCACTTAAGTTCTCTGAAAACAGATTTGACTGGCGAATGGACAGCGATTAGAAGTGACAGTTCACAACTCCAACAATTGTCTTTATGCATATGTTGATAGCACTGGATGTGAGGAATGGAAAGAAGCAAAGTTTTCATTTGTTTTCAATTAGGGGGATGAGGCAAAAAAGGTGGGAGTAACTTTTTTTTAGGAAATCTTCACAGAGTGAATTTTGGCAGAATGTCGCCTGGGCCATAAAACAATCTCTGAAATTTTGTTGTAGAGTCTGAAAAATGGGACAAATCAAACACTTGAGCTATCCGACTGTTATGGGTAAGACCGTTATATTTGTTTACAGTGTCTGGATCTGGACATAGGACATTTTTACTTGATTTTATCTTCTAGCTACCTGATCTTCACAGAATGAAACCTTGCTGAACGGTTACTTAAACCAAAGATCAGGGCTTTACAAATCTGATAAGAGAAGTGTCAAAAAAAGTTACTTTATCCAGGTACAGTTAAGAGTTGCAGATGCGTTGTTTTCACTTTTTCTCGAAGTGGTTTTAAGAAATTTGTAGCCACAAGTTCAAGTTGTTACTGACAGGGAAGAAAAATGGAGGTTGGCTATCTTAAGTCAAATAAATAAATACATTTCACTTTCATTAAACTGCAACCATGGAAGGACATTTCTGGCCTCTTTGCCAGATCAGCCAGGCACACCGAGCCCTATAATGTTAAATCAAGGAGATATTTTTGTGAAACGGAGGAGAAAATGCTAAAAAAAAAAAAAAAAAAACAAGACTTTGGATTGCATCCTAGTCCCAAATTTCTATACACAATATGGATAAGGACAAAGGAGAGCCCTGAGGGTTTAGATTTCAACTAAAGAAAATAAACAGAACAGGAGTTTCACTCCAGTGACTTGTCTACCGTCACCAATTTATCCATCTGGGAAGCAGTTTGCTGACACAAGCAGAATGTTTAGCAGATTTTCCAGTTAAAAAGAGGGTAACTTTTCAACTGCACCTGAAGAAGACACTAACTCCCAATGGGCTTTTGTCATTAACACACACGACACGAAGACGCATGAGGTTAAATCTCTGTCTGACTGCATTAAATCTGCCACGTTCTAGTGTTGCTTTGCAGAAAAATAACAATGCTGTTAGTGAATGTGTTACTGTCACTCCAAAAGGAGAAGCGCGTCTCTGGTGTCTCAGACTGTGAATGCATCGCTCAGTAGCTTGAAGGTGCAGTCAGTCACTCAGGAACTGGGGGGTATTTTATGTCATATTGTGAGCTAGATGAAGCGCACGGTAAGAACAAAGAGGAACAAATCTTTACGGTATTCACAAATGTTGTGAAAGGGCTCAAGTGAGACAGCTATAAGAGTGACAAACAAGGAAGGAAGCTCCACCGCATGAATCCGAGCGTTAGTTGCGATTCACTTACAGCTACAATTTCCATTCCAAGCTTGGTGGCTTATTTATTATAAGGTGCTCATGATTTCTGTAAAAGAGACAGAACTGTTGAGTTCTGTTTTTACTTTTGTGTGCACTGTCGGATATTGTAAGATATGGCACAAATAAAAAAGATTAAAGAAACTAGTGCTCCAGCTCCTGTACAGTTCCTTTATGTAATGATGTTACACATTCTTGTAAAGAAACAAAGTTTAAACAATCTTCAAAAATAAATGCAAATATTAGCATCAACAACAGTAAATGTGGTAATATTGGATCATATGCATTTTAAATGCAACCAAGGACGTGAATGGTGTTACAGGGCTTGATGGTTTGCACCAAGGGGAGTCCCGTGATCGGTCAGGTTTAGGAAAATGTTGGGCTTGGATACAATTGTGATGTAATAGTACGACATGATTGCAACCAGCCCATTTCTGGAGCACAAAAACCAGCTTTTCACACATGGATAAAAAGGCTGTGAGGAGCATAACTGTTCTGCTTATGCGCATATGATCTCCACTGAAGTGACGACGCTGACAGAACGGCTTCGACTTGTGATGAGACGATGCTAGAAGCTGCCAGATGTAAAGGAAAAGAAGCCGAGCTGTACTTTCTCCACTGCACTCTTGCCTCCACCCTCTACTCTCATAGTCCCATTGCTCCCTCCCCTTTTACTTAATCACTCTCTCTCCGTCTCCCTCTCGCTGCTCACACACTCAGATGCACACACACAGAAAAGAGGTGAAAACCAGAGAGGGAGACGGCGTCGGCACAATGGGGATATTCTGCCTACGTGGGCTCTAAGGCATCCGGTCAACAGCCACTGCAAGCGAGCGCGTGTGTGAGTGTGTGAGAGTGTGTGTGGGGGTGCGTGTGGGTGTGTGAGTGAGTGAGTGACACTGTGCCGAGAAAGGGGGAACAGAAAAGCGAGTGGAGAGGAATCGGACTTGGGTTTAGAGGAACATCGCACCACTGAATGAAAGGAAGCTGATGTGCAACAACTACTACAACTACTGCTGCCGCTGCTCTGGCTGCTTGCCACTGCCTGTCTGTCCTCATAACTTCTACAATGACAGAGTCTCCTCAGTCTACTTGCCTCTAATCCACCATGGAAATGGCCATGTTTGGGCTAAACCACAGATCTAGGATATTGCATCCCTTGCATCAGTAATTCACAGTTTGAGGTAAGTCCTTTTTTCATGTCAGCTCTCATCGCCTCCTCTATTTCACCTTTTTTTGCTTCAACTGCGAAGGGGGAAAGTCAGTTGAAATAAACTCTGAGGGGGGATATCTGAGGGATATTCTCTCTGGAGAATGATTTCACTGCACGTTTAAGTCAGCTGATCAAGCACCAAAAACATGGGGCTGATCAAGGGATCTTTGATTGATTGGATGCTCAGGTGCCTCTGCTGGGCTGAAGTGGTTATGGAAGATTTCAAACAGTGGTTGTGGAATGTGCCCAGGTTGAAGGGAGGATTCTGTCAGTCCAGCCAACTTTAAACCTGGAAATGGTGAATGCATTAGGTAAAAAATACAGAAATATGACTTCTTGCCTTTATTCGCTCAAGCTCATCAGATTTGACAGCGCAGCATGTGTGTTTTCGAGAGGATGACGATCCAGATTTAACCTGACTGGCTTCGCACACATCACCAAAATAGTGCTTGCGTATAAAAGGGGCTTGCATGATGCTGTATTTCCTCTCTGTTTTGCAGCTGTGTTACATAAAACACTCAGACATGGAGACAAAGATGAAAAATGCAGGATTGTTGCGTGCACCTATCCTTCCATACATGACAGCAGCTGTGATGTGAAGGCTTACAGGTAACTAAATTAGCAAGAGGTGGGCGCCAGAAACTCGTCTGCAAGGACCGAAATCCAAGACTAATCTAGATTAATAGACTGAGCAAAGCCACCATGTCCTTACAGAATACTCAAGTGTGTGTGTGTGTGTGTGTGTGTGTGTGTGTGTGTGTGTGTGTGTGTGTGTGTGTGTGTGTGTGTGCGTGCGTGCGTGCATGTACGCGTGTGAGTGAGTTCATGTGTGAACTGTGGGATCAGGGAATGAGAGGGTCAGATCATGTCTAGAGCTCTCACATCTCGCTTGGCCACACTGAACACATGTCACTCTCGCTTCACACTCCACCATCCCTCCTGCCATTCCTATCAGCCCCCCTTCAGACCTACAGTATCTCACATCAACGCTCCGATACAATCTCCCCTCTTCTCTATTTCACTTTCTGCAATCAGTGAGAAGAGGACTGAGTGGGGGAAATACATAACGACATATACAGAACGATGTTAAGAAAAGGGCAGAATGGACTGCCAGTGAGAAATAATGGCAGGTGGATACTGAATTCTTCATAAAAATTGAAGGGATTTAGAAGCTGAAATAAGAGGGACATGAATGTATAGGGAGTAATAGCTCTAAGAGCTTAATTAAATAATGAACATGCAAATACAAACAATAACCTGAGGCATGACACAGACTCAATTAAAAGTGATGGCTGCTCAGGTGTTGTGAGCACGACGTTCCACCACATCACCGGTAATTTTTATTTTTAGAATAACACTGAAATCCATCAGCACCTGCCTTAACGATGCTCCGGAGAGAAGACGCAAGTGCAAGACTGAGTGTTCCCGGCTGTGCACGGGGCACCTCTGTGCACATTTGCTCTAAATACAGACACAAGCAGTCACGAAAGGTGGTGAAACAAATCTCCGGAAAGCTGCAGCGAAGCCCAAAATATCATTTCCATCTTTTTTGGGGTTTTTTTCCCCCCTTTTTACACTCATGTTTTTCTGCCTGGTCAAATAAGAACATAAAGGACAGAATGAGTAGGAGTGCAGGGGTGCCAAATGAGTGGTGAAGTGGTCATTTTCCTCCAGTGGCCCTGCAACCTGGGAGGAAAACACATTCATCCAGAAAACTAACTGCTCTCTTCTGAAAGCCTGAATGCTTTTTTTTTTTTGGAAGAAGCCAGATGTTACCTTTCATGTGCTAATAAGATTATTCATTACGAGTCCTTTTTTTTCCCTGGGTGCACAACAGCACCACTATGCAGTCAAGGGGAATCGTGTGTGTCTGGTTCTGAATATGTGTCTGTTGCATTCATAAGAAGCAGCTTTGCACCTGAGCCTTGTTTTAAGTGTGCGCTGGTCTGTGTCCATGTCAAGCATGTGTTCCCCACTGATTGGGACTTCGTTGGCTCACAGAGGCCCTCGGACAGAAGAACGGATGAGGTTTAAACTCAGTCCCAAACGTCAAATGAGAACAAGAGGGATGCAAAAAAATATAGTATGTATGTAGCTAACATAGCTACCTACACATCATATCCCATGGCGAATCCTTCACTAGGCCATGTCTTTAAACAGATGACTGTTGTACAAGGATTCCTTTACCGCTCTGCTCTCAATGTTTCTTTTTTATTTCAATTCATTTCTGCTCCTTCCATGCCTGGTGAAAAGCTACTCTGCATCTGCATCTGTTTTTTGGCTTTTCTTTTTCATGCACTCCATGCAGTCCAGGCTTTTTCTATACTGGGTAAGACTAGAAGAAATCCAAGCGCAGCAAGGGAACTCTCAGGTAACCCATCAGCTTTGAAACATCAGCATGTCTAGAAGGCAATGAGACAAGGGGAAACGGAGAAAGAATGTAACAAGAGGAAGATGACAAAAAGACGAGTGGAACAGACAGAAAAGGTAGTGCTGTGCAGACAGATAAAGAGGAGTGAAAAGTGTGATCTGATACATTCTGATTTGAGCAGGCAGCCTCTGCAGCACACAGCCTTTGCCGAAGTCTGATCTCCATCTAGCCTGCATGCACATTGACGTATGGATTACAAGCTTCCCGAAAATTCATCAAACTCCAGAGAACCCACCTGGGTGCGGGCGCAGCACACGAAGCACAACTATACCAAAAACTAAGATAAGAAATGTAAAAAAGCAATCCATTTCCAGAATAAGAGTGTAAACAAATTAATCAATAAATTAAATGAATAAGGCAGGACACAGTTCTATTAAAAACAACCTGAAATACTGATTGACAGGCCATAATTAAGCTCAAAAAGTTGCTGGAGTCTTTCACATACTAATTTTTACTTAAAGGGTACTGCAATACAACATAAATACCCCCCAGTGCAATGTGTAATTATTGCTCCAATAATAATAAATAGAATTAGTTATTGTTTTTATTTGTCTTTACAGGACTTCCTGTAAATGGCAGCTGCAATTTAAAAATCTAACTCCATGATCCTTCCTTTAATAATAGATCAAGCAAACTGAATCACAACATCAAAAGTATGTTATTTATTTTTATGTAAAATGGCTGACGTTATGAGTAAGATATTTACATAAACACAAAATAGAAATTGCCGGAATAAAAATCCACCACAGTCCAGAATGAGCCATATTTCCTTTCAAATTTATTTACACCAAACCGGCAATCAGCTGGATGAACTCATGGAAAGTTTTTGTTTTTTTTACTCCTCTGTAGGATTTTTGACTCTTAAAAAAGAACAATTCTTCCAGCCTGTATTCTCACCAGCTAACCTTCTTTCACACTTAACCTTTAGCAGAAATTTTACCCAAACATGCTGACATTCAAACTGATTTTGTTTATTTTGTTTTTCCTGCAGTCCGCTAAGAACGTCTGGGTACCTTTCTAAGTTGGACTGAAATATAAGGCAAACAACTTTTAATTTCTTTTAATAAGCAGAAAATTCAATAATGCAGAATTGATGTTGTGATTATTCTGGATAACTGAGCAGCAATTAGTAGAGCGGCAAACCTGTGGATTTTTAGAGCAGTTCCATTTAGCGAGCATTTATTTTTTTCTCTGAGTGATTTTCTGTGTTTGCTCCACTGGACTGCTGTTGTCCTGCACTGACCACTTCTGTCAATCTTTTGACTCCATCCGTCCTCCCATTATACCCAGAGCAAAAGTAAGCCACAAAGCACACTGGATGGCAGAAGCAGCAACAAACAGCAAAACCACCCACAAAATCAAAAGAACATGATCAAACCTATCATCATCCATCTTTGGCTAACTGTTTGAGGTTCTCTGCAGATCAATAAACAACTACATAAGGAACAATTAAAAATTTCCTGCAATGTATCCCTAAAGAAAAAACAACGCTATAAAGTTTATTAATCTGTCTTTGCAGTTCATCACCACAGCATATTTTCTGCATTTCTTAACACAAATATAACATAAATAAAGACTGCAAATCAGCTGGTCCTAATTGACATGTGCAGTATTTTTCAAGTCAAGTCAAATCAACTTTATTTATTAAATATGCTATACATGCTTGACATACAGCATAGATTAAATTTCAGTCCTATTGGACCCACGGTGGAGCAAAGTAGTAAATAAATAAAACTACAATACCTAAACTAAATAAATAAAAACTACCTTTTTCTCCCAGTGTTTAATCAATTCTCTGGTCTACAATGCATACCATATAAATAGTTCATTCAAAGTAGCTGAGTAGTTTGAGCCCAATTATTTGGGCTCAAACTACTCAAGATATACTCAAGATACTGATATTTCACGCTTTTGAGATTTTACTCCCAGCAGTCTAAAGTTCAATTATGTGGCTGTCAGTCACAAAACCGCTGAGTCATGTGATGGAATTAATGGCTGCAAACTGGGGCCATTTTTGAAGTTCAAGGTGCACTGGATAATTTGATCACCTTGATCACACACACAGTGCTTCAAAAAAAAAAAAAAAAAAAAAAAAAAAAAAAAAAAAAGGATCCAATATAAAATAAAAACCATCCAAGGAAGAAGTGTTGTCATTGTTAGAATAGACTTAAATAACCCAAAATAAAGATGTGCAGAACAACCGTGGCAGCTGTTACAATGAAACAGGGTCAGATAGTCATTCTATTCCGTGCACACATGATCTTGTGAGCTCTGATTTTAGTTGGGAAATAGTGGGTCAGTTCACTTCACTTACTTGGCTGTAAATTTAAAGCGGATCGGGGGCACCCTAGAAGAGGGGGCAGTTGTCACAGACTAGCATGATGAGTCATACTGTTTATGCACGAGGCCAGAGGGTGCTGTTCCTGCCGGAGGTGAGCTCTGAGTGGTGCTCCAGTTGCAGGGACGTGAACCCAGTGGGTAACAAATTAGATATGTGGAGTCTGGGACTTATCATTCAGCCGGCAGTGTTGATATGTCAAAAAAGGGACAAACTTAAATAAGCGGATGACACATTATCATGAAACTCTATGCATTTTGGAGCCTACCAAGAAGGGGAGAAAAAAAAAATGCCGGGAAAAGACTGCTTCTGTTTGCACTGACTGGAATAGTCTTGCTGTCTGTTGCCCCTTGGTGCAGGGGGCATCTTAAATTCCAATCAGACAGAAATGAGCACGTAGTTACTAATGTTTGCCAAGTCTAGTTAATAAAAATACCTTCACTTAACCTTTAAAGAGGGGAGGCAATGTCGGGTAACTATGTAATCTAACATTTAAAATGACATTTCCTGACCAAACACTGGATGACACTTTCAGTGATGGAGGGGGAGGCAATGACTGGGCAATCTGTTTATTAGTCTGTGCAGAATGCTGCTTTGATTCTGATATTTCTTGCACATCCTTTTGTATTCTGAGTATAGGAAAAAGGCCATTGAATAAAGAGAGAGAGAGAGATAAATTGTAACTGCACTATGGCAGAACAATTCCTCTGTACTTCATCTGACACCTTATTAAACACAGCCTGAATTTCCCGTTCTCCTCGGATTTTCTGCATATACCTGCTATGTCTGGTCCTGACAATGGTAACTAGTGAATAGTCTTGGATTTTGCCCAGATATCCAGGTCTGTGCGATGCTATTTTTAAACACATGGTTTCCACTTATGGTCACTTATTCACATCAGTAATTACCTGTCCGTTGAGAATCCGACTACCATCTGCCAGGAGAGCAGGAAGCTGTCGGCACTAACCCGTCTTTATGAGCATGCTGCTATGCTCCCAGAGCCGACTTTTCATTGACGGCACACGGCATTCTGGGCTGTCGATCTGCAGCACTGCTGGCTCCATCTGGCTGTTAGTTTTATACCATCAGTTCTGTGTATGGGGGAAAAAACCTCAATGCAGATGTCCACAAATGAAAACAAATTGAAGATCGAGCATAGCCCCCATGCATGTGAAGTATCTGGCATGTCTGCTCTTGTATGTGTATCAAAAATAGTCATTATTACCAAAAATCACTTTTCAAGTTACCAATGTGCCATTGAGCTGTTGATGTCTATAGATAGATCTTAAATGAAATAAGGAAATCTCAGTGACGTCTCTCCAAACACATCATGACTATGATTTAATATTTCTGAATAAAAGTAATAACATGAAAGAGAAGGTGGCAGGAGACAATAATCATTCTATACCTCCCAGGCAAGTAAAGACACACCCTTGAAAAAGATAACCAAATCTTGTTGACAGAGTGGCGTCATAGTAGATAAGCTGAAAAGGTAATTGTGCTGTCATATTTTACATTTTTAAGAGCGTGCTGAGTGTGTGTTTATTGTAAATCAACATGCAGATGGAGTATGATGTTTGCGTCAGTGCTTCAGGCAGCAGAGTGCAAGACTGGGATTGTTTGTCATACCTGTGGTAGCGAGAAGGGTAATTTACATTATATGGTGTTTGAACTGTTAGCCACACATTTGTCTGGTAATGCACCCATTTATTTTAAAGACTTTTGTTTCCAACGATAAGGAAAATAATAGGGAACCCATGATAACACATGCTATTGGTGGCCCAGAGTTAAGTGTCCACACCCGTTGCCAGCGAGACTCTTCCCACATCCTTCATTCTGTTTAGCACTATATCTTGTAGAATAACTTGTTTTAAGGGAGAACATTTTTTGAGGTAGTTTTGCGAGAAGCTGCAGAATTTATAAGCTTGCTGAGAGCCTACACACCCTCTATTGTAGTTTCCATAAATGACATTACGTATACGTAAGTCAGAATTATTTATGTTTCATTTTTTTCCCTAATTTTTTTTTATGCATTAAACAATTGACATTTATTTTAAAGAAAACTGAATGTAGCCAGTTTCGGAATTGCATAGCCTTCGAGTCCGGCACTTTCTGTGTCAAAATCCATCTTTTAGTCCTGGATAAAAGCAGCCACAGCATCAGAAAAACTGAAGTGGTTTATCAAAAAGTTGAAGGGAAGGTGCTGGTATTGAATAGTGATTTAATGACCAAAGAGAGTTGAAGAGCCATTATGTTCAAATTGGACTAGCAGAGTAAGTCTGAAAATCTTTAAGGCTCCACCCAAACGACCACCGCTTGTAGTTTTTCATTAAACCCAGCGGAAATCCAAAATCTGTTTCTAAAACAATACAATCACAATAAAAATGCCAGTACAACAAAAGGTTGCTTTATTTCCCAACAGCCATTGTATAAGCCCTTTATTAACAATGATTACCAGAGATTCTGTCTTTGTGCCTTTCAGGAAACATGGTGAGCATGGACGGTGGCAGATGTATGCTCACCAACTCAGAGTCTGACTCGGAGTCCGCACCTGTGCCCCCCACCTCACTTGCACTGGAGGTGAAGTATTCCCTGGAAACCAGTCGACAAGTGAAGAAGCGAAACAAGGCCTTGCAAGTGCGTTTCAAGGATATCTGTGAGGCGCAGAATGAGCAAAGGGAGGCAGAGTTGCAGGCAGCAGTAAAAGGTGGCAAGCCGCTCTCATACAAAGTAGCGTACCGCAAGTACATGACCGTCCCCGCTCGCAGATCCATCCCAAATGTCACACGGAGCACGGGTGTGCAGACGTCGCCTGACCTAAAGAAACGCTATCAGACCTTTCCGTTTGAGCGCAAGAAAGGACACACTTTTAAACACATGGCAGCGGTGGAAACGTATAAGGGTAAAAAAAATGGTTTTGTCATGGAAGTGAAGCAGTCCAAGGCTGCTGAGCAGAGTTTAGACGAGGAGGAGGAGGGAGCCTGTGGGGGGAGTGGAGTCCGGAGGACCAGGGCTCTGCTCCATACTAATGAGTGCATTGCCACAGTGGAGCAGCATACTGCACCTGATGGCCTGTGCTCTGATGCTCTGCTGCTGACTTGCTCTGCAGACACAGACCGCCTTGCGGGCACACAGAGAGGAAGTGGAGCCGAAGCCGAGTACCAGCTCTGCAGCGTCCAGTTGAACGCCAGGACAGGATTACAAAACAAGGAGGCTGATTCAGACCGTCTGACCAAGAGGCACCTCCTCAATCTGGAGGAAGGATCGTCTCGAACCCTGCCAGACAGGGCTGCTAAGGTTACAGGCCCGATAGCCTGGAACTCCCTTACCCAGGTGGAGTGCTTGGACAGTCCATCTGTCCGGAACAAACGGAAGAAAGCCATGCAGCTCAATGGGCTGCAGAGCGAGACAGTACCGCGGACTGGCAGAGGCTGTACAACACAGGCACAGTGTCACACAGGTCAGTTATCAACCCACCCTCTACAGGGCACGGAAGACCCCGTTTCACCCTGTGGAAGCGGTGAGCCTGGTAGGGCACCCCCTGACCCGACACAGGAGGCCTGTAAGCAAATAGTGCCTATCAATCAGGATGGGGATGTTAAAGCACAGCTCCAGGCCATGGAAAACCTTATCTGCTCCAGTCAAGAGACCATCAAGGTGCTGCTGGGAGTCATCCAGGAACTAGAGAAGGGGGAGGCCCACAGAGAAGGGTAAGAAAATTTACTTATAACCAGTCCACGCCCACTACATCAACACAAGATTTGCTGCCGCCTCATGAAACGATAAGATAAAGCTTAAATTAAAGTTCGCAAAATTAATGTTCTTCTATGATAAAGCGTTTAGAGATTTGGTGTAGGAAAACTGTCCTGCAGAAAGAGAAATGACCCACTCAAACAGTGTTGAGAAGCAAACAATGACATTGTTTCTGGGCTAATATGACTTTCACATTCCATGCCCTATTGTGTGTTTGGAACATAATGTTTTGCAAGTATTTTTCACAGGATATAAAATGCGCTGCAGAAATTATTATTCACAAATACATTTGATTAGATTAATTACTGGAATCAATGAATGTGGGGGAAAGTTTGCCACTTAAAATACAATTTTCAGCAAATTTAGTTTGCCAATTTTATATTGACACAGAATACCATTTATGTTTTAAAATGTTCCAAGCTGGTACATTTGATGTATGTATGTTACAATGTTCCAGAGAGTTTTTTAACTGGGGTTCAGACGAGGCCAAAAATCCATAGACTGTGAAAAGGCAATTTATTGTCCAATTCATTTGGAGCATATAAAAAAAGGGTGAAGATAACATCTGAGCCTGAGTTCTTATCCAAAAGGATGAGGCAGACAAAACAGACAATTTGTTGAGAGAACTGATGGGACATTTCACCGCTCTATTCTGCCTGAGTACTGTGGTGAAGTAAAGGGTAAAAGAGGAATCATGTAATCGCCATCATACCAACCACACACACAAGCGTTTGAAGAGGCGCAGAAAGAGGACCTGGCTGACTACAGGGTAAACTTTCAGGTTACTTAAACGATTTTTGACAATTATTTTCCTCCAATTTACCACAGAATACAAAAACCGGCATTTTGTTGATCAGGCACTTATAATCCACTGAAGTAAACCATTCCCTCTGTTTATTGCTCATATCTAAAGCCAGATTTTTTTGCAGACCAAGCAAAAATCCAGGCTTCTGGAGTCACACCACATTAGTTTCGCACTCTTGTTACATAAATGTCACTCACAAAACAAATAGGAGTACCCGCGGGCTATAGGTGAACCGTGAGGGCAATTACATCTGATATATAACTGCACACCGCCCGACGTTCATATTTCCTTGTAGGAAATGCAATAATGTGTGCATTTAGCCTAGTTTAGGTTTAGATTTTCAAACTAATAACAATAATAGTCCTGCATAAAAATGTGAACAAAGCACAACAGATAGGTGAACAAATATATTGTTAATGGCATTTTTGGCATCACTCTCTCTCGGGAGGACTGAAGAAATTAGCTGTACTCACTTATTTTCTCTTATCAAGTCACTGATAAGGGACGTGAGGTGGAGACAGGGGAGCAGGCGGCATCGAGGCGGGAGACGAAGACAATAAAGGTGACTTGTTCCCGGTGCAGAGCTGGTGCCCTTCAGCGGCTACTTATTATCTCTCCTGAGTGAAAATGAACCTGAAATTGCCCACTGAACTGCCCTGTCACCTGCCACCCAATGGCTACTGCCTCTCTTCCTAACTTCCACTGTTACTGCACTTCCTTTTCCCATTATTTCATTTTGTGACAGATGTACACCTCGAAAAATACCCGTTGGAGAATATGGTACAGAAAGAAATACACAGAGGTCAAATGTGTGCTAGAAGTTTTGTTTTATTTGCTCAACGTCTTAAGGGAAGTGTGACTAGAGTTCCTGAGAGAAGGGTAAAAAAAAATACATCGCTACTTCAAAAACGAGGGTTGGAAAGTCAAAGTGCTGTTTTTTATGCTTTAAATCAGCACATTTACTTGAAGAAGAAGGTTATTGATTGATTGTTGGTTTTTTGCTAAATTGCAAAACACTTTCTAATTTCCTCCTGTATAACAATGTTACTACAAAAATATTCTCGTATTGAACATATTATTTTATAGTAATCATTGGTTTAGGTTATATGTAAGAATTCTTATTTAGATGAGGATTAAAAAAATGCCAAGAACTTTGCATTACCTGACTGGTTAAATGTCTTTAGGGAGACCTATAAACACTGATGACAAATATGTTGACAAATGTAGCAGTGAGCAATAAATGTTTGGTAGAAGACAGCAAGTTAGGATTTCCTGCAGTTTGGAAGTTAGAGAAATGAGTCACTAGCACCGTCCCTACTGCCTTCAGTGTCCCAATTACTGAAAATAATCCACAGCTCTGACCAAGAACAGTATTTTACAGTCTGAACATCAGAGTAATGAGGACACTGATTCTGTTTAGATGATGCTGGCCTTTTAAAAGATAGTTTACTCATTATTGTGAGCAGAACAAACCAACTTGTACTATAGCACAATAGTGGGAAAAAGGAGTAATCCAAATAAAAAAAATGAATAAAATATTAAATTTAATTTGTCCAGTGTATAACCACTGCTGTATGTATATGTGAGATGTTCAGAGTTATTCAAATGTTTAAAAAATCAAATCCACCTGAGAAAATAGCAAACTTCACACAACTTTACGTGTGTAGTCTGGCAAGCCATTAACCATCAACCCAATCAATCAATGTAAACACTGTCGGGAGGGGTGATACATCAGTAAATAACCTTTAAAAACGCCTGGCATCTGCACAGTTTACAAGGTTCATTTCTGTTGCAGCTGTATAGAACATAACCATAAAAAAGGAATGAGGAGATTTCCTTCTTTTTCCTCTGGTGAATTGAGCCCATTCCTCTGAAGAGAGATATCGTGCCATGCATCAATATCCAGATTTACTCAAGCAATCAGAAATGCATTGGGGGTTTTGATGCATGCAACCAACTAGTAATCTTTGTTTCATGACAGTATTTTATTTCAGTGTCAAACAGTGTGTCAGCGTACTGGGGATATAACGGGATATTGATGGGTCTGAATCTGAATTTGGTTCAACAATACTGCAGAGAAATAAAGACTGACTAAGACTATTGACTGAATAAGACTTTTATAACACAAAAGCATAAAAAATAAATAAAATCATTAATTAATGGCTTTTTTTTCTCCTCTCCAGCAAGCAAACCCAATAAGAACAGGCAGGAATTCAGAAGCCACATTAACATATTTTGTTTATTTTATTACATAATCAATAACTCTGCCAAGTATTCCTGTTATTTTAAAGGAAAGTTAGTAATGTGATGTGAAAGGAAATGTGGATTAACACCACATTTTTCCGTGTAGCCGAACTGATGAATTATCTCATGAATGAGCGAGGCATTGTGTGACCTTCCATCACTCTGCCACAGTTGACGTGGGACGCCGGGCTCCAGCAGCTGGAACACGGGCCACTCATGACTCCTCATCCTCCTCATTTACCTCAGCTCCTCTAATGAGCGACAGCAAACAAGACGAAAAAAAGAAGAAGCGATAGAGCGTCCTAACGAGTCCTAGAATTACTCATTCATGACTCTTATCTCCCCCACAGACTTTCCTATCGAACCGGACAGGACACGGCCAACTGTGACACGTGCCGGAACAGCGCATGCATTATTTACAGGTTGGTCATTGCTCTTCAGAGGCAAAGGGATACAAATGCGCCCTGGGAAAGTGCAGAGGTGGCGAAAGAGACAGTAGAGAGATAGGGAAAGGGCAGGAGGATTCAACTCTAATGTGGATTCTTTTAATGAGCACACACAGACCTTTCCACACCATGTTCTCTTTCTGATTAGATACACCTCCCCACGCAGAGAGTGTGCGTGTCCCCGTGCATGTGATTCTTTTCAGTGTTACTTCACAGCCTTCACTTATTGCTGGAGCGTGTTTCAAATGCGGCGTTAGTTGGATTTTAATGAAAAAAAAAAGTGAAACATCACTAACAATATCATCACAGTGAATGTCTGCTTACTTTAGCAACCAAATTATGGCTATACTGTAGTTATTTTAGCTTCCATTAAAAACACACACAATGATCCAGTCTCTAATGCAAAATGACTGCAAAAATGAATAACTCAATACCAAAACCTTCTTACTGCTTTCTTTAAAAGAAATGCATGACTTTGTCACACAAAGTAGCTGCCATTCAAACTGTGCCCTTGCCTTTAAAGAGGTAACTGCTCTGCTTGGTCGCTCCACTGTTGTGATTCAAAAACCAGCTGTATTGTATGGTAATAGTACAGAAACACACACTGCAAGCTGCAGCCTGCCTGTGTGACAGAGAAACACCAGCAAGGCCATATCCCCGTGGAAATCTGTGTGACACTCGACAAAGAAAAATATCAACACTACTATGCTCCCATTTGCTTTTCTAATCGTATACTTTATTATGCTTTTCTAATTTTCCTGGATTTATTGCTGAATTTTACTCTGCCACGTTGCGGTGATGTCCTCCTTCTCAAATAGCTGACGTAGCTATGGCCCGATGACCCCCATTACTGACAAGCTGAGAAGCTCCTGATGCTTTTATTTGACTTCAGTTTCTCTTCTTAAATAGCCCATCAGACCGACAGACATGTTCAGCAGATGTCACATGAAAGAACCTTTGAAGAACCCCACGGTACTTAGGAGCGCAATTCCGACAGTCAGAGATCAGAAGGAGGACAAGACGTCACATATGAGACATTTCAAAGAGCAGCAGAGTGAAATGCAATCGATAAATCTTGTTTTAGAGGAAACTGCTGCGCAACATAGTCCACATTTAGTCTCCAATGAGCCAATTAAATCCGTTAAATCCACTGCTGCAAAAAAACGCTCAGCGACCTTCAATCTTAGCCGTAAAGTGAAGCCTTAGAGACAAGGAAAGGTCTCCGTGACGTTAAACAGGAAGTGATACTGCAACTGCTTTGGCTGTGTCAGCAAAGAAGGTGGACAACTACAGCTGCAAAAAGGCAGTGGATGATAGATAATTTGTGGTGAGCTAAATAATTGATAATGAAATAATGAAATGTGTGAGTGAAGAGGCTGTGAAAGATTCAGTAAAGAATGGAGACACTGATGAGTCTGCAATTACAACTTACACAGTGTTTGATGAATGGCAACTGTGAGACTCCAGGTCTGTCTGTATTACTACTGCATCATTTCTGCCATACTAAATATTTCTATCCTTAATCTCCAATATTAGAGGAAGGTGTCACAAACAAATGAATGCTTTAAATTGCTTGGTGCTGCTCGCACACTTGCAATTTAATCCCAGGGCTCTCGAAACAAATTGAAATGCTTCATCTATGCAGGAAGTGGGAAAAACAAAACCCCCAATATTAAAGGGAAGGTTTGTTTTTTAAAGCCCTGTCAGCATCCGCTGCAGTTTTATCTCGACAAAGGGCAAACACTTAAGCGGTGAAATGTTTGTGTTGAAATGGTTCTCCTTTAAGAGAATTGCTTATTCGGTATTTTGGATTGCGTTGATTGGACACAGAGTCAAATTTAGCAGTGCTTTCAAAACAAGCAGCAGGATTAAATGACAATCTGATTAGTTAGATCTCCATGAAAACAACCTCTGTGGAGGTGGAGAAACACAAGATAAGAAGCGGGGCCACGAGGAAGACACACGCTCCATCTATAATATCTGGTAGTAATTGTGATGTGTTACTTTGCATCAAGTCCCAACTCCAAACTGTTTGAAAAACCTTATGAGTTGAGCACACACATGGGTCCATAAATCATTTTAGTGCAACCTGCACGGGCTCTACAGCATAATTAATTTGCATCAGCCCTGTTCTTTGCATAACAAGAGCTCTTGAAACTCTTCATGTAACACGTACAGGACCAAGCAGAACAGCAGAGAAAGGGATGAAACGAATATTGCGATTCATTTAATCACGCCATGTGATGTAATATCTGCTACAGCAAGAAATGAGCGCGTGAACGGGGGTAACAAAAGGCGAGCGTGAGCACACCGAGTGAATCTGGAAACAAGTAAAGGGAGCCAGATAAGATGATGGAGGAAAGCTGGGGATTTGAAATGTCTTCCATTTATTTCAAGACCGTAAGTATTACGCCGTGCTGTGTCGCAGACCTTGTAATCTCATTTTCTCTCATTGCATTTAGATGAGATAATGTACTGATCGCACTGGGACAATGTTTGAATGGGGTGTGATTAAAGTTCCCCATTGTGAAACATCAATGTTCATAATGGAGTCGAGCTCTTTCCAAAGGGTCAATACCTCCGAAAAGTCTGATGTGTTAAAATCCATAAAACTGCAACTGTGTTTAATTCTGTCATGAGCATTCATTACAAAAACAAAACACATTTTTGTTTTTTGAAATGGTACAGTAAAAAAAAAGTTGTGTTGTGATCAAACTGCAAAAAACAACAACAAAAAAAAAAAACAATAATTATTATGTGACAAAATGATTATGATTACTAAAATATTAACACAGACCATATGAATTATTCCGGAATTACCTGATCTACTTTAGATACTCAATTTGATTTGTTGTCTTTTTTATAGTAAGATTTGTTAAATACAGTATTGGTTCAAGAGCTAATAGTGCTGTGGATTATATTTCAGCTAAAACTAAGCCTGGTATACTGTTTTAAAACACTTCATGGCTTCTATGTGTCCTCATTGTAAGTAAATCTGGTATTTTGTGTAAATAGTTTTCTCAGTGTTGCTACCAATCAATCAGGGCAATTTTTCAACTAAAAATCCTGGATACACTTAGTCTTAGTCAAATAGGATTGTGTCTACATTCGATGTCAGCCTTGGACAACATTCTGTTAATAAAAAACTGTCTGCAGCTTTCTGTATGAATCCCCTCACAAACAAACAAACCCTGACGGTTAAGAGCACCAGTCCTGTGCTACATTTTTAAGTTTAAAAATGTGCAAAAATACAGATCAAGAATGGGCTTCACACTATGTGGTAGTGGAATCTGTAATAGTGCTAAAATGACATAACAGTATTTAGTCTACAAAGCCATGGAAAAAACAAATGTAAAATATGAATACGCTTGAAGACAAGATATGGCTTTGTGCGAGCATAATAATCCTTCCCAACATAGTGACAAGCTGGTTGCCATAGTTACGAGATAGATGGGACACAGTGCGCGGGGACAGTGAGGACAGGTAGGAAGAGCACATTTACACCCAGAGAAGATAAGAGAATAAAAAAGGAAGGCAGGGTGAGAATGTGAGCCAGAGAGCATGAGGAAGTCTGGTCAGAGAAAGTGAGAGGTGTATCCATGACTCAATATGGGATGTGTTTTCTTTTTTTTACCATTTCCTTCTACACGTAATGTGGGGAGCAAGAGAGAAAAAGAGACTAAAAAAGTGAAATCATATCTGTGAGCAAGGTTAAAAACCTAAAAGGTCCAAAATGCCTTTTTTGATTTGTTCCAATCTGATGGCTCACTCTGAGAGGCAGCTGGAGGCCAGAAAATAAAACAGCAATAACATTTCTCTTTGGCTTTTAGCAAAAAATCAAAATGTGGTGCACTGGTGACAGTTTCATATGATGATAATATGAGATGTTGATAACTGGGCCGGGAAGAGACTAATAAATCTTTCATTAAAAGGCCTTTTGAGAATAGTTCATAGATGAGATGAGCATCTTTTCACTTTGAAAAGACGAAATTATGCCAAATTTCCCTTCTCCTTCTTCTGTGACATTTAAACTTTCAAGCTAGTGCGTTCCCCAGGACACTACCTGAGTTTCTCTGATTCAAAACTAATCCCTTGCTCAATTTATCCTCAAATAAATAAATAAATAAAAATAAATAAAACCTGATGCACTAATGTGACTTCAGAGTAATTATGACTTTCCCTTTTGGTCAAATGTGTGTATTTAGGAGTGTTTAAGGAGTTGACTTCACAACATTAAGCTTCAAATGTGAGTATTTTTTTTAGGCTTCACCCTAAATGGACACATTCTGATATAAAGAGGTGATCCTGTGGTGCAGACAGACAGCAAAAATGTCACATAACACAAAAAAAAATTCACTTCATCCTTTTCACCTGTACCTTATTTTGTGCACAACTGAATGTCTCGGTGATCACAAGGTGATTTGAAAAGGCCTCTGAGGGAATAATGTGCTCAATTCATTGCTGCAGGTATCAAACTTTACTAACTGCACTATTTGTTAACTGCATTTGAGACAAAACAGAAAGGAAGTTTAAGGAAATACAAGCTGCTCTAAGTGATAATTTAAAAACATTCAGTTAAAATGCATTTACTGCATGAGATTACATAAAAGTATTCGTATTAAGATTATAAAATGCATGTTCAGCGATAATCTGAGGATACAAAGCAACAACAGTCTTAGCTATTTTAGAGGCTTAAGCTAAAGAGCGAAGAAAATCCTTTCACTGCCAGAGCGTGCGCGCGTGTGTGTGTGTGTGTGTGTGTGTGTGTGTGTGTGTGTGTGTGTGTGCGCGCGCGTGTGTGTGGGGGGGGTGACCATAAAAATGACAAAGCGCTACATGGCTGTATTTATCCAAAGACCCCGCCCCCAATGAGTAGCTCAATGTGCCTTAGAAAGTAGCAACATCGTCTTTTTAATCCAGTAGATGAAAAAACCCAGAAACAAACCTCACCAGCTCATTCTGTTGCCTGGAAACTTCACATCATTTCTGAAAACATTTTCAAAAATATAAAGAATTAACTGTTTGAAGATGTTTAGAGAAAATAAGAGGTCTGAATCTGAGCCATCCTTCATTAAAATGTTGGGTTTTTAAAATTTGGAATTAAAAACTAGTATCAGAAATAAAGGTGACTCTATGAGTGTACTGTGATGCATAACACTGCTGAGTTAATTATACATTTGAAACAAACAAGTACAGGATTTATGAAGTAATCTTTAAACTGATTCTGTCATCTGGCTGCTGAACGTTATAATTCTTTAGGTACACACTAGAAAGATTTAGACCAAAGCTCTAAAAACCCACACTGCTCCTCAAACATTAATACCTATTTTTTGAGACAGACTCAACTGAGAGCATAAAATAACTATGAACACCACACGCTTGAAAAATAATCAGTTTTTATATGGGTACATTTATTTGGGGACGAAGGCAAATCAATTTCTTAATAAAAAAAAATAATATTGAGTGAAATATCCTTTTGCATATATTGCATGTTTTTCTTTTATAAAATTTAAGGTCTTCAAGGTCTTAGAAATCATTAGGATTTATTGTTTGTTATTCACCATTTTGTGTCCACACAGTTATTAAAAGTAGCTCCTAAATTAAATAAAAAATTGAGAAAATAATCTTTTTGATGGGCAGTTTTATAAATCCTGCACTATCAACCCAGAATCCATTTTTCCTGGCATGGAAAATGTTTCATTAGATAAATCAATCATATGAAACAGTCCATAGTCTTTGCAAAGAGGATCCTGGAACAGTTATGCAAGGCTGGCAGCCATGATCCCCCAGCACATCTCAACCAATGCTGAAGGAGGCTTTAGCAGATTAAAAATCCTGTTACACTTACACAGCTAAAGCAGTAATCTGAGGTTCATTTTAACACAACCAGTTAGTAGTGGGGGATTACAATGATTGCTATTCCAGATAAATCCCCCTGGACACTAGGCAAACACAAAAAAATGCCATACATCAAATCCTTCAACATTCAAATGACCTGTCGCTGATGATGCCAAGTTGTGTAAGGATTACCACAATTTAATATAAACTAAATTATCAATATTCACATCTACATCCATGCTTTGATCCCAGTCCAAGTCTCAACCCCGGATGAGTGATAATAAAATGAAATAGCCAGAAGCAGAATTAGACTGGGCAGTCTGACGCAAACAAATAAATACATAACTTTCACAGGAAATAAGGATGGATTAAGTAAGCTATGTAGGGCACTCTACCATTCTGAGCAGCGATGCTTGTGCAGGGGTCAATTGAGAACAGGTCACACTTGGCACTTAATTTGGTCGGGGGGGTGTGGGTCAGTCAAAACACGTTGCCAAGAAAAGGACATAAGTGGGAAGGAAAAAGGTAAAGGAAGAAAATTCCCAGACAACCCATTTCACAGTAGCCAGAATCGGATATGTAGAGTCTCCATCAATAATACTGGAAATCACCGGCAGGAAAAAAGGCACCTGAGGAATGATTTACAGATGCTAATTTACATTTCCACCACCTCTGTGGATATGGCATTAATTTTAATTGTCGGTTTGTCATTAAACCTCCTTTGATGCATTTGCAGTAAATGATAGAAAAGCAATTCCAATGAATTCCAGTGAATTCTGTTCAATTACACATCTTTCTACAATCTGCAGATTTTTCATTGTGGATCAGTTGTGGCTGTGCAGGCGCAAGTGACATTTACTGACAAAATTCACAGCTGCAGGCCATATGACAGCTCCCAGAGCACGAGTCGACCGCTCAAACACTAAACACGCAGAGAAAGGCTGAAACACCAAGACAAAGGTGGGGCTGTATTCAGATGCAAATGCAAAAAATGATTCAAGAAAGGATTGATTCAGAAGAGGCTCTGCACAGCGGTTAGTTACTGTCTGACCTGATTATCTGTGCTTCTTTGACGCAGCGTCGAGTTGGACTTCAAGCAGCAGGAGGACAAGCTGCAGCCACTGATGAAGAGGCTATGCCCTACAGAGGACAGTCACTTCCCCCCTCTGCCTTACCCACAGGAGGCCTTCACCTCCACCCCCAAACGCAAGTCTAAAGGGGACTCCAAGAAGCATGCACGCTGGAAACTGTGGTTCCTGTAAAACAGAAGGGATTCTCCTCCTCTACTGCGACTGATGCACAGGATTTATGCGCCCGTGGGGCTCTTTATGTCTTTCTAGTCTACTCATCTTCAGCACATTTGGCTTTTCGCTGAGCTGGAAATCACTGGCTACTTAGATGATTGAGACAAGTGTGGAATTCATCAAAAACACACACAGCTTCGAAAATTTGCCAAAACACACACAGTAATAAAACAGAACGAAGCATACAGAAAAATAAGAGTAACTGGAAACAAATTATTCCCAGGAAGTATTTTTGGATATCACAAAGGCAAGACGAAGCAATTTTCATCTATTTCACCAGGCCACACCACTGGGGCCATGTCTCATGAGAATGGTTCAGTGACACGTTTCTATTCACCAGGTGGGACTCTGTCGGTCTCGCCGGCCTCCAGAAGAGGTTGGCCAGGCATCTGAAACGCTCTGAGGTCTACATCAAAAGCACAACTAACACTGGTCAGGACACATCGTCTCACAATAATGACAAAGAAACTATTTTGAGGAGTAACTCTATATGTACGTCACCTGCATAACAGAAGAAATCTTTAAGGACACAAATGTCAGAGATGTTTATTGGACTTGACTTTGTATCCATCATGTCAAAAGTCTGTCTTAATAACTGAATAAATACCACTTATTTTCTTAAAAACATTTGCAAAAGTTAGACATCCCTGTACATATTTTTATATAAATATACATCTATATAAATTCACCTTAAGGTTTAGTAGTCTATATTTATTAAGATGCTGTGAAGGGGTTGTACATTTAGAAAAAATACAGTACAAAGTAGAAGCAAATGATTTCTGGTTCACAGGATTTCTGTTTTTTTCCCCATCAAGCTTATTTAAAGAGTTGTGGTTGGGAACTGAAAGTTTATAGATTCTCTTCTTTTCATGTCACAAACATCAAGTGTAATAATTGATGCTGGTTCTTAGCACATGTAAGAAGTTAGGAAAGCTGTGATTGTTCTCCTACATCAGCTACCACTGAAACAAAGCCAGAGTACTGAATGTGCCACTCCTGCCACAACCAGGGCTTCTACACCGCTGGGTGGCTGAGCTGTAGCCTTGCATGCTTTTTAAGAGTACCAAAATTTTGCAGAATGTTTTTTTAGCTTTTAACACAGAAACATTTTGTAAAAAGAATGATATTAACAAAAAAAAAAAAAAAACATTTCTAACCCACCCCCCTTTTTTATTTGGAGCTCACTGCTTCGCATTTATTTGACCGTAGACTTAAAATCCCATAAGATTTTGTACAGCCAAATTAATATTTTCTCTACATATGTTGTATAGCATTAAACAGGGATAGTACAATATGTGTGGGAAAGCAGCCAATAGGTGAAAGAACTAATAACTCCTGCCAGAGTTTAAAAGTGAAGACACTCAAAAACACTGCCTTGAAACACAGGAAATGTGCCAAAGTGGTTTCAAGGGCAAAAAAAAAAAAAAAAAAAAAGAAAACATCTTCATCTTCTGCTACAAAAATAGATAATAACCCATTAGATATAAGTGGTTTGACTTTCAGAAGCTGCAACGTTCTCCATTCTGTTGTGATCCCCACCTCCACTCATGTACATGCCAGGTTGGGTTCTCTCAGTAGTTACGCTGTACTGTAGCATCAAGAGAAAAGTAGAAGTTAATCTGTATCTTAAAGAAGTGCAATTGATTTATTATGTGCAATACTGTGTATTTTATACTGTTTTTTAAAAAAAAATAAAAGATATTTAATATGCAACATATGGAAAACAAAACCAGACACCTACAGAGTTCTCCAAATCTATTCGAGACTGGGAATCATACAAGATAAATCTTAAAACAACAGAATAATATATATATACACACTATATTGTCAAAAGTATTTACTCACCTGCCTTGACTCGCATATGAACTTAAGTCACGTCCCATTCCTAATCCATAGGGTTCAATATGACGTCGGTCCACCCTTTGCAGCTATAACAGCTTCAACTCTTCTGGGAAGGCTGTTCACAAGGTTTAGGAGTGTGTTTATGGGAATTTTTGACCATTCTTCCAGAAGCGCATTTGTGAGGTCACACACTGATGTTGGACAAGAAGGGCTGGCTCTCAGTCTCTGCTCTAATTCATCCCAAAGGTGTTCTATCGGGTTGAGGTCAGGACTCTGTGCAGGCCCGTCAAGTTCATCCACGTCTTTATGGACCTTGCTTTGTGCACTGGTGCACAGTCATGTTGGAAGAGGAAGGAGCCAGCTCCAAACTGTTCCCACAAAGTTGGGAGCATGGAATTGTCCAAAATGTCTTGGTATGCGGAAGCATTCAGAGTTCCTTTCACTGGAACACTCCGCCAAACTTTACACTTGGCACAATGCAGTCCGACAAGTATCGTTCTCCTGGCAACCGCCAAACCCAGACTCGTCCATCAGATTGCCAGATGGAGAAGCGTGATTCGTCACTCCAGAGAACATGTCTCTACTGCTCTAGAGTCCAGTGGTGGCGTGCTTTACACCACTGCATCCAACGCTTTGCATTGCGCTTGGTGATGGATGGCTTGGATGCAGCTGCTCGGCAATGGAAACCCATTCCATGAAGCTCTCCGCGCACTGTTCTTGAGCTAATCTGAAGGCCACATGAAGTTTGGAGGTCTGTAGTGTTTGACTCTGCAGAAAGTTGGCGACCTCTTCGCACTCTGCGCCTCAGCATCTGCTGACCCCGCTCCGTCAGTTTACGTGGCCTACCACTTCGTGGCTGAGTTGCTGTCATTCCCAAACACTTCCACGTTCTTATGATACAGCTGATAGTTGACTGTGGAATATTTAGGACCGAGGAAATTTCACAACTGGATTTTTTTTTTTTCACTGAGCTCTTGAGAGCGACTTGTTCTTTCACAAATGTTTGTAAATACAGTCTGCATGCCTAGGTGCTTGATTTTATACACCTGTGGCCATGGAAGTGATTGGAACACCTGATTCTGATTATTTAGATGGGTGAGCGAATATTTTGGCAACACAGTGTGTGTGTGTGTGTGTGTGTATATATATATATATATATATATATATACACACACTTTTCCATCTATACTTTTCATTTGCATTAGCAAACTGTATTTTCATGAGATTCTTATATCTGCTCTAAACTCATTACAGGTGTGAATACCTGTGGTTGGTAACTACTGATTGGTTGGGGGTGTGCATCACCTTGACTGCCAAAAGAGGTGGACGGATGGATAAATGTAATTGTGCTACCTGAATTTCTAGTTGCAAATGTGGAAAAATGTCAAAGAGAACAGGTGCTGAGCGAGGGCATAAATGTGTTTTGTCGTGCTGAAATCCGTCAATATGTGATTTGGCATTTTAAAAACCACATTCAGAATAATCGCGCAAGAAGGAAACCAGCAGATGAGCTCGGATATCCACTTAAATCTCCCTCCCTGTGTCTCTTTGTTGTGTTTTCGGTGTAGAAAAATCTAACTGCTTTTGATCAGAAGCATCTAATCACAGTGCAGTTGCCCTTCTGATCATGCCATCTACAGACTTCTGGTGTTTCAGGACGTATGTTTTTAAATGTTGACGTACGCATAAGGTCAAGTGGGGTCTTACATGCTGCAGAACTATTGCTGATCAAAGGCAGTCCCTTTCTGTCCACCAAAAGAAGGCTATTGACATAGGATTAAAGTCTTTCTAAATAGCAGAAACAAAACCTTGATTGTGCCTTGACAGATCGTACTCTTACACTTTCTAATCACAGCACTTCCTGTTGTTTGAAGCCTGCGAGCATCCAGGAGCAAAGCGCTGTTATTTTTTACAGAGTTCACAGCAAGCACCTATCATGAATTGTCGCATGGTCAATGCTGTTCCAGTGTGGGAGAGGTGCAGCAGTGGAGTGATAAATGCATGTTTGAGGCATTGTGATGCACCACCATATCTCACTATGCTTCTTTTGTGCAAGAGCTCTGCTGCAGTCTGGCCAGTGGAGAAAGAGAGACGAGCGAGAGGACAGGCAAAGTGACGTGAAAAAATTCTGACAGATATATCTGCTTGAGAAGAAAGATGAAGTGTGGATGGAGAGGTGTCTGGTCTAAATATACACCCTTTAGAAAGGACCTATTAAGTACTCCTCTGTAAGTGGTCAGCTTCAAACTGTCCATCACTAACATCAAGTTCTCCGTCTGCAAGTCTTTACTCTTAAGCATCCTTGTGCACACTGCAGAAAAATCGCAACAGTAGTGTCTTATAATATTTTTATAAACATCGATCTATGAATAAATACTAACATACAGTACTTAATAATTTATATGTTTAAAGTTGTCCTTTAATTTACAAATTCTTTTTAAATAAATGGTCAAAGGCGGTGCTAATAACAATTCAAGTCCAACTGATATAAAATCCAGAAAAACAATGAAAAATCAAAGTCAAATGTGTGGTTTGTGCATAAATTAAACACCAACATTCTTTTAGTTCACCTTAAATTTATTGCCTCAGTGGCCATTAGCAGTAACTCCCTCTCTGCAGGGCTCAAACTCAAGGAACGACAAAAATGCAACGTAAGCACACAAAGGTAGAATCTTCAGCAGGATGGAAGGCAGAAATCTTTCTTCATCTCTGCTAATGTAAATGGCTGCAGCAGGACACATTTCATTAAGATGTGAACACGCGTAGCTCTGCGGTAACAACCCACGACAAACGCGGTGAAGCCATCTCTGCAATCATACTCATCAACATTCTGCCTTCGCCACCACAAGGACAGTGGAGACAGAGAGAACAACAGACAGATACGAGAGACATGGCATAACGTTAATGCGTAAATCTAAATGGAAGAGGCTGGCACTCACTGGAACAAGATTGGGAGCTGGCTGCAGTGTTGTGTGTGTGTGTGTGTGTGTGTGTGTGTGTGTGTGTGTGTGTGTGTGTGTGTGTGTGTGCAACCTGCCTGCTGAGCAGCAGCAGCAGCTGCGGAAACAGCGACAGCAGTACCCTGATTAGCAGGCGACACCACTTCAGACAGCGCTAACTGGGTCTTGCGGTTATTAAAAATTCACACCAACTTTATTGATCATTAAATAGTGATTAGGGGACCTGTTTCAGATGCAGGGTCTGTCCCCAACTACTTAATGTATAATGTAGAGTGAGCGACTAAAAGACTGTCCCTTCAAAAAGCTTTGATGTGACCTCTAAGTCCCGCTGGGTAAAAGGACGTCCTGCACAGTGAACACATATATTATGCAGGCACTTAGAAATGTCACAGCATTCAAGTACAGTGGACCATTACCTATGGAGGTGAAAACAAAGAAAAGGAAGGGGTCGGAAGTGGGATAAAACCAAGTTGGAAAAAAGGGTAACTGTGGTACAAGTATGCTTGGTAAAGGCAGAGCAGCAGAGGGTCATGGGTACAGTACTGTCATTTACCAAACAGGAGGTCAACCTATTTCACCTTTTCTATTGGTAAAGAGGGAAACACTATTCCATGCCGTGAAATGGGTGCAATGACTACAATCTACAAGATGGGAAACCTACATGTACTGCCATTTTGAGAGTTGGCAGAGTGACAGGTGATTTCCAGGTCTTAAATGCAAGATTTAGAGCCCCACTTGAGTGAACCACAGCAGTGGGAGTACTTTACAGACTCTCAGCTGCTTCCATGATCTTTTCTAAATCTGACTGTTCGAGACCTCTGACCACACAAGCCTCGCAGGTTGATGTAGGGTCTGAAGGTCCTGGCGGACGGCTGATTTATGAGCTGGAGAGGCACAGTCAGTGGGAGCTGTAGACCCCCAGGCAAGACATGGGGCAACAGGGAGGCCCGAGCTCAGCACTGAAACTAATTAGCTTTACAATGCATGCTGGAGATCTGCAGCACAGTGGAGCGATTAGCTTTGTGTACTGCTTAGAGAGATGAGAGAGATAACACTCCCACAGCTAAAGAATCTATACAACATCAATCAGTTTGTAAGAGCAAAACATGAGAAAGGAATGGAGGTGAATGATGAAGAGAAGACAGAGACACAGAGGACAACTGGTTATGTCTGCAGACGAGTTTAACTACAAACACTAGATGATACGCCTGAGATAACCGTGGCTAATCTGAGGTTAAATAATCTGCTCTCTGGTGATGGAGCTTAGTGACTGGGAACAAACGCATGTAAGCAAGTATTACAGCTGATGTCTATAGAAAAAAAAACAAAACCTAAAGCTGGGAAAGGAGGAACCGGAACGCACACAGTCACACCCAGTCACAAGTGCTCAGGTTAACATGCAATATCATGGTAACATAAAAAAAAAAAAACCATACAGTACAGGTCCATTACTCAAGCATGCTTTTTAAAGTAACATCTAAAATTCCAAGAAGAATTAATGCATATATGTTCTATCGTCAGTTCTATTGAAAATAAGAAACAAGAGAGGATTTCATATAATGAAAAAGCAACAGGAAACTCACTGCCACATATAGCAGAACGGGGAACAATATAAAGCTCTCACTATTGATCTTAGATTGAGGCTGTGTATGCAATTCTGCAGAGGCAGACTTTAGGAATAGATTTGGAATGGGGGTGATGTTACAGTGGGCTTGTGGGAGTTACACTAGATGTGGAACAGGATTGGGTAAAATGGAGTGTGTGCAACAGTCAGAAAAGCAGGTGGAAAGAGAAAGAAAGAGAGAGAGAAAGAGAGCGATTCCTGAGAAACAGAGGAGAGATGCAGAGAAGTACTCAAACTTACGACGTGAGGGAGGTCACGGCCCATTTTAATGACTGTCTGGTTGACTGTTCTCAGCAGCTTCTCTGTGATGATCTGAACATGCCACTGTGTGGGACCCTGCAAGATCAAAAAAGTGAGGCACTGATCACGCTGGTATCGCAATGTTTCCTTCCCCCCCTCCAAATCAACCTTGTATAGATGCCTACATTTATTTACACCACCAGAATAAAACTGGTATTTGCACACAAGATTACTGGGAACAGAGCAAACCAGATGGGTTTATTTAAACTAATATATATATAAACTAATAATGTTTTCATTTTGCATACTTTGAAGAACTTTGACTGAAGGACTTTTAAAGAAACTGCAGGTTACGGTTGTGCAATGCTCTGACTAAAATCCAGGGCAAGCAGAAAGTGAAAAAGAAAACACAAAATGTCTTCAGGAGCTTCACTTAATGAGTTATAATTCATATCATGCTGCAGCGAAGTGTTATGAAGAAAACAGGCCAAACGGGGGAAAAAAAACCTGCTTGTTTACTCATCTGACAGAACAATGAAAAGCACTCTGTTCTCGGGGCTATTTGCAGTTTTAAAAGTGCTGTCTCCATCTGCATTATGGATTTTGAGGAGCTACAAGTGGACATGGATCAAGCCTTAAAAAAACTCCAGCGTGAGAGCTGTGGACCATCAAAGCTCTTCGTGGGCATTGGCAATAACGATCAAAGACAACAGAGCAGAGAAGAAATGAATCACCACTGATGCAGATGTTACATCAGTTATATGAGAATTTATAGGTAGAATCTGCTAATACATGATCAAAAGGTCATTCCTTGTTTCTGGGGTCATCATTACAATTCCACATGATCCGATCAGCAAACACAGCTTGGAAAAGTAATGAGTGCTTTTTCACAAACTGAACATGATTTGCAGCCTTTTTGTGCTTAAACCAGTCAAATATTACTGCTATTAATGCTATTGCAGCTGAAAATTAGTATCTTTTTGCTTTGAAAGATAAAAAACGCCCACAGGATGTTAAAAATACACCACATATCCCTGGACGTGTTTGTAAGTGAGGCTGTTTGTAACCTTTCACCCTATCTGCGGAGGATTCTTCTTCATCAGCATAAAAGAAACATTTAGGGAAATCTGTCCAGGTTTGCACTAATGCACGAGTCTGTGCACATACCCACTCGAGCAAACATTCAGACACGACATAAAGAAGACGTAATACCCTCATTTACCCTACACTGTGAATTATTTTTCATCAGAGCAGATTTTGATTTTAATGAAAACGGCTACAAGTATTTTCAAACAAATAAGATAACCCAGGAAAAGAAATAAAGAGAAATGCTGTGAATAAAACACACTCAAGATTGAACCGTCATAGAGGGAATAACAACAACTTAATTCTCCCCCAAAGCAACAGAAAGATTGTTGTTTTCAGATGCCCATGTGCCCGTCATAAAAGTGGTTGAAAAACTGCGTTGCTAAAAGTACTCTATAAAGCTTTCATACACTTGAGTATAACTCGTAAAAAGCTCTGATAAAAACTCGGGAAAAATAGGCATTCAAGTCTGGCTTTAAAGTCCAAGTGGAATTGTAATATTTCTTGTATGTATTTTACCAAAAATGCATTAATCTTAGTTAGTCTAAGTGTTAAGCAAAAAAGCAGAGCAGGTCCAAATGTTTTTAAGTTCTTTAGTAGAAAAAAAAAAAAAAAAAAAAAAGGTCAGTAAATGATCAATGCTGTAAAATATGATCTGCTCAGGCATCGCAGGGCAATGAAATCCATTAAAACAGTAGAAAATCCATATCCTTACCACATCTTTCCTGTACAGCACCTCCAGGATGTCGCTCAGCAGCTGGCAACAAGCCTGCAGCTCCTCCTCCTTCTCCAGGTGGAACTTCAGTTGGTCTGTCATCAGTGGCAGGAGGATCTCACGGCAATCTGTGGGGACACCGCCAAACACACTCTATGAGCTGCTGATGGATGGCATGAGGCACCACAGCATATGCTCTTGATGCGCTCTGGATGAAGATGCATGCAGCCTGTTCACAGCTTCCTCACGGCACAAAAATAAATGAACACGATGCTCAGGACGGCTGAAATAATTACACAGAATGTGTTAGAACAGCACAGTGTGACGGGTTGTTACTCCAGTAATTAAGAATTCAAAACATCTTCAGAAAAAATATGACCGTCTTCAGGAAAACTGTTATCTGATCTTACACCAATACGATAAGAGCAAATGCTGATACCACATGCAAACGAGCCAAATTATCACAAATTATTGCATTTTTCTGTTAAAGAATCTGATTCTAATCTTAGTGGCATGTGCATGTGTGTTTGTGCCAGCAGGAAGTCGGGATGGTTCAGAAGAAGGGTTTTCCAGCTCTATGAAGGAAAGAAAACTTTTCTTTGCACAGTGAAAAATTGATGATCGCTCTGCATTAATGACAAATCAGTCCCCACTCCCACGTTTTTCACTGACAGATAACATCTTTAAAATAATAAGGTGAGACTCCCTCAGCATTGGATTCCACTTCAGCAGAGCCAATCAATAGAACCACTCTGCTTCAAAAATGATCCTGTATCTTTGAGAAGCTAATTACTACAATGAAGTGATACATTCATTCCTCACATACACAAACATGAAGCGTTGCCAAGTGCCAATAATGGCGGTGGCTGGATGGTGACACCCTGCTGACCTCTTCAGAAACAACACACACGTATAAAAAGAGCTTAATTGTTCTCACTCTCTGCCCCTTCACCGAAGGAGCTACATCTTAACTCCATCCGTAACAAATCCACAGGTTCAGTATGACTAATGAGAAAACACTGAACAGATGATTTCATTCCCAAACAGTAAAAAAAGAAATAAAAATGTTTTCACAGAAGAGAAGCTGTTTTCCATTTCACTGTTAGAATTACTGAAATCAAGCAAATGCAAAAGGTCAGAGCACCATCCAGAGACGCTTGAGAGACTTCCTAATCAAAATATATTGAATATGTCTTTGTAATTAGAAATGTAGCAATTAAAATTGAAAATTTTCATTTTTAATGACATGAACATTGGTTTATCAGTGAACACAATAATTTACCTGTAGCAAATTTGACTCTCTCTCTCCTAGCCTCCTTCTGAATGGCTGTTAATGACTCTAATAATAAAATAATTACTTGGAACCTTATGTTTGAAGGTAGGGGTCTAAACTAATAGCCAGTATTTCCTACTGGAAAGCTCATCTTTTTGTCAAATCCACATGCCTGTTGCATCTCCATCAAACTCTCAATGCACCCTTGTACGTCTATCTTTGTGAGGACTTTTATAGACACGATGTTTTACACAACCCCTTACCCTAACTCTAACCATCCCACCCAACCTGACCCTAACCAGTACTCTAACCCTAACCTAAACCCAATTCTAACCCCAACCTGAAAACAAAGTCTTAACCCTCAGTCCTTTGAAGTTGTGAGGAGCAGCTAAAATATCCTCACTTTGTTAGTAGAATGCAGATCTTGGTATGAAACAAGTGCAAGAACAAGTGCAAGAACAAGGCGCACCCCCCCCCCCACACACACACACACACACACACAACAAGGGTGAGGGGGAGATAAGCACACCAGAACTATCAATCTAGACCACAAGCGCTCTCCTCAAACTTCCAGCACAGATTTTAGCCGCTATAATGATTTTCCTTTTTGACTCACACCAAGAGTGCAGCCAACACATTTGTTTTCTTCCAATGAGCCAATTTGTAAGTAATTTATGTGCCTGTCTCACTCTCACTATTTACAGTCACCAGCACAGGTGACACCAGAGTAGCTGTGTCCCAAATCACTCCCCAATTCCCTATTTCCTACTCACTATAAACTGTAGGTAGCAAAGTTAAGTGCACTACTTACTGGACTCACTAAGCTGAAAATCTACTATCAGACACTAAGCCAGCACGCTTTAAAGGGGTCATAGCATCACGTGATACCCACCACATCAATGTGGTCAAATTGACATTTTTTTTCTGATTAATATTTTTTGTTTTGATTGTTGATGTATAACTGTGCTGTTAATACTTAATTATTCATTAATAATTAACATTATTAATGCTTCTTGCACATGTTTGCAAAAACGATGGGATATATTGGTTATGGAGCATCGTTTGTACAGTAATTTTTTACAGTGCATTATGGGATATGTTGGGTGCACTAAATAGGGTAAAGTGGACACCCCTACAAAAACAATTACACTTTATCTATGTTCCAACTGCAGCTGATGATACACATTGATCAGCCTTGATGAAGCATGCAGTCATTGCAATGGTAACTATCTGAAAAAAAGATCTCCACTTTTAAAACTGTACTGCAAACATACACCTCCAACACAGCAGGTTAAAAGGATAAAAATACAGTAGTCTTACTCATCAGCAGACCGTCTGCAAGCATGCTCAGCTTACAGTGCACAGCTGCCCTTCAATAGTTACTCACTAAACTAGCCAAACACAACAGACCATTTTATGTTGCTTGACTGGGAAAGGACTCGACCAGGTAGTTTGATCAGTAATTCTGCATTCATCTTACACAGTGTGAGTACATGCAAGCGTACTGGCTGCAATGTGTCATCAAGTTGTTGTTTTTTTTTATTTGTTTTTTTCCCCATTATATTCCTGCCACTGAGAAGGTAGGGTTGCTTGAGTAATCACTACTTCATTGATAACAGAGTGAGATGTTTCAATCTCCTTTCCAAAATGTTCTCGGGCTTTAAAGCACAGTGAGGTCTGCTCACACTATGCACTTTGGGTGAGGGTCCCTGCCTGAGATTGTCGTACAGCATGAATCGACACGGGCAGAATTGCAGCCTCCTTAGCCTTCAGCTCTGACCCTTTGGTGGGGGTGATGGACGTAGACACAGCAGTGCAAAGGAGCGATAGGTCATGACAGGTTATCGCACCAAACTCGTCACACCACTTTACACACAGCCTTTCCACACCAATTCTAGCAGTGAGGTTAAAAACTAGCTATTCGCAGTTGTACGGGTTAGCTCGGGGTAATCAGTTACATGGGTAATTAGTCCATGTAACAACCTAATGTTACACAACTGGCACCAATTAAGCTCCATTAAGCACCAACTGAATACTCCTCTGAATACTCGTCATGAGGTTCTTGCCAATCTAGGTTGGAAACTGCGTTCGGCTACGAGGGAGCAATGTAGTTTCTCATGGGAAGAAAGCAAGAAAGTGAGTAAGGAGGGGTCCCTGCGACCCAAGTGTGAATAAAGCAGGTACAGATGGATGGATGGATGGATGGATGAAGGTCGGCAAAGACAGATGTGACGTCATTAAAGCTTCCATAGTTGGTCGCCCCAAAGGCGATTTCCCATATTAAAACACCCAGCAAAGACAGAAAAAGAACCGATAAATTACATAAAGAAAATGCATTACTGTATGGCATCCACATTCAAAGACTTCTCTCCGCACTGGCATTTTTTATGTATTCTCAGCAGACGTCTCCAGCAAGCAGGAATATTAATAGTGAGCTTAAAACAAAGAGGTCTGTTACCCCCAAGGATGCTGGTGAGATGTTTCATCAGAGCAATTAGGTTCAACAAAGACACAAAAGGCCTGTCTCACACTACACGCAGTGAGGCTCTGTGGAAGTGAGAGGACCAAACTTAAAAAAAAGAAACTGAGGCTGAAACGGATATTCTACACTACAAATAAGAAGAGGCATTTTTCTAGTAGAGATGTGCAACTGTCTTAGAAAGCACGAGCGATTTCAACATTGACTTGACAATGACTTTTACTTTGGGTTCACTGAGGGCTGCAGCTGGCAGCCCTCGCTGCTTATATTACAGCACCATAAGCGGAGGCGCAATGCACCACAGAGCTGTGAAATGTGTGTTCTCTGACCGTGATGAGTGAAGAGATCGCTGTGGACGATATCAATCAGACAATCTAGCTTCTGTTTCACCAGGCGACCCGGAGGAACCTTCAGGATGAACTCGGTGAACAGCTTGCTGTGGAGAGAGGAAGAGGACAATGAGGAGGAAAGGTCAAACTGATCAGGCATCGTGGTCTGGTTGACTGCTTCCAATCCTGAGCGATGATCCAAAACATCATTTAAAAAAAAAAAAAAAAAAGTTAGATTTGTTTTCAACAATTCTTGCAAGAGTTAGGGGAAGTCCTCAAAAAAAACCTTTATTTTTAGTGAAAGTTTGAAGCTGAATGCTGATTCAGAGACATGTCGATAAAGCGATCTGTATGCCCACGGTCTTGTGTCTAATGAGCCTGAAGAAACAGGAGCAGGCAACCCTGACCTCTGACCCATCTATGTTTGAAAGAAACTTATCTTTAGGGACATACAGTTCTGTGGAGATAGGCAGTCAACCCAATGCTTTTAATGTTGCCATAAGCTACAGTGGCAGTTCCTGAAAGATACGTTTGCATTCAAAGGTGCATTGAAGGCTTCAGTAAGGAGGATGGATGGTTGTATATACTGGCAAGTTGTAGCTCAAGAAGAAGAAACGAGGCTCTGGCACGGGATTAAACTGCTTGTCCACCGAGGTTTTAATTAAGGCTCTCAGCTGCTGCTGTGTACTAACAACAGCTGAGGTAGGAAAAAAAGCAGGGTCAAGGCTAAGTGAGCAGGTTTAGATAGGCTAAGCGTCGCTCGCACAGCAGCGGAGGGGAGGCCAGAGGCGCGGAAGGCAAATATACAAACTAAAGTGCTTTTCAAGGTCTGGAAACACCAGCAAGTAAGGTGACAAAAAAGAAACAAGTTTACAGATTAATGAAAAGCAGTCGTTGGCATAAAGCACAGCAGCACAGGTATCCTCTGAGGAATCTGACTTAACTGAAAATCACAAATCTTTTCAGCATCTTGTCTCATATACTGACATTCATTTGGTATCTAAATCAAGATATAAATGACCAGCCTATGCGTGGCCTTTTAATGTGGACTGCAATCATTCATAATCGTTTTAAGTCCTTGGTCCAAAAATGAATGTAAAATTTTCAACTCTAACCATAAATCAACAACATAACCAACTTAAACTTCAAATTATTAAGCAGACAGACATATTTCTCAGTTTATTTCACAGTGATAAAAGGATCATTTAAAAACATTTTCTGTAATCTCCTTCTGGTTTTAATGTGTCTTGAAAAGTAAATATTGCTTAACAGAGTGACAAACATATAATTCTGCATGATGTGCTCAGCTGATGCGATGACATATTCCTTATGGTTGAATGTTGTTCCCTCCAATCATAACTGTGTGCAGCAGGTGTCATTTTAATGAAAACACAGAGCACATGAAGTTACCTGAGCTCCTTTGGATCGAACACGAGCTTGACGTCATTGACGATGGTGGGGATGTACTTGAGCGCAGCACCCTTGAGCACAAAAATAAACACAAATCATTATGATTAGACTGCCTTTTATTTAACATTTTAAAGGTGTCCTGAGCTAAATTGCATGTCCTGACTGATATGATCAGACGGCTCCGAGTAAAGCTCATCTTTCACACAGCTGGAGTGAGTGTGTGGATCTCAACGACCCTGCCAAAGACTCTTAGGTGACCACCCATATCATTAGCACGCTAATGGTGCACAAAGGCTATATTTTCAAGCTCTGCCCCCAACTGAAGAAGCCTTCTGGAGAGGAGGCGAAACGTCTTCAAGGAAAACTTTAACAAGTCCAGCTGCACACAGAGATCTAACCTTGGATGTCAAACGCCCATTTTGGGGGAATTGATCATGTATATTGGCAACAGGACTCAATCTTTCCTTCTGTCTGCTACCAACAAGATTCAATTAACATGTTGATTTCCAAGACTGTCAATGATTTTGATATCTCTGTTTTAAGGAAGGGGAAAATCTCTAATAAATACAAAGAGACCAAAGAGACTATCCCTGCACTGATACCATGATAGATAGAGCCAGATGAGACCTTCAGATTGATAGCAAAGTGATGAAGCATGAGCACCCAGTGGCCGATTACAGAGTGATACCTTATAATGGAAACGATTAACTGAGCTGACACATCAGTGACTGACTGTTCCTGAAGCCAGCAGAGGCGGGCGGAAATTTTCATTCAGCATCTGTACATATTAGCAGCCGTGCCCATTTGTCTCATACGGGTTGATTAGCTATACGGATGTAATTATTACTGACTAAAATTATTAAACATAATTATTGCACTTCAAATAAGGTTACAGAAGGAAAATGCTTTTGGTCTCGAGTCAATAACTGTAAGTATTTTTGAACATTTAGAATTAATATAGGTTTAAAGAAAAAACTATAATCTAGACTGAGATGTAACTTTACACCCCCCCTCCTCTGCAGACAAAGAATTGAAATTAAAAAAGATAGTTTTTCATTATTTTATTCACCAATCCTGTATTTTATAACAGGAAAAAAAAATGCACCAGGTTTCCCACCATTTTAGCAGGATGTCTTTTATCCCCCCCACCCCCATTGATGATAGTGCAGGCTGAAATCCCTTCTGTTGTGCAGGGATGTTGTTGGAAGCATTGCTCCCAGACTCAGTGGGCCTGTGTGTCCTACACGTGCCTCAGTCATCAAAAACAGGTGTTTGTGCGTGCATGTTGGAACCTTTTTGTGTATTTGTGTGTTGGTTTTGCTTGCCCTGTCCAGATGTTCCTCAGGGTTTAGACTCGGTATCATGGAACTGCTTATTAGTTTCCACCTGTCACAGTAGTTTCACAGGGGCGGGCTTGGGAAGAAACCAGGACTTCTCGCTTTCGTGCCCGTTCCTCAAGATCAGTTTTTAATTTACTGACAGTATAGCTAATATCTCACCCAATTACACAGCAACTGACTCCTAATTGACTTAGGAGCTTTTCTTATGGTTGAGTGTGCACATGGATCTACTGTAGGTATGCCAAGGTGTGAGCACACTGTGATTGTGTTATCTCTAAAGGCAAAGGTGTGTGTGCATGTGGGGTTGGAGCGTTACTGCACGATGGCACTTTCGGTATTTACCGGTCAAGGAAAATAATTTCAGAAAATAAAGGAGGAAGGAGCAAGACAGTGAGATAAGTACCTTCAGGAGCAGCTAAATAGGAGAAGGCCAGAGGAGCCCCAGACCACAGGACGGTCGAGGTCAGAGTGAAATGGAAAGAGAGGAAAAGCACAAACACACAGACACAAAAGAAACATGCACAATATGTGGATGCAAACAGATAATGTGAAATGCTGGGGCTACACATATCTGATCAATAACAACAACTTCTGTCGACCAATCAATAAATAATAAGACAATAAGTCGTTTATATAAGCATTTAAATTTAATTCTGTTCAGTGACACAACAATCCCTCAAGGTGAGGAAGCTAATTAACTTGCTTTTCTTTTATAAACTGCTGAATAATCTACTTAGCAAGAAAAACAACCATTAAATATTGCACCAATGAAATTAATGTTTCTTCAGGCTTGTTCTAAATAACAAATATGAGCTGTTCCGATGGGTCTTTGTTAAACTTTAATAAATGTTAAACTTTAATAAATAGATAAAATTTAGCCTATGATCAAACAGAAGGAGACAATATTAAGAAATATCAAGATGTTAGACTATATCCACTGCTTTGATACATGACAAATGTGTTATTCTTTTAGAGGCACTGTGTTGTTCTTTTAGAGGCACTGACTTCACCATCTTCTGTTGTGCAGAAATTTCACGTTTGTATTGTGTTAGTTGTCCTTGTACTTTGTGATTTACTCAAAGTGTATCCTCCTCTTTTTAAGTACATTATGTGCAGCCTCAACAAACAGAGAACAAATTGAAGACCAGGAAAATTTGTACGAGTCACAAATCTGAGGGAATCAAACGCAGCAAGAAAGAAAAACCACCAGTAAACAAAAGAATCATTCCTGTTAATTTACAATAAACCTGATTTAAAAAGAGATTTGCAGCTCTAATTACAGAGCATGCCGTCCAAAGCAAATCACAGCAGATCTGTTTACTCTTCATGCACCAGCAGATGCTTCAGGCAGAGAGTTTGTGTGACAGCGTGTACGTTAGCCTTGTGGAAGAGCTAGCCTACCTTTACCATGCCAGTGTTCTCTGAATTACTGTTCATCATGTCATTAAAGGATGTGAAAAGGCCCCTCAAAGACTCCATGAAATCGGCCTCTCCGTTGTTCTCGTAGAGCCTGGGAGGGGTTGAAGAAGAGAATTACATTGGCAGATGATCACAAAGCTGAGGTTGGTTTCATCCCTGTGTAAACAGACAAACCTGCAGTGGTGGGGGGGGAGAGTTTGACGCTTTCCTGCTAAATCATTAAGCAGCTGGCAGAATGGCCAAAGTGTGTTATCAATGCAAATATGACTGGAACAGAACCACAGCCTTCGCTCACGCTACCAGCTAGATTAAATTTAAAACAAGACAACACCCTGAAACAACAAACTGATGTCATACAGACACAAAAATTAGAAAAAAAATATTATATCTGATTCGATAATCTGCTGTGTGTTCACCATTGCTTACTACTGTCTCTTCTTCAAATGTATTCATGTGTAGTAAATGCTGGTCATGTTACAATAATTAAAAGCTAATTATCAAATTAAATACTGCTTTAAAAAAAAAAAAAAAAAACTTCCACAAATTTTTAAGTAAACTGAAACACAACAGAAGCCCTCTCCATAATTCCTTTGAAATGCAAATGCTTTCTATCACTTTTGGAGAGCTCATAAATCTTCAGAAACAGCGAAATACCCCTAAATGAACCAGGCTGTGCTCACTCAAGTGAAAACCACAGATAAAGAGTCAAAAAGGCATCAGATTTAATTCCTTCAGAATTCCTCAACAAATCATTGCATTGGCTGCTGAAATCGGACTGTCACTGTTAAAAGGATATAGGAACTACGGGATTAGAACCATCTATCTCATGGCTCACAGGACAATTACCTGAAGCAACCAAGGCAGCCACACCAGTTTCCATGCGCAGTGACAAAGTGTGGATTACCATGTTCGTTCTGCCATTTCAGGGGAAGGTTCCGCTAGCTCACAATGAGAAGCCAAACATGTGCTGGTGTATTCTTGTTAACTTGCAGTCACCATGAAAGGATTAAACAAAGTCTAACTGAGCGGCAAAACATGATTTTGGCAGCCCACCAAGAAAGGACCGCAACAAAAGAGGACCAAAAAGTTACCCATCATTCTGAGACAGAGAGAGACAGAGAGAGACAGAGAGAGAGAGTGATGTTGCTGCTGTCTTATATAAGGGCAAAAGGACAGGCTGTCCTCTCGACATCTGACAGAAAACCTATCAATCTCTACACACTCAATTAGACGTGGATCATACATCAGCTCCTAAGTAGCCTACAGAATAAATCCAAAGGTGTGACAATATCATCCTCCATTTAACAGGCCACACCGCCAATTAAAAACACATGCAAAGAAATAACTTCACCCAAAGACTATTCACTTTTACCTGTTTCAGTCTCCCTCCAAAGCTGAAGTACTACCAAGAACCATCCACTGTACACTGTGCCCTTTGTTTAATTAAAAAACTTGAAAAACTTAAAAGCATTTGTTGAACTGCCAAAGCCATAAAGAAATACCCTGTGTGCACGTGTACAATCACTCAAAAAAAACAGTGGAAAGAATTAGCAAAACTTGTTCTAAATGCAGGTGAATTCTATAATTTTCTCATCCTGGTGTATGTCACGTCACGTACTGGTTGAAGAGGACTCTGGAGCGGACGATAAACTTGAAAATGTACTCCAGGGCTTTCATGGCCTTCAGCAGCTGTTCTGTCAGCTTCTCAGCATTGTCCACGTAATTCTTCAGGACTTTGGTCAGCTTCCTAAAAACACAAAAGCAAACACCCCCTGACCGATCAGAAAACCGAACCGACTTTTCACTACTCACTTATCGGTACTGGGGGTTTTGGACTCACGTGTAGGCCAGAGTGGCACTGAAATGCTTCCGTATGTACGTCTCCAGGACAGGGTTAAAGTGCTGAAACTTTCGGTCAGCTATGAGGCCAATTATGAACACCTGTCATAAACAATCAATCAATTAAATGCAACCCACATGGATCAAAATAGGGAGAAGGGAAAAAACAGTCGGTCTTACTCAAAATGCTGAAAAGAAGGGTGGAAAATTAAACAAGACCGCATTTGAGCAGAAATCCATTTTCTCAATTCTCTAGGCTGTAGAAAATCTAGGACATCTGACAACGCAATTTCTACCTCCTTCCTCTGAAAGAGAAAACGCCTCCTTGGGGATGTACATTGTGACTTCAGGCGGTGTCATGTTAGATGCGATTTTGCAAGATACCCTGTCAGCTCAGTGGTTATAAGTACTTCATTTTATACGCGACAATGTTACGTGATCCAAAAACGCCATTAGTGAAATTGAGATCAATTTATGTAGATCAATGCAGCAAAAGCTGTGCGGGATGAGATCTGTCTGCACTTGCCTCAGAACAATGATGAAAAAAATATGGTTTGAGGCGCAAATCATCCTCAACTGTAAATCCTGACAATTTAATGACTAAAGGCAGGTTACATCACATTAATAAAGTTCCAAAAGCAGCTCCCACTCAACTTAGGTTTTACAGGTCCCCAACTCTTGCATTATAAGGATGATTCAGAATTTTCCCTGGAGATGTAGCACTGGCACACAATCAACATTCCTGTGCTAAGTTAAGGTGTGGCTGCTGGTTTGTTTTTACCAACAAAGTCAAGGGATCCATTTCTCCTTCCACCCAAATGGATGAAGTGTAAAAAATGCTGTTGAAACTAAGTTTTACTGCCAATATTTAATAGTCTGATATCAACAGTTCTCTTCAAAAGCTAAGGAACAAACATCTGAGATCTGAGTGCATAATGCAGTTATTTTCATCGTAATATCACAAGCATCTATCGACATGAATTTTCTGTTTAGTCTCAGCTGTGTACTCTTCTTACCAAGGCATCAAACACCAGAGTATCAAACGTGTCGCTGTCAGAGTTCTCCATCATGATGTTGAACAGAGCATCCAGAGTGTCTTGCAGGAACTAGACAGAAAGATGTAGATCACATCATGACAGGCAAACAAGAACAACAAAAGCTAAAATATTTGTCAAGCGTCAAGTGTATTCTGAATCAAAGCAACTTGAATCAATCATTTTTCTGGCAATATTAACTGGAAAAAAAACTAACATTAAAATGACCCTGAATAAAGTTGAGTAATTTTATTTATGTGTTAATGGATGTAAAAATATTATTAAATTATAATAATGAGAGACATGTACAGAAATTATATAATAATATGGATTTACTGAATTGAACATTTAAGTTTTTAGGTGTTAGAGGATAAACTTAGAAAGGTATATCAGCATTGTTAAAACAAATGTGATGAAAACAAACATGGTTCCATACAGTCTGGATGGTGTCATCAACCTGTTGTTACATGTTTCCTGCTACAAACTGTTTCCATCAATTCATTGTAGTTCTACATCAACTTTCCCATCAGCACACGACAATGCACACCCTTCCTTTCTGAGAGAACATCTGTGGCCACAGATGTGGTTCTGTCACTGCGCCTGGTCTGTCCTCTGAGGATGGATGAGACTAATAAGGCTCTCAACATAAAGGGGAGCGAATGAGATGTTGTGTTGCTACCTCTCGTCTGCTGCATTCCACACGAGTGTCGTCTAAGAAAGTTGTCTGTACAGGCACGGCCATCACTGATTACTCTCACACCTTGCTCCCCTAAGGTGGAGGGACCTCTCGAGCTCTGTCAAGGCAGAGGCAACCCTCACCTTCTCCTCCTATCACTTCTCACCTCCTCTTTCCTGTTTACATCCCTCTTCACTCCATAGAGTGGTAGTTTAGGACAGTGAGACAGTATTTTATTGACATATGTGCACGGTGGCTTGATTCTGTCTCTCACTGTAAGACACTTTGGACAAAAGAGTCTGCTAAATGGCTAAAATTTAATGAAAATGTGCAAATGCACATTAGCGGCCTTAGAGGGAGAGTGTGAGAATGTGGCGGAAATAATCCCTAAAGAACAGCCGCCAACTGTAGCCGCCACTTCATTCTGACCTGATCTGGCCCGTCAGGGTGAAGGAATATGCTGATCCTCTGGCCCTCTGCACCTCCTGTGAGAATGCTCTCTCTGGAGAGTGATTTATTCATCTCCGGCACGCTGAGCACTTAAAGCGCCTCGCCCTCGCAATCTGACAGCATGTCTTCTCCTCCCTTTCTGTACGCCGCGTGTGGCGCTATGCACACCACCGCCTCGCTGCAGACACTTCAATAAATGATACAACCTTTTTTGATCAGGCAGGGAAGTGATTGTCAAATTACTACAAAGACCCCGCAGCAATCAAGAAGACAAAAGACTGTGTTTACATTAGTAGCTGCTATTCATTTTTCAGGCAGACGTGTTTACAAAGATGTAAGCTTTGAATGTCACGATCACAGTTAGCACAACTGCGCTTCTCCCCTGTCTGACCTTGACAACCTCTCCACCTTCCACCTTCATCAGCTGGCGAAGGTTCTGCTGGAGGAGGCTGGTGTTGGAGCGCCACTTCAGCAAGCCAAGAAGGTCCACTAAGAAGAAACAACAATGAAAAAAGTTACAAGGACTACAAGATTATGCTGCAGCTGGTGGAACAATGAAGAGACAAATTACAATATACCGCTAAGCAGTGTTTGTTTAGGAAGATTTTTTTTTAACTTCATCACCAATGAAGGAGCAGGAATTAAGGAAAGCTTAAATAAACCACTGATTGCAAATGATACTTCATGATTCACAGACCTGTTTACGTTTATGTATCATAAATTGTCCATCAATGACACGATTACGCACATCAATATCAGAATGCCTGACTTTAAATCATATAAATCACACTGCTGAACTTATTAAATCTTCCAGAGAAGTAGGCATGTGCAGACAAAAAAAAAACTAGGCAGACTGCAGGTAAAAGGTAAAAGGCTAAATGATCACAAACAAATGCAAAATAACAATTACAAGTTTTTGGGTTTTGTTTTGCTAATTTAGAGGAATTAATTATGAATAAAGAAGCTTTGCGTTTCCTCAACAGTAACCTTTATCAGATGCAAAAGGGAAAAGTGCAGGTTGACACAGTGATGCTATTGTCACAATTTACTTTTTAGTCTTTAATTGTCTTTTTCACAAATATTTTATCCTGAGTGACAAGACAAGAACATAAATTCATCTTTCAAGCTGATATGCTTTCTCCCAGTCTGCTCACATGAAATGTGGGATTCTCCCCCAGCTTGAATTTATTGAAGCCCACAGGAAATATTCAGGATGAGCCAGCAGTCACTTCACAGGAGCTCCCTCCGCTAGGAGACCACCGGCATAAATCGAGCTAAAATTAAACAAGGTTTTCATCTAGTCTGTAGGGATCGAGGATGAGGTGTCATGTCAGAACATTCAAAGGTCATTTTCCCCTGAGAGCAACCAGTAATTAAGGTTACCCTTAGCAACCAGGCTAATGTGAGGCGATGACATAGTTTATTCTTTCACATCAAAGAAAAAAAAAAAACACATTTTAAAATCTTAATATAGAATTTGTTGTGGATAGCACATCAGAAAGATTGGGAGAACATGTCCTGGGAGACACGTGCAAACAAGGATGCTGCCTGACATCCCATGTGATTTAAACCAGCATCAGGTAAATGTCATCAATGGAGCTGCTCTACACAACTGGAACATCTCATCGGGGCCCAAACGAGCATAAAATGCAGCTGGAAAGAACCTTATTTTCTTTGAGTATGTATGTAAATTCTGTGCAGGGCAGATCCTGCTGCTGACATCACCTGACCAGGACACCATAGGAAACACTGCACTCTGCTCTTTAGGAAGGGACATATTTCTGCTGGGACCCACAGGGACTTTTTTTTTTTACTTGAACAGTTACTGCAAATGTTATCTGGGTCACAAGTGGAGAGGCAATGTATTATCTTTTCTTTCCCTTTCCTTGTAGGTCTTTAGATCGTAAAGATTTTGCAGGGAGACATCTCATTTCTTATTTAGAATGGTGACTAGTAAACAGACTTTCTATCAAAATTGAATGTAATGTTACAATATTCTACTAGGCTGTATTTGTTACTTTGTCACCTTCTAAATTAAATAGTTGGGTGCTAAAAATGACTTGTTTGGTGAAGTGTTGTTAAATCCTGAAACAACAGTAAAAAAAACCAAAAAGACAGCCATTTCTCAAACCTCTGGAGTCAGACATCTTTCATTTTCTCTGTGGTGAGGATGGTGTCAGATGTAATCTCTTTCAACTTCAAAATGAAGCTAAATGGCTCCTTTAAAATCCTCGAAAATGTCTGCTGCTGGGGTGTATTTCATAACCAATTATTAAGGCAATGACAGAGCACATCTGAATTTGCGGCTTACTGTTATCGCTTAAATTGTAGAGAGAAATTATCCTTTAACTTAAAAAAAGTAGAAGATATTTCTCTGCCAGGGCTGCAAAGTCTCCCAAATTCATCCTTGGCCCAGGCTTAATTCTCAACAAAACCACCTCACAAAGGTGACGGCATAATCTCCATGATGAAGGTAATACTAATAAACCTGAATTAAATAACAAGTCACTCATGTTATTAACTATTGTCATATTTCACTGCGTATTATTCAGAAAGACCAACCCTGAGTAATGGTCCATATAAAACATGCTCAGGCATTTCTTGCCCATAGCAAGAAAAACTATTACTTTCAATTATAATGAGCATCAGCCTACAGTGAAACTGTTCCTTTATTCTCATTGTTTTTTAAAGAAATAATGGAGCTTCTATTTAACAGTGCCTCAGTCATCCATAATGAAAAAAAAAACACAAAAAGGGCCCAAGGAAGAAAAAGAAAACATGAAAACTGAACTCTGAAACCAGATCTGGGAGTGTTTGACCAGACACAGTTACATAAGTGCTCAGCTCACACAATCAGGTCTGGGATTTGTTAGCAAATATAAAAGCTGAAGGCCCACAATGGGCCAGATTCTTTAATCCAGAAACTGCTGAGTAGAGATGGGATTTCCTCAGTTTTATAAGTGTAAAACTTGTAAACACCCCAGCAGCACTCCGAAATGAGAAAAAAAGATGATGTAAACCCTTTAGCCAGACTCCAAAACAGCCATGTGTAGACAGGAGCCTCAGATGGCATGCAGCCTGGAGTCTGATTTATAGCAGCAAGTGTCGAGTATGGATAAACGTTAAAGAATAAAATTAGTAGAAGCTGTGGCTTCAAACTAGATTTTAAATTCAGAGTCTATTTAAATGAAATCCCTGCTGAAAATCAAAACAAGCTTTTCTGCAGCATTCACAGGTGTGATAAGCCTCTGCAAACTTTTTCCTCACTAAGCCCAGCAGATAGAGCTTATGACCCATTTATCATATAATAATATGAAGTAATTTCAGTTTTTTGGTAACAAGTATTAAAATAGTGCATTCCATTTTTGGTGCTATCCTGGACCTCCATTTTTTGGGAAATGATTAGACATTCACCACTGACTTGGAGTGAGACCACGGTGCACACGATGAAGCGCCTGCCAAGGATATTACCGTTCTGTGTGAGCTTGGTGGAGCAGACCAGAGTGGAGATCTGAAAGGAGTCCTTGCTGATGGTGCAGTTGGTCAGGTTCTGTAAGCTCTTCCCAGTGGAAGAATAGCCCTTTTCCTCCAGCTCCAGCTTTGTGGCAGGCAGGTTCAAGTACAGAGACAAATCCTCCAGTTTCTTAGCTTCCGCCTGGTTTCAACAATTTAGAAGAGTGCATTATTTTAAATCTGCAATAACTGAACTCAGTAGTGTAATAAGAAATTATAATACTGTCTTTAAGCTTAGCTGATGTACAGTATGTCAGCAATGAAGTAGTTCTTTATTAATTGTTTCCAAATTAGAATGGCTTTTAAAGAGCAGAAACACTATTGATACAGAAAAGGGGGACTGCAGGTATCATTATAATGAAGGTTTTAATTAGAAAATAATTCCTTTTCTCTGTGGGAGTGATGTATACCAACTTCACAGGGAAGCTTTAATTATGGCTGCAGTGATCCCGCGTGTGTGGTAGAAGTAGAAGAACACAATGCAAGTTCTGCAAACAGCACTGGGGCTTTTCTTTCATTTACCTTGTACACGATGAGTTCATGCTCGCCATCTCTTAGAGTCGTGCCGTCGTACCTCATTAATTTGACGAAAGACAGAGCAAATATCTTCTCTGATTTATCTTTGGCTGAGAAACAAGAAAAGAGTCACATTTAAGAATGCAGAGACTGTATATCAAAAAGTGCAAAACAAAGTTCAATGATAAATCTCTACATAATTGGGCAAAATATGCAAAAAGTATACTGTACTTCTCTGGTCTAAAATGGTGGACATTGTTTTAATGTGACAAGGAGTGTCATCCTCTGGTTTTTAAAGCTAAATCACAGTTAAACTGCACAAATTTTGTGTTATACTCAAAAGTCCCAGTGTTTGAGAAAAACATTTAAGCAGAAATAAAGTGATTTTTAAAGACTTCTACCTCACTGTCAGGAGAATTACACTACTGCCCCAACCCTTCCTCTCTGACCTGCTCCACCTCCACGCCCCTTCCCTCAACCTATGCTCATCTGATGGACATCTCCTTTCACCACCCACACGGATCAAGCACCATGTTAGTGACAGTGCTCTAGATTATTGTTGAAAATAATTTCTGTACTTAAATCTTGTGTTTTTTTTTTAATTTGACAATCTTATTTCAATATCAATAATTGGTAACACTTTAGATTAGGAAACACAATCTATTCACCATTAACTACCTGCTAACTAGCAGGAGTATTAGCAGCAAACTGACGCCTTATTATTCATAGCAAAGGTAAATGGTTAATATGTGTTCCCCAAATTAAAGTGTTACCCAATAATTTATTATAAGCAAAAGATAAGGGCGATCGCCCTTCCTGTCAGTATATAAGCAAACATACACAGACATTTTATGGATAAATGCTTTGTCTGATTCCAGAAAAATGGGAGAAAATATGCCCATTGTTTGCGTGTATGTGGGCACAGGCAGTGCAAACAAGCCAAAGAGTTATGACTTTGTCCTGTAACCATGCATTTGGATAGGTCCACATTTATCATCGGTGTGGATCAACAACCTCAAATTTACGTGCAGGGGAAAATGATTCATCAAAGGGTCTTGAGCGTTCAATCTGCATAAATCTCTCTACTGGTTTGCTGCCTGCAGCCTCATCTGTGAATAATTGCTGAGCAAATATGATAGGAACCAGTGGAGGGAAAAAAATGCTATAGACATGGCAACCAGGTGAGGAAAAAAAGTGCATTAGTGACTTCCAAAAAAGAGCAGAGGGCTCAAAATGGCGTCAAAAAGCTCAAAGCACAAAGATGAAACAACACAGTGTGCATCTCGATCACATGAAGTCAAACCATACTGAGGTTCTATTCACACCCAACATAGCAGCGGGATCTGCACCAGCAGCCACCGGTCTGATTAGGTTTGATAATGTTAAGTGTGGCAGAGGTGATGAGTCTTCGTCATTCCAAAACAGAAGGGCGGAGATTCGGAGCTGGCAAGCTCTGGAAGGGGTCTTAATGAGCACTACTGCCAGTCTGCACTCTTGATCAAAGATCATTATCAAATGACAGCAGTGGGTGAAGCGGAAAAGATACATGCAGATGAGAGAAAAATTAAAAAGAATGGGGAAAAAAAATGTACTTAAACCCCAAAACCTGTCAATAATTAAGTATAAAATTGTTGTGATATTCGTCAAATGCAAATGTATTTTCTTACTTTCTTTGATTTTTTTGACCAAACGACCAATTATTCAACTGAAAGCATAACTGCAGAGTTGGCATCTGAAAATGTATTTTGGTAATGTAACAGAATGGTTAATGCAATTGCATCTACAAGCGAGACTTTAAAATAGGTTCGTCCTTGACTACAGAGATCCCCGATTCACTTCTAACACGGCAAAAGCAGCTAATGCCGTGGAGACACGACAGCGTGGACGCAGAGAATCCAACATTTTTATTAAAATGTGTTGAGTATTGAGCTACGAGGCTTGACCACTTCCTCCTATCCACCAAAGAAGCAAACGCAGCTGAAGAATTTGATGAGTAAGGATAAAAACAGCTGTAGACAAATGACTGCACGTGTCTGTCTTGTGTCCTTCCCGTCCAGCCATATGAACTAACTGTTTAACACAGAGACACATGTAATGCCACAATCAGCCCAGCAGCATCCTGTTCCCTGCATCACTCATGCTGCTCCGGGCACACCATGTGGCAGGCAGATGGGATGGCACTACACCAGGCTTTCCTCGCCCGTACCCCCTCCAAAATTAAAAAGGATGTTATAAAACAGGAGGGCATGCATCAGCGGCAACATTTCGCAAAACAAACAATGGCCCTCAGTCATTTTTTCACATTCTAGCTGTAGCATCTTCAAAGTCACTCCTCAATACCACTTCATTTACCAGCAAAATGGCCTCTGACTGCTGTCCTGTTACCATACAACGAACAGGCTTCTCGCCCCCGTGGTTAAATTAGCAAACGATGCTATGCAATGTCCGTCAACTACCCAAAGCACACAGTTGCTGTTTGTACTTACAGTCCTGTGATGACCGGTGACGAAAAGTGAAGCGCAAGTGGCTCCGGTTCACATCTTCAATGGGAATCGCGACCTGGAACGTAAACAGCATGTCTGAGATATTTACACCTATGGACAGACACACGGACATGGACGCGCGCACACACACACACACACACACACGCACACAGCCTGGAAGAACACAATTTCAGCTCATTTTTATACCAACTATATCACAGGATTAGTCAATATTATGGCTACTGTTGACAAAAGGAAGAAATAATTTATAGTAAATGAGCTAATATAGTCCCTCAGGATTCATGGCTCTGCAGCATTAGATTCTACACATTTCTGCTACCACCATATAACCTATCTAATCTACCGCATGGCTCCCTATTCGTCACCATCTTTCTACATTTCAAAGCCTCATGGGTAAACATTCAACAGGCAACACAGACCTCACTCTACTAAAGTTACTGAACTGTGGTGTAATGAATAATGCATTTAAGAACCAATCAAAAGGTGAGATTTCAGTCAAGTTGAAGTATAACTGACTAAAATATATTCGAAATAGGAGAAAAAAGGAATGAAGTACAGATAAGGAGAGACAGACGTACTTTTATTGTTTCAAACCAGCGAGGCTGCTTCACTTGGTAGTAGATGACGGACTTGTACTCGCTGATACCTTCGTCTCCAGCTCCAGGGAAGATCACGTTCTAGATGAAGATATGAGGAACACATTCACAAAGTTCATCAAAAGTGGCATGTTGCTAATGACTTAGCTATAAGGTCAGTGTCAACGCATTAACACAAGCACGGCATGTGGGGAACAGAGCTGCAGTTATTTCATAAAATTGAGTCCCGCGGGTGTGAAAGCCAAAATCTCCAAGAATGGCCTTAAAAGTCTTGATTCACTTAATGCATGAGAACCTTCCTTTTGGCTAGCAATCTCAGCAGAGCAATGTGGAAATAGGAAATAAATTTGAAATGAATTATTGAGGCAGGAGAGGCAGTAGCTCCCATGTCGTGGAGAGTGGAATGAAGCCAGGTGCAGAGAGGCAGACCAGCTGGTGCTGATGGATCCCACCAGAAGCAGGCCCCCCTGAGTTTTTACAACAGGTCAGACTGTGTATGTAAAACACTATAAGGCCCATGGGGGACAGTGTAGGCAGGACAGAGTGACGAATGGCACACATGGCACATTCTCCTTTACTTTCCTTCCACTACTCCTCCAGCTGACTCCCCAGCCTGCAAGTGTGCTGCTGCTGAAGTACTCAAACACTAATGGCTTCTGACAACAAGCAATTATGAGGAATAACAGTCTCTGTCTCCCCCAGTAACAGTGAGCAGATCTGGAGGGCAGGTGTGCGCTCTAGCAATACTGCCCCTTCACTAAGTGGCCAAGATTCATGACAGTTTCAGACTTTGTGCAGACAAAGAGGGGAAAGTGGGTGAGGTGCAGCCGCAGCTAAGAGCGGTTTGAGAGAGGTCCACTAATAACAAGATAACACAAATCAAATCCCTCTGAGACGAGGGAATGTGGACACAGTCTAGAGGCAGAGAAACAACATAAAAACAAAATAAGGTTATACCCTGTTTGTTTTTACACATATGTGGTCAGAAAATATCAGCCTATGGACAGAAATTTGTGCTGAACATTTAAAATGCTATTCATTTCCATACTATTCGTATTTAAACATGAACCATAACAAAAATGGATTACTTAATGAATTTTACCTCTCACAGTATATATACTGTATATACTGTATATGAACAGCTCTAAGTTTTGGACCAGTCTACAAACCTGAGCATGAGCACACTGGAGAGCTCCACTTTGAAACTTATTGACATTAGCATTAGGTAGAATAATTTTTTAGATTACTTCATGTTTCATTTATGGCGATAAAAGCTACACAACAGCCAACACGTTGTTGAGTTTTAGGATCTTCTCCTGTAAGCTGTACTCCCGGGCATGTCTGCATCTCAGACATTATTGTTGTGGCATTGGCCTCGAGTTAAGGGTGAATTAAAAAGAAAATTTCTTCTAAAGATCAGATCAAAAAAAGTCAGGCTCAAATCACTTCAGCCTTTCAAAGTGACAAGAAGCGTTGGTGTGTCTCATCTTCAAAGAGCAGTTTACATTAAGGAAGGAAAGAGGCTAATTTAAGCAGTGATTTCTGGATAATGGAGCAGCGCATGACAATATTTCTGAGTAAGCATTCAAGCAGATGGGATGTTGAGGAGCTGTGGCGTGACTGTGACATTGACAAACAGGATCAATGTCACTTAAAAAGCAGCCTCTATCCTTGCTCAAGGCGTAAATAGGGTTAGTACAGTTTACACTAATTCTGCAGCCATAACGCAAACTAAATCATAAATAGAAGACTGTCATATCTTAATCTGCAAAAGATGCAGAAATAACAGTCAGACCCAGAAAAAAAAAATCTATAGATTTTTTTTTTTTTTGCGACAGTTTAGAACTGTACTTACGCCACAATGTAATCACTCACAGTTCCTCAGCCTGCTGGGTCAAATCACACATGAAGCCTCTCAATCAAACTACAGTGGAATTAAAGAAAATAGTGCATTTTTGGTTTCCTGCTTACACAAGAACCCCCCCCCACCCCCCAACCCCCGGGCTGCCATTTCAAATCAGCGCTTCTTCATTAGTCTTTGTGGCTTTCAGTCTCGTTAAAGTAACAGAGCAGCAATTACCAGGCTCTTTCTCACCACTCCACAGTTCCAAGGCCTTTTGGCTACATCATATTCTTGAAGTGTTCAAAGAAAAAAAAAGTCCAAAAAATAGAGTTATGGAAATGTTCAGTGTAATAGCAGCAGTGACGTGCGGTGAGGTTCATGGCTGGTGAGACACTGACGTCATCACAATCAGATTTACAAACATATCAACCCTACAGACTACAGACAGATATTATCCAATATTTGATTGGCAGCAGTTATGTTTAAGGACTCATGTCAGCATTCAAGCGCCTTTTTAGCCGTTTTATGATCGCTCAGCACAAGAAACGCGTTCCACGCGTAGTTTTTGACAAAAAAAAAAAAAAAACGCTACATTATATATTATATACATCAGCTAAACTGTAAAAATTTACTTCATATTGCAAGAAACAGCGAAATGGTCTCACTACAGCATATAAGGGACAGTCAGCCGAGTGATTGCGCAATCCATGGTGAGGTACAGCCGGCTGGTGCCTCACTTCAGGTCTCGCCGGAGTAGTTGAACACTGGTAAATGTGAAAATTCTGCGATTTTAATAACAAATAATCTAAAACTGTTGAAGATAAGTGGTAAATAGGTACAAATCACTATATAAATACAATCATTTTTTTATTTTACATTTTTTTTCTTTTCATGAGGACAGGTGAGGCGACAGGCGCGCCACCTGTCTCCCCTGATGGCACGTCACTGAATAGCAGTGAACTGAGCGCAAATTTTGAGTCTAGAAAGAAAAAAACGATAAAAATGTTGGATTCTGTAATTCAGGCAGGTGATAAAGGTATACATTCTGGTTTGGGAATGTAGCTTTACAATCCCAGTAATGCCCTGTTGACACTACAGGATTTTAGCCCAATAGTAACGTTGCTGACTGGTTTTTGTTCTCCTTCCCCAAATCGGGGGGAGGCAGTCGTCTGCTTGACGACCCTGAGTCGTTAACACCTCGAAGACGCCAGTCAGGCCATTGGCATGGGAGTCTAACTGAATATTTGGGGTGCTAAATACCCAGTTGGGTCACAGGGACTTTAAAAACAGCTACAGCAAATGAGAGCAGACATGGGAGTTGCCACGAGATGCGGAAGCAACCTGGAGCAGCGGCAGCAGCGGCTATCACAACAATAACAGGACCAGCGCGAAAGAACAGCTGTGATGGAGTCAGAAAAGGTTTCGCAGTCTGTGTGGACTCAGGAAACGTCAAAGTGTTTAGCTGGACAATGTCAGCAGCACAAAAGCCTTTATGACGTGTCCTGCCAGCTCTGCCATCATTGCTTTTCCTGTGTCATTTCTCTCCTGAGTTTTTCATACAAAAGCTTATTTGGAGACCAAGTAGAGCAGTCGGGCTCGCCTGCTGATCGTGTAGTGTGAACACTCGTTTCATCGACCAGTCGTGTCATCTAAACACGCCACAGACCCCAAGACTCCCAACCAGATGACAGAGAGTCGTGTAGTGTAAACAGAGAGTCGTGTAGTGTAGTGTAAACAAGCCATAACTTAAGTCAAACGATGAGTTGAGTGACATTTTATGTTCTGGATTATGAGGATTATCTGTTGTATACCTCCAGTTTCTTTCCATCCTCATCATAAACAGACATGATCATCTCCACATTCTTGTGCCTGGTCTTGTTTCCTTTGTCAAAATCCCCCTGAACCACAGTCACATAGATGTCGTTTCGTACGTCTCCTTTGGGGGAACAAAAGAACATTTTTAGGAAAATGCCAGTCTTTAAACAGCCCAAGGCCCAAACATCCAAAGGTTCATGCATTTATACATTTGTTTTCCAAATATGTCTGAATATTTATGCATTAACTTCCACTTATGTAGCAAACTTCCAGTTGAAATCTCCTACAATAACATTTTCTTAGATAACAGACCCTAACTTAAATTGCTCGAGTTCCAGTTCAAAAAAGACAAAAGTTGAATTTCACCCAACCTGGCATGATAATTTCTGGAAAGCCCATCTTGCGAGCCACAGCAGTCGATCGGTCCACCAGGTGAGGAAAGTCCTTCCTGATCTGATGGATGTCGCCGGGCAGCAGCTTCAGAGTCACCCACAGACCTGGTGGTGCGAGTAATGGGAAACACATAGAGGTGAGGTAAATGTCAGAAGAAGACAGTTTTGGCCTGTCACTGACATCTAACAGCTTCAGAGCTGTTAGATAACAGCTTCCCCCCGCCAACCCCCACTTAACGACTCCGGGTCTTATTGAATAAAAATATTCAACAACACTTTAGTTTGGGGTATTAACATATATTAACCATTTACCTTTGCCTTTAATGGTGAATTTGTGTTCCCTAATCTAAGCTGTTACCGAAGAAGCTTACAACTGCTTTGCAGTGAATAATAATGTATCAATTTGCTGCTAATACTCCTGCTAGTTAGCAGGTAGTTATTGGTGAATTTGTGTTCCCTAATCTAAAGTGTTACCAAATATTCCATAAGAATAATAATCAACAGACAGATAAAGGGGAAAATGGTACAGAGATGTACACGTTTTCTTTAAAGTGTGCAATAATCCTAGACTTTAGTATCTGGCCTTCAAAAACCTCAAAGTATGAACCTCAAAATAATAGCCGTATGAGGACTTTGGTGGGTCATATTTCCACCCAGAGCTGCCTTCAGGTCTCCCAGAAGCTTCTTTTCTGTTATCACACTTGCTGATTTTAAACTTTACAGACTGCACTTTGTTATGAGTGACATATCTTTCATTAGCCAAGCAGGAAGTCTTTTGTAATGCGTGCACGACCCAAACAGCTGCTCTCAGTCCACTGCTGTTTCTCTAGCAGCGGGTCGGAGCAGCCCTGATGTTTATCCAAGTACATCTTCATTGGACATGACAAATCCACAGAGGCTGCCCAGTTTTTTCTGCCGTCCCATGCAAATCCCTCGCAAGTGTCGTCTACTCTCTGCTGAAAACTCTCAGAGAATAGACTCTGTTGTCATGGAGACAAGGGCAACTATTTATAAAAAATAGCAATGATTTATGGAGCCTGACACCTGACAGAATTACATTCTTATATAGTTTCCAGACCCAGCCTGCGTGTCAGCGGTGGCAGGCCTTTATGATAACTACTTTTATAAGTATACAAAACAAAATTATATCTAACAAACATGCAGTTTGAAAACAAACAACAGTTGCGGAAAAAAAGAGTGGATAAATCTGCATAAAAGTTTACTGAAATTCATGAGAACATTTTGGAAAAAACGTATAATTATAATTTGCAATTATAAGTAACCTTAATAGCTAATTTTGAAATGTTTTAAAAGTAGTAAAACTTTACTACTGACCAAATCATCTCCTTTAATCTTCTGGTTTCTTTACTCCTCAATGGAAAAAAATTTAACATTAAAGGTACAACGAGGACCTTCTCTTTCATCATTTTCTGACATTGTATAACAAAGATTTCAACATTTTCTAAGACAATACGCACCAAAAAGCTGTAAAAACTACAAAACTGTGACAATAATTACAGTAGCCAAGAAAATAATTATCAGATTGATCACAAATGAAAATGTCAGTTGCTGCCCAAGGGTAATGGCGCATATATGTCACACAAGATAACGTATAAAATATACTATTTTAAAGAGTATATTTGAATCCAAGCAGACACTTTATATTAAAACAATAATATACACAAAAATAAAAACTTTATGTCTGTATACTGCATGTGCTGGTACAGTACCTTGGCCCTTGTGATTGACCTCTTTGGCGGTGATAACTTTGTTGATAACTGTCTGGAGGAAGTCATTCTCCCCAGCCACCCTGGGTGAAAAACGGGAGATGTTCAGCTGCTTGTGGCGAATGGCATCATCCAACGCCAGCCTGCAGTATGCACACAACGGGCAAAACACCAAAGAGAAGACGAGGTGGCGGAGGGAGAAGAGGCAGAAGGAGGAGGAGGAGTGGGGCACAAGTGAAAGTAATGGTTGTGAGAAGTGGGATGAAATGGGATGACAGAGAGAAAGAGAGAGAAAGAGGGGGAGGAAGGAAGGGAGACACCGAAGCGTGATACGAATACCATGACAGACACAAAGGCACTTGTTAGCAGTTAACAGTGAGACAGGATGGGTAATGACAGGAACAAACAAAGAAATCATCGTTTAGGAATCAGTGCCCAGTCAGCTTTTATAAGCGACAATGCAGCACGAAAAGGATCAGTTTGTGGCGATCAAGAGCACCACAAACCGAGAATTTTACACACAAATTTAGATGTTTTGTCACACGCTTCTTTAAATTTGCATCTTCTCGTCAATGTTTCACATGGTGTAAAAAATTACACCATGCGACAAAATTAGGCCCTTGGGATGGAAGTGCTTCAAGTGTTGCCAAAATTGTACAAAGCCAATAAGCATCGACTGCTGAAGACACGCTGATGTGACTTTAAGATATTTTATATTTGTTGAATTTTATATGATCTATTCAACAACACAACAGCATGGAATTAAAATATTAGACCGACCGATCACCACAATGACACAAACAGAAGCCGACTGATAGCTCAGAGAAATACTGTCGTTTTTTGTTTTTTTTTTTTACCAACTAATAATAAATCACCGCCTCTCGGAGAACATTCTAACTCCTCAGCTGTGGGTTTTAGTCTTGCTGGTGTGTTCCAAGTTCCTTTTATGTCATGTCGGTTTGTAAGGGTTCTGAAAGTGCAGTGACTCCAGTGTAGCAGATGAGATTTGAAAGCAAAACGTGTGTGTCAGCTGTGTGAGGAAAAAGTGTCCGTGGGCAGGAATGACATCTGAAGAACGGGAGACTCTACACAAGCAGAAGGAAAGCATGGAGAACAAAAGAGTAGAGATGTCAAGATGGAGGAGGTGACAGATGATCTCCATCATTCAGACAGACTTTGGCATTTCCATCAAGTTTCGCTCTAAAGATCGTTTTAAACAAGGAAGTAGACACCAGAGGTCTGGTGCAACATTCTTTCAATGATGCAGCAAATAGATCTTGATCTAAGATGGACACAGATAAGGTCAGACTGTTTTTAGACTGCTACTAAAGGCATAATAAGGAAAATGGACATCATTCCTGTCATATGTGATTACCATCTATGTAGAGGTATTTGGAAAAGCCATTTCCGCTTGTCTGACCTTCTGACGTCAGGAGCCTATCCAAATTACATACCCATGTCAAACATTCCCATCATGTCTACTTCACTTCCTGCCTCTATTGTTCTTGATAAAAAATAAAAGTCAAGTCTGTAAAACTGTCATTTTAAATCGTTTTCCATTAAGGTTTTAATCTGGCAGTAAATATTCAGTTACTCATCAATATCCTCCTGTAGCTCCCATTGCTCCTTTTTTCTGCATTGAAAAGCCTTCATTTCCATGATTTATGCTGACAGATAAAGCCGTTGAGTTATCGGATTACCACACTTAACAGCTCAAATCTGAAACATTTCCAATTATACAAAAATTAAAAAAAAATCACTTTAGTGAAAAGGTTAGCCTGGCTTCCTCCGCTGTCCAACAAAGATGTCATTAGTTAATGAGATTCCCTTAATTGACTCAGCAGGGAATAGTAGAGTGCTAGGGTCTTAACACCCACCCTCAATCCTACACCAACTAATCAGGACTTTAGGCCAGAAATAAAAACTACTTGTAGATGTATGAACACAAAAAATGGAACGAGTGTGAAACACACAACCCCAACATCTTTCAAAGCTCAGAGGAAATCCACGTGCATGTTTAAGTTTTTGCCGCTAAATAATATACAGTACTTACGGCTGAAATGGAATAAAGTGCTGCTTGTCCTCGTCATCCATTTTGCCTGTTATAATGTCAGTGACATCCATGACTGAAGAAAACGGAGAAAAGGGGATTAGAAATGTTTACGAGGACTGCAGAGCACTGCGGACTTTCACACCTGATCAGGAAATTAAAACTGGTTTTTGGAAGCTGATTTAATCTCTTTTATTAATTTGTAGACAGGTCACCCACATTTATTCCATTAACTATCATTATTACAGTCCGATGCCACAGGAATCAATATGTCTAGATAACATAAAATTACATAACACAGAGGACATCACCCCGCTGAATAGTAACTCCAGCATTACACTGTATTAAAAGCTGAGTGTGCAAATTCAAATGCAAAAGAACAAAAACTGACATGGTGAATCGGTTCCAGCTGGACTCAGTTGGTGTGTCAGCACCTTTATTCTATTATCCTCCATCACAGCATGAACAGAGGCAATAATGAAAATATACTCCATCATAAATCAAGTTGTCTGACCTTTTTCTATGTGGTGCTAGTTTTTAAGTAAAACAGAAGAATGTGAATATCTTGTTGGGATACAGAATTCCATTTAGTGCGTTGTTGCAGGAAACAAACCAAAGTGCAATTCCTCTTTCTGCTTAGCTTTCACCAAATATGGTGTAGTTACTCATTCACACAGAGAGCAGAATAAAAGCTGCTCTCAAATGCTGTAGAGTAAAACAAGGCAACAGTTAATCACAGCCAAACAACTCAGGTCTGTGCTCTACCTGCCACTCCAAAAGGTCTCCTCAATCCTGACGTCAGCTTCCTGGTGTTGTTGTCTCGGAGTTCCATGCGTCCCACTCTTACGATCTGACAGACAAAGCTGATCTTCTCTCGCTTTAAATCTTCGCTTCCCAAATCCTGAAGAGGGAAATTGTTCTCATTCACCCATAAGAAATACAGATACAGCAAGACCTTTCTGTCTGTCGCTATGCATCTATACATAAATTTAATATTTTTGTTAGAAATTAAGAACAATGCAAAGTTAGAAATAGCTTAGCTGTAGTTCCACTGCTAGGAAACAGCACCCTGGCCTTTATTAGAATCTTTCTAACAGCTAATAAATAGTTAGCAAAACTGAAATCTGATAATTAAAGTTCAAGGCCACGGTTCAGATGACGTGTTTGTTCTAAAGAAGAAATTCTGCTCCACAAACTGGTTTAGCTGCATCTGTGAGTCTGTCCACAGACTTGTGTCCTGTGGGTGATACTCCCAAACCTTCACTGGATGGGTAGATGCTGACCTTCCTCCCTTGGGCTTCCATTAGACAGAGGTGACTGCCTCAGTAAATATATACACAAGAGTTCTACAATTTTTGAGAGGGCCTAACAAACACAGGCTCTGCAAATAGGCTCCCATGTATCTCATAACATGGCTGGATAAATAGCGGGATATCACAGGCGAGCGACAGTACAGAGACAGAAACAAACATCGGAACACACAGATACACGCACCGTGAAAACCGCCCGCAGGTTATGAAGCTGGTCTATGTCCTTCACCAGACCTGAACTGGACCATTTCACCAGGTAGTTTTCACTGTGAGGGAGGGATGACAGCAAAAAAAGAACAGGATTTCACCTTACAGCATCAATAACACTCCAAACGAAAGCCATCATTTGTGTGATAATTCCTGCAGTTTTCCCAGAAGCCACACAGGCTTCAGTGTTAATCCAGATACTGATCCAGTAGGAAACAATGACTGATGCAGGAGAAACACTGGCTGCAAATCCTAACCTCTAACACAGCCACATTTAGAATTCATCAATAAAAAAAACACACACTAAATTACGCGAGTTGTGCGTATGCAGTTGGAGGAAAGTGGGCATGAATCCGTGTTTACCTGATAAACTTGGACTCCACCGGGTCGTACAGTGACATGAGCACCTCTGCATCCTCTCCGATCTTACAAACCACGTTCTTCAGAGTCACAAAAAGGGCGAAAGCTGGCGTCGATGCAAATTTGGCCTGCCGGCTCAGATCAATATTCTGCTTCTGAGACTGTTAATGCAAAACAGAGGGATGGCATTAAATATTGGGTTATTCTTGCAAAGCTTTCTTGTAACCTTGGTGCATAGTGCTCATTACAGCATCCAGCACGTAAAAACAGATCATTTGAATGTGATGAGTCAATAGTAAGTATTCAACATCTGCCACTGAAACAGCATTATTGTTATAAAGTGATAAGAAATGTATCAGAATTTAATCAACTATATACAATTACCAATACACACTAAAAATAAACCCATACAGCATTGCTTCTCAGGCCCCACTAAAAAGATGCAGTGATTTCTATGAATGTCCTTTAAAGTAGGATGGAACCAGATCATTAATATTCATCAAATGGAGCTGGACTTCTTCTTATTGCTTATGCATATGGAACAAAGACCTCTGAATGGAAAGGTCACAGCAGATAAGACCACATAACTGAAGGGTACTTCATATCCACCACTCCTACATGCTGCCAACACTCACTCAGGTGGAAGACGCCATTGTTGCGCCACACAAAAGAGACAGGGAATTCTATCTTTCAGTTGCAATTCTTCAGCAAGATTTACAGCACTATGTCTGCTGAGTATTTTCATTCTTCTTAGGCTCAATGAGAGTACCTCTGTTATAAGGAAAACCGATAAAAGACAACGCAAATTATTTCAAATCAAAGACAAGTTAAGTAAGTTGAATGGTATGGGAATATATTTTATTACCCCCAAATTATTATGCTGCATTCTTTGCACAGTAACGCAAATATTACTAATGGCCATTTATTGTTAGATACAACCAAATCTTTACTTTTGTGCAAGCAACACTTTGTATTTACCTTCTCCTCTTGAATCCGATCTTCAATTTGTTTTGAGGCTGCCTCGTGTGCTCGGAACAGACTGATGGTACTCGTAAGCTCCGGGTCCAGAATGTTTCCATCTTTGTCTCGGACCACCAGGTCCAGATCCAGGTACCTAGCAAGATTTATAAGTGCACATAAGACATAACATACAAACTGCAAACATGCAAGTCTGCATTTTCTTGTAAGAAAAAGAAAGCTATTCTTGTCCCCTTTTTGTTCTTCCCCGTGTGAAGGAAATAAGAATAGATCAAGGCTTTTGACAAATCCATTTATCACCTCATCACTCTCTGCTTCTACAGAGGTAAAAGTCATCCCTTTACCTGAACACAGCTTTAAAGTTTCATTATAGGAGCAAAATGGCACTTCACCATTTTCATTTTCAGACTATTTATCTGGTACCACCGCAGACACAGCAGGAACTGTCATTTCATGATGAAATAGAGTGTGGTTTGTCCCGCTGGTTTGTGCAGAGACTGAATGATGACCTGTCATTTTCTATTGACTGACAGTGCTGACCTATTCCAACCAGAGTCATTTTACCAGATAGGTTTGGGGATAAAGAGATATAAGCTGTAGGAAAGGAAGGATGGAGCTAAAAGCCTGGAAAGTCGGGATCCTCACTTGTTGCCATAGTCCATCTTGGAGGTGACTCTCTGTTTAAGCTCGGTGAGCTCGTCCTGCGGGAGCGTGCCGGACAGGATCTGAGAACGCCATTCAATGAGGTCGTACATCATGTCCCGAACGGAGTTAAACATCTCACGCTTGTCCCCCTGTGTCAACAGGAGAGGATGAATGAGTGTGTGCGGCTTTGACAGCGCCCTCATGCCTCTGCTGGTATTATTCGCAGCAGAGGCAGGACAACAACAGTAGATAAAGCTTCGAATTCGGTTAAACAAAAAAAGAAACAAAAAAAGCTGTAGCATGAAAAATGTGGAAAGAAAAGATTAAAACAATTAGGGAACTCATCCTACGGTGATATGCACATTTAATACGAATAAGAGTGCACGTGGTTGCAGCTGGGGCAGAAGGTTTCCTCACCACATACAGGTCCCTCCATATTGTAGCCCACTCCCTCAGCGTGGTGGTTACCTCCTGAACCAGAGGCAGCTCTGTTGGAATGACTGTTTCCTTTTGCCTACAAACCAGGAAAAAAAAAATTTGTACTGGTTGTGCTTTGACTTTGTCCATTATTTAACATCCTTAAACATCTTGATTAAGTTACATTATAATTAATCTAAGTCACCAACCTCACATCTCAATCTAAGTCATACACTAGTTTTTTTGTTTTTGTGAATGTTACACATTACTAAATATTAAATCATAGTCTTTGGAAGTTTGGGGTTTATCGTGTGTGTTGTGAAATCAAAGTAATAAGTTATCCAACAATGTCATCATTCTGCCGAGACAACACCAGACGTTTTCTAAATGCAGCTTAAAACGTTCTTTCTCATCTTAAAACATGAATAAACCAAAATGGGCCCAAGAATGCCAACAAAACAATCAATGCAGATGAAATGAAATGATGAAATGAAAGCGGAAGAAAGCGTTTTGCTGTAGGAGTGAAGTACAAACCCGCTGCCTTCCACTGTGGCCTCTTTCAGGTGTATGTAACAGGCAGGAAATATGCCCTGCCAAGAGGAAGAGATGATCACATGATCAGTTAACGCTGCATGTAGCACCCTTCTGATACAGCCTGCCACAAAGGACCGTCAATTATTATTACTAATATCATGTGCACGAGCAGGCCACTCACCTTTTTGGATTTCCTCCTCAGCCTATACCCTCTGAACCAGTCTAATAGAAAAAAAAAAAAAATCTGTTAGCAACAAACTCTTCCAACAAACAAAATATATAAAATAATAATGAACTGACAGTCAGGCGCTCTTTGCCTAAATGACTGCAGCTGATATGTGACTGAACACAAACATGATGAAGCAAAGGAGCTAAGGTGACACTGGTTCAGTCATGTCGGCGAAGCCCAATCTCACCTTCATATTTCTCGAGTATGTGCACGGTGTCTCCAATCTGCAGCGACAGTTCCTCCTCTCCTCGGGCATCGTAGTTATAGATTGCTGGAAAAGAAACGAGAGGGGGCAATATAAAAGGAGGTGATATTACAGCAGAAGGAAGAGGCAATAAAGTTTTTGTCTCCCTTGTGGCGTTAATTGTGTGGCACTGCAATGTGGACACACAGTGTCCACTCACGCAACAATGGAGTGTCCCAGTGCTGCTTAAGCTGGAACATCAACAACTCGACCACCCTCAGTAAGCAAACCATCTCAAATCTCCTGACGTTTTTTTAGGTTTGCTCAAATAAAACAAAAAAGAAACAACAGTGAAGATGTTGACTCCTCTTCTTCTTCAGATAAAGATCCAAATTCAATACTGCACATTACAAACACTTCCAAAGTAATCCTTATTTATTAGAGTTAAATGGCACAGTATCTGAAATTGGCCCTCTCCGTAAACACACCCAAAAAAGAGTATGGAGTGACGGAAGATGCCATCGACAAAAAATCTGAGATGATGCATTCTCTCTGTCTGATTTATAAGAGGTTGCTCAATTTACAATAAACATTGTTTTGTGTTTTAAAATGAATAGAATTATACTGGATGACATATTACTGTATATTCATCTGTCTCTTTTCTAATCTTACATTTCTTGAAAAAAATATTTTAAAATGAGGCTAAAAACCACACATCATTTGAAATGAAATGTTCTGATTTATACATCACAAAATTCTAAATATGAATGCAATAAAATAAAATTCAAAATCTTTTGCAAATATCCAATGCTGTGTCACCGATTATGGCACGCTTTGTTGTCGAGTCAAAAATCATCTTATCGTGATAACAAGTGATGCTGGTGTGATGAGGGAATTTTCAAGGTTAATGTAGGAGCCAAATCTGAATTACTGTGTGCAAACCTGAGATATCTGCTATGCAAACATAATTCTGTCTAGAACAAATAACTCCATCTTTAGGCTAAACTTAGCAGCCAATGTAATCAGAATGTTTAGCATCTATCTTATCTGCTAGCAAACAAAGAAACAAATGGTGCAGAAGACAAACCTCAAGCCGACCTATACGCAGATGTCATGGCAGGTGGCTGTGTTGTTAGGACACCTGCAGGCATAAATGACACAAATCTGTGTGTGCGTGTGTATATGTGTGTGCGCGTGCGCGTGTGCCTCCTGCAGTTGGAATGCATGCAGGGCCACTTCAGAGGTTTTTAGAGGTGAATAATAGCTTAATTAAAAAAGGCCATCGCTGCAGGCCTGTTCACAGTACATGGTGGGAATCGACCATTTTCTCCCACAGTCGCCTGACATACCGAGTGGCACATTACATCCTTAGTGATGCTTTTTACTGCTGGTCAGACACACGGAATTGGAATAATTTTCCTCTTAATCATCTGCCACAAGTACTAATTTCTCTGACTAAATATATGATAAATTAAATTAGACATAACCATAAATACAATTGTGAAAAGGACAACAGCAGCTGTACCGATTAGCAGTGCAGTCTGTTAATAAGAGGGTGTACAATATTTGCTGAGAAACTACAATATCAACGCAACAGAAAATCATTTAAGAAGGAAAAGACACTCCAGAGTTGTGCTGCCTAGTCTCCCTGTGTAACTCTCAATCATGCATTTTTGTTTTAGTTCAGACCAGGTTCTGTCCTTTATGAGGTTATGGGATAGAAACGATTGCATGTCCTTTAAACTTTTTTTTTTTTTTTTTGGCTTTGTAATCAAAGTGCATGTGCATACCATCATGTCCACCATGTATTTTGTGTTGACTCTGAAGAATCCAGTGAGCCCATAGAATCCACTAGAACACAGGCCCTGCACTGACAATGCAACAAAGACCCCAGGAAATTAATTACGTGCTACAAAGCGGGGATACAAAGGGCAACAACAGGCAGAAAGCAATAAAACAATCAAAATGAGGCGGGATTAATCTATGTGCAGCCATGAGAGACCCCGGTGTGACTGTGCAGCAGGATACGTGCAATTAAAACATCATTAAGAGTAGCCAGAAAAGCCTGTAAAGCCATCAGATGCTGCATCAGTGTCTTTGTGTGGAACTGGGCCACAAGTGCAGCTGATTCAGCTGGATGCTGAAGCAGCAGGCGCCAAGAAAAAAGTCCCAACAGCTACAGAGACAAAATATTTCATCAGGAAATGAAAACAAAACCTAACCCTGCGTTTGCTGTCAGGAAAAGTAGGTTTTCCATCAAGCAAACAGTACCGTACCTCTGAGAAGCAGGGGGGACTCTGGGAGAGCAACAGTGCAATCGCTAAAATGAAAATGAAGAGCACCCTGGGAAGATGACGGATTAAGATGTAAATAAATGACAACCACAAAGCACAAGGCTGACATGAGGCACCAGCAGAACAGCTTGACACAGAAATCAGGATGATTCTTGTCATTAACAGTAAAATGGCAGCTCTGGTAGCTCCTAACAGTAAGCCGTTGCACCCAAGAGTAAACCGGTGTTGATGGGGAGCGTTAGCTGAAAAAGAGGAGGAGGAACTGGACCAATTTATCCCCCAAGCATGGTTTGCTAATGATTACGAGTATTATTTTTTTGGAAATTCAATAATTAGCAAAATCTTTTGCAAAGGGACTCCTAATCATATATAATTGTATACTATAACGGCTGAACAAACAGGGAGAACATTATCATCAGAGAAAATGAGAAGGGAATCTTTCATCACAGGGCCTTTTAGCTTAGCTAGCACAAGTCTTTTGGCCTGATTATAATTCTACACTCTGGATGCGCTGACAACTTTAGCTAATGCATGCAACATATCATGCATGCACATGTAACATATCATTGCACTGATGCAGTATGCTGATGAAGGAGTTGGGTTGAAAAAGAGAGGAGGAAGAGAACAGAAATGTCTCGCTGTGTTGGTACGACTTCAAAGAAAGTGATCCAAGACCAGATTATTCTCTAAGAAGAAACCAGAAACAAGTTAACAGGTGTTAATTCTGAAAATCTGGTTTTTATTTAAAAAAAAAAAAAAAAAAAAAAAGTGACCTTATCATTTAATCTGATGCGCACTGTAAAAACATGTCTGATCACTTAGTAGTCTACAGTGGGTTTATGTCACACTGTGTATCGCTGCAGTTTACCCAGAATCCTTCCTCCACTTCCTGGTTATGAAACAGGGAGCCCTGGGGAAAACGTCTCTGCTGACAGGATGGAGCGAAATAATCGCCTAATAGTTTCCTCTGTCTAACAAAGACATTTTTTTTTTCTGAATGTCCATAGGCAGGACAACTGTCTTACTGACACGCTGTCCCCAACTGAGCCATGTTTTAAGTCCTTCCGTTAAAACAGCAGAGCCCATCTGCTGTCTCTGCACTCTTTTCTGAAACTTTGATTTTGTTGTGTAATTACTCTGTGTTGCAGCCGCTGTTATCTTACAGCCAGTGACCTTACTACATAAATGATGTCTGCAGAGATTGAGACGCCGAATTGCAGGGAGTTGCTCTGCTGCCAGGACACAGCTGGAATACAAAACCAAAGTTTTAGAGGTTCTCGCAAGGTAACTTTGAGGGCTGTGACGAAAGGAAGGTAGTAGGCGGAAATTTTGCAGCAACATAGAAAGATTAGGACAGAGCTTTGTTGGCATGAGGAGGAGAAAAAAGGTTAAAGAAAAACAGCAGAGCATGAGAATGATATAGGAGAAGAGAGAGTGTGTAGAATGAGTTTAATGAGGATGAGTTCAATGACCGCACAGCAGGCTATGAGCTCCTTCCTATAGAAAATTCAATGAAGGCTGATTATAACACTACTATTGCTCTCCCAGACAAAACAGAGGAGTCAGCAAAGACATGCACGTGTGTGCCTATGCACACACACAAATCTGTGTGTTGCAGTATGAAGGGTGACTGTGCTGTACAATAACAGTGGATTAATTTCCACAGTTCAGAGGGAATAATTATTAGATAAGGATAGGACTCCATTATGAACTAGTAAACAGCCAGCGGATTTGAGTAACATGTAAAAAAAATTTCTGGCGCATGCGAATTAGCATTTCCATTACAATGAATTTCTACGAGGGCTTTTATTGATCCAACTTTTAGGTCTGAAGTGTTTTTAAGTGAAACCTTACAGGGTGTGATGCTTTCAAGGACACAGTTAGAATGTGAAACAAGCATACCTCTTAAACACCAATCTGGTAGTAATTTGCATGAGATTAAAATGAACCGAGTGAGATTCCAGCTGTATTTTTCTGATGCGACCTGCTGGTGGTCACATGAGCTCGTACTTTTACTGAATTTACAGCGTGAGATTAGTGGGATAGGAACTTCTTGTTTTGTTATATTCTTTAAAGACATAATCAGATTCATTTGAAAACAAAGACCGTTTTGACTGAATGATGGCGCAATATTAAACGTATTTATTACACGAGGCTGGCAAATCCTTGTTCCCACTTTCTCAGAGTTTTTATGGGCTTCTTTGGGAAACAGCCAGGAATTCTAGATTCGGGTGCAGATGACTATTACTCAAATCTCCCGGTGAGTCAAGCCAATATCTGCCAGAGGATTTTCACTCTGCCATTAGCTGGACCGATGGATTTGTTTTTCTCTAATCTCAGGCTTGGGCGGCAGTTGAAGCTTCATGAAAAGTTGCACCATTCAAGAAAAAGTTGATTCGCGCTACAAAGTTAAATGTAAAGTGAATGAGTGCCGAGACAGAGAGAGAAGGTGATGTAAGCGCTGTACGAACAAACTCGTAAAGAGTAAGAGTAAGGCGCTTCTGTTTAACGCCGAAAGCTTTACGTATTCCTGCAAGTTTACCACAAAGCTGCTCTCAAACTCAGTTCTTTAATGCTGTCTTGTGTGATTCAGTGGATTATGTTGCTTTGCAACATCAGATTGCTTTCCTGCAACTCTTTTTATTCTTTCGAATAAAACTTTGCTGCAACAGTCCATTACGCCAACCTAAAGTGTCTGTAAATGCTTTTATTGTTTTGCTTTTTGTGGAGTCCCCAACCTATTACATCAGCTCCTCAGATCTTTCTTTCACAGAACACTGCATGTCTTCCTTTTTCTATTACTTTTTTCCCTTTACACTGCTGCTGTTTATTTTATGTTCTTCCCAGATTCCTGTAAATTCATCAGAGGGAAGATTGTCTACACACCGATTGTCAATACATACTGAAATGTGTATTGATCCTGATCTGTATCCTGCAGAGATGTAAGGTAGGGTGCTAAACAAAAGCTACTTTAAGCTAATCTGATCTAAATATCAAATACAAATCCACATTGGTAGTTTAGTCAAATGTCTCTCCATCTTTAATGTCTAAAGAAAGTATTAAGTTCTGAACATCACCTGGTTAAGGCACTTTAAAGTATCCATGAGTCCAAACCACAATGCACCAGGAAACCCACAGAAACTATTAACAATGTTCGACCAAAAGTAAGTTAAGAAAGAAAGTTAAGCTGAAGTAATATTTTCAACAATGATATTTTTAACTATTATTACCATTTACAGTTACAATCCTGAGGTCATTATCTCCAAGATCATTTAGATAATGTCTGCATTAAAGTTTTCTAGCTTTTATTTATTAACGTATGCTGCTGCTGGAACACTGCAATTTCCCCATTGTGGGATAAATAAACATATTCTATTCTATTTAAAACAAAGTTTCAAACACAGAATGAAAGCATGAGAGCAAGTGAGTCGGCTATTAAAACACAAAGTGTCACAATCTGTAAGTGTTATGCAACGATAGCACAACAAGACTATTCCAGCATGATGGCAGCGACAGGCATATTGGAAGGACACAATAAGCTTTTGTAGCACACAGAGCTTCATAGGTGCAAAGTCTGGAACATCGTTTATTGAGTCCCTCTCTAATAGGGTTTAATAAGAGGGTATGGTATTCACTTGAATGAATGGCTCTAAATCCAGAGCAAAATGCTTAGTAAAAATCCAGCCACTTTCCTTTTAAACCAATTACAACCTTTTAGCTTTATCTACAGTTGAAAAGTGGTGATAACGCCATAGTAATTAACCTGAAACTAATATAAAGGCAGCTGAAATGTGACTGTGGAGAGCCCCAGGAGCTTCTCATCATCTCACGCCCTAGTAGAACCAGCTTTTCTTCCCTGTGACTGGAAACAAGCAGGAAATGCCATAAGAAATATTACTGTATCACAGTAGATGGAGCCTTTCCAGGAGGGTAGAAGGAAGTAGTGATTTTTTTTTTTTTTTTTAATGGCTATGGAATTCCTTATACAGATACAGAAAAACAATCAAAATTAGAGCATAAAGAAAAGCAGGTCATGTAGTTTACAGCACAATATGTGAGGTTAAGGAAGGAGCAGCTGCATTAAAGCACCAGGATCAAGATTCCAATAGCAGTAATTCTTCTTGGCACTTGCTGCCATGCCCACAGCTCCAATACAGGCCTCCGGGTGCAATCTAACGCAGGCCGATTACTCAGCTTCCATTGAATCTGCAGAGCCTTTAATTGAAAATCATCTTCCTGGTACAACATGGAGACGGCGAACTATACCCAGCTCATTACAGAGCAGCGATCGAAGCCTTTCACACAGAGATTTTCACACAGTGGTCCCAGCTGTTATTTATGGGGGAACAAGAGTATCTGCATGAGCACAATGAAGCAAACCCCTCTGCAGCCTGCATCAGTGTGAGCACCTCTGAAACTGTTTCTCTGAGATTCAAAAATACCAAAGCACGTTTACTATGGTACATAATTTAAGCAATTAGCAACAAACATCTGTGCATGTTTATACAGTTAGTCCTTTGTTTTTAATTAGTTAAGTAGCTAATTACTTTATGCCCTCTGTTTCATTTCTAAACAGCGCTAATGAGTAAGCAATGGAATTCTAGTATTTACAGAAGGTGCTAAATTGATTTGGCTGGTTTTACTTTGCCAAGCATGTGATTAGTGCATGACCCTGCAATATTCAGGCCCAGCAAAAAAGAGAATATCATCATTTCAAGGATGCAGACGTCTCTTTAAAAAGATGGCTTCTAATTAGGGCTGCACAATATATTGTTACTGTATTGTTATCGCAGTATGCATATGTGCAATATGAATATTGCAAAGGCAACGACGCAAACAATATGCACTTTCCCCAAGTTCTTTAGAATCCCAGCATGTACAGCACAGCCAATGAACACATTGGCTGTGAACAATTTTGAAATTTTTTTTTTTTTTTTTTTTTTTTTAATTACAGTAGTGGTTCTTTAGGCGTCAGTTGGGGGGCAATATTGTCCATGTTTGGCACATTTGACAGTTATTGGTCTTAAAAGAAAATCAATAAAAGTGCACTTCCCAAGTCCATTTTCTATTATTATGCAGTTTTATTTAAATCATACTTAGTTTTTACTGTTTCTAGAGTTAAAATATCAAATAACACTTATAACTCATATTGTATTGATAAAGATATTGAGCATAAATATCGAGATATGAATTTTTGTCCATATCGGGCAGCCCTATTTATACGTTGTTTAACTGAGGAGGTAGAGAAGAGCAATATTGCTGTGTGGACCGTTTGGCTTCAGTCACTCACTGTCTCTAACTTCACTTATCAACCTGCAGGAAACAAAAACACGGACTGACACCCAGGTTCAAAAGACGACTGACGAATAACCACGCATACTTGACTGCTATAAGCATTTTCTGATATATCATAGGCATATGGCATAGATAATATAAGCCCATAGATTCTATGGGTTTATTCATGCATGGCTTCAAGTGTTTCTCAGTAAAACCCAAGTCTAACACATATCACTGTGCCCTTTTATTCCAGTTCATATTTTCTTCAGCTTGTCCATAAAAAATAAACCCTGAAGGTCTTGTTTTCTTCCTGTCTTTATTGCCGACACAAAGATCGTCCTTGCTGCTCCTTCCTGCTATTGTCCACAAATGTGTCTAAAACAAAGGTGGGCAAACTAAGGCCCAAGGGCCACATGTGGCCCAATGAACTATTTATTCCGGCCCGCAGAGCCTTCACAATAATTTCTCCAAAAGCCAAATTAAGAGGGTTGTCAGCTTGATTGGTTAGAAAAAGGTTCAGACCCCCCCTTCACCTAGCTAACATGCTATGCTAAAATGTCCTCTCAAGAAGGTGGGGCCAAACATCATTTGGAGCTTCATCATCCATCTCTAGTTACCACAATTTTTAGTTAATGTCTGATCCTCATTTGGGGGGTTGGTTTCCCGCACGACCTGGCCGGCCTGTTCACATCCAAGGTACCGGTGCTGGCATTTGACACTGGGGGCAAAATCTGCAGCCAGATAACCTGGAGCCACATACGTTACAACAACACTGACAACTGTGTTTAACCATCTACCAGAATAGAGAGGAAGTTCAGAAAAGGTTTTCTTTCAACCAGCTCCCATAAATTCACACGGTATAAACAAACATCTATTGAACAGTTCAATCGCAATGTGAGTCAACACGTTTGACTTCCTTGTTCATTTGCAAAGAAATGCAATCCAACCAGAAATAAAACCCAACACTTTTGGTCCTAATCAGAAATACATGGAACCATGATGCCACAAACGCAATCTTTACTGCTCAACTTCAGAATCCTACCCAAAGATATGATGGCAATTAACTTCTCTCATAATCCACACAACCTTCTTCCCTCTGAAAGAAAGATGATTAGTCACCAAGAGAAAACTATTTGACCTGCTTTAATGCCATCAGCTTATGGAATTAACCTCCATTACAGTCACGACTGCATACATTAGGTGCCGACATCATTTCTGTGAAGAAAATCTGACATATGGAGTTAATGGGAAATGCGGCTGAGTCTGGTGCATGTATTCTGCTTTCTCAACAGGCTCTGAGGCTGTTCTAACACAGTACCTGTGGTTTGAGAGTTGTCTGCTGAATGTTCTATTTGGCAGCACAAGAGGTATTTTTAAATCACAACAGTGCTGTTCTGTTAATCAAGTTTCATGCCGGTGCACGGGTCCGTAGATCTAACTGCTCAGCTGCATGTGGTAAAAACTACCAAATATCTTTGAGTCACAAAGTCTGATTCTATCCTGCAACTTTAATTTTAGTTATTATACTACAATTTAAAATGAAAATTTCCTGAATGCAACAGAGCTGCAGTTAATGGTGCATCAACAGAACTGAAATGAAAGACAATAACCTATTAGTTCCACCAATTGTTTGGCACATCAGCCCTTTTTTAGTTTAAATTAGACAAACATCAGTTGAAGAGGTCACCTTTGGCAAATCTGCAGTGGCCATTTTCTCACATTTCACTATGTCAGAGCTTCAGAGTTCTGCCTTTATCCTGTATATAACACACATGTACATACAGAAAGGCTTTTTGGAGGCCCGGGGCATTCCCGAGGCCCTGAACAACCACAACCATTGACTGACAGTCCCATTACATGTCCCTCAGGTGACAAAAGGAACCTTTAAAAGGACTGCAGCTGGTATTAAGGTTACCAATTTCATAATATCTGTTCTATTATTTATGTAATGCATGAATCAAAGCATCTGGGAAGGGATCATAAATAAAGGTCAGCTCCTCTTAAAGCCATACATTTATTGTGCACTGAGAGATGAGTTTTGTAATCTGACACATTTTCATTGCAGATTGTGGTGTGATAAAATCGCAGTTCCTGCTCTGTGTGGTGTGATAAAATCTTAGTTCCTGCCCTGTAAACCTTTAATTTAAATTAGAATTGTGTGGGAACTCTGCTTTTTAAGTGTCTTCTGGGGGGGTGACAATCACTGTTACATATTGTGATGCCTGAATAAAATTTTGACTTCCGACTTCCTTTTTTTTTTTAAAGTAATAATCAGGACAGAGGTAATGTCTTGTGCACTGATAATAATATCTATAATGCATTGCTGAGTGTCACTTCTATTTCTGCTAAAGGAAGTGATAAATCTTCAGTGAGGTGAAGTTTTACCTTTTATGAAAAAATGCATCCCAATAAGATTAATTTGTTTTTTACTTTTACTTAATGAGCCATATAAAAATTGATTTCAATTTCTATACATTCCTAAGTGACTATAAAAGAGACACATTTACTCTCTGTCATTCGCTTGAACTTTTTTGGCATTTCTGACTAAAGAATTTCTACACTCAATTGACCTTCTGGCTAAAGCTTTCCTATTAAAATATATATATTTTTTATTTTACTTAATCATAAAGATGTTTTAGTAGTCACCGACATTTAAGGGCCTCAATCGAGCTCATTCTGGTTTAAAAGTAATGTTTAACTACAAAAAGTAACAATTAACATCATGCAGTAATGTCACGGTTCCTGTATTTACCGCCTGTTTGAGTTGATATGACAGCTGAAAGGGTGTCATAAATTATTCTCTGGCTGAATCTAAATGATCTGATAAAACATGTCTACACAAATGACCTTTTTCTAACCTGGACATGTTACACTCCATTAGCCATCAGTCAAATTAGCAAAAGTAGCACAGCAGGGCTCTTTCAGACAATTCTCAAGCTGCTTGGCATGTCCTCAATCGATACCATGGCTACCGGCTGTCTGTGCAGACTACTCATTAAAAAACGTGGCTACAATTACAGAATGACAAACACAATAAAGAACGTAATCTTGTTCACACAACCATTTTATTTGGCCGTTTTTTTTTCCCCCCACACAACACAAAGAGTTCCTGGATGTCAGCAACAGTCGGCAGAGGTGAAAGTGCCCCAGTTTGTCTGTGGGACAAGGAGGAATCAAGGAACCACTTGGCTATTCACTGATTAAAGTGGCCAGCTGTCATTTGTCTTAGCCACCATCTCAAAGCAACCCGATGAATTCTGCACTATTAAAACCGTCTCATCAAGCAGTCTGACCCGGTGTTAATATGTAATTCTTTTTTACTGAATGAAAAAAAAAAAACAGCAAAGTCACACTGACCTCCAAAAAGAAATAGATAATGACGGTCTTAACCAAGAGGCCTTGTCCAATTACTGTGGAGGTAATACAGAAAATCATTTCTTAATGGTGTAAAGCCGCAAAACGATTATTATAATCAGATCACAAACTGTTGCCAACCAGAAAAGGTTTAGCACAAGGCTTATTCAAATGGAAATTAACCTAAAGGTTTATGCCATTAATAAATTTGAATAAGGCCATTTTAAAACAGTTGTTTGCAAATAAAAAAGAAATACATGTAATAAATCAAATAATTAGAAAAATAGAATCACACACCCAAAAAAATCTGCCCAAACAGTGAAATGTGGCTAATAATCATGTCAGCTATGTGCAAAAGCATCCCACAGGAGGGAAAGTCAAGCAAGCCAATAGTATTGAGAAGTCCATTGTGTTATGTGGTTTATAAACAGGAAACAATCAATCATTATCACAATTAGACCAATAGGCGTCATTTTTTACATTTATATGAAATTCTGATGTAAAATGCTGTGCGCAAACTCACAATACTGAAAATAATTGTCAAATCTTATAAAAAAAAAAACTTTGATCGTTTAAGATAGTTATGGCTGTGCCATAGACTCAGAAAAAAAAAGAAAAGTGAAGCCCATATTGCTCGCTGCACCAAAGGAAGTCAAACGGCGACCCAGGCTGCAGCCCTCCACATCCTGTAATTAGATCGGCCAACCTCAGCTGTAAAACTTGGTACACTTTCATTTAGGAACAGAGACAGATTCATAAACACTGCCTAGCTTCAAGAGAGCAAACAAAGGTTCAGCTCCTTCTTTCCTTCCTGAGAGACCAGAAAACACTTCTCCCTATCATTGCTTTCCTTCTCCTAAAGGAAGGCGATGAACATAGAGAAATCAGTTTACCACCCTTACACACAATCATGCAAGTCCAGCTAATATCCCTGAACACTTTCTTCTGTCACAACCATAATATCCAGAAGGCAGCAGCACATTTTTTGTATCAACTGTGCCTTAATAAAAACACATGTGAGACAGGGCATTTTCTGAATAAAATGCTATGAAAACAGCTCCCAGCATATAAAATCAAGTCCAATTTTACTGTCCCATATTTTACACCAACAGCTTCAGGGCCAGGCTGCAACAAACGGCTAAAACACGAAGCGGGGAGTGCAAACACATGGGTAAAATTTATGTAGTAACACAGACTACTTTTTAATTGCAACCATATTTGTTACGCTTACTGCACTTGTGGGTGGGAGATGGGTTTTATTGTGGGTGCAGGGCTGGGGCTTCACCAATTATTTATGGCCTCAGTCAAGAGGCAAATATGTCTGGGACTCCACTTTCTACTCAGTGTGTCACTCACCACGTACCCATTCCAAATGAGAAGTGTCTGGGCTGGTCAGTCCGGTCTGTCTCACTGCAGGGTTGAGGATGTGAATCATAGCCACGCCAAAGCTGAAGCACGCAGATTTGTGCCAGTCCATCAGTCATTATTCAACCAGGCCAATGCTACAATCAGGAACCTGTTCCACTTTTTTGCCCCAAGGAGAGACACTGACTGATATCATCAACACAGAGATGGATCAGGTATCATTAACGTGGCACCTTTCACAACGTCTCCGCCGCTGCGCCACCTCTGGGGCCACTCTGACTAGAGCAAACAGCAGTAAACTGTGCGTCTGATGTGGTCATTTGGGGCTGCAGAGCGACGTGATGAAACCAAAAATATCAAATGTGGTGCTCAATCGTGAGAGCATAAATGAGATAGCTTAAAAAAAGACCAATATTTTGCAAAAAAAATCTGTAATCTGACATTACTCTTACTAAAAACCGGCATGTTGTCTGAAACCATGTTACAGAGGTTTCTATGGTACACTTCATTTTATTATCACTGTTTTTCTATTAATTTAAATGTTTTATCATGGAATTTCTTTGAAATGCTGGCAAATATTTTATGCCTGCAGTAGACATAAGATTTAAGATTTAAGTAATGATCCATGTTACTGATGATTTATTAATTTAAAAAAAAAAACACAAATTGGTAAATGTATTTATATCAACTAAAAAGCCAAGTTAGGGAGCTTTATGCAGACTGGTCATAAAAAAATAAAATCTGACATGTGCATCCATAATCCTAAAGTACAAGTGTCTGCTCAGGAAAAAGCATTTATTTAAGCCTGTTCTTTCTTCACAGTTTGTATTATGTTACTATGTCAAGGACTTACAGTTAAATAACAAAAGCAGGATGATTGTAAACCTACAGTTATCAGTATGTGTATTTCCATTATTGATATTTGCAAGTCGCCACAACGAGGCATCGGCCTGTTGCTTCCCTGGTTTGCTTGCTAGAAAGCAAACCCCTGTGTAGTTTCTCTCTTACTAACGGCAGTCCACGGATGAAACAGAATTAATGAGACAACACTTGGAATTAGCATCAAAACGTATTTCAGTTAATCAGAGAAGATGGTAGAAAAGCATTTCCTGCGTTTCCCCCAGGGCCTGTTAAATCAGCGATGATGCTGTAAAAATAACTTTGATTTGAAACTCTGCTACCTCTGATTCATGTGAGGTTTGTTGGCATTTATCAAGAGAACGACGCCGTAATGAAATTAGCTCAAGGTCAAGAGAGATAGCACTTTAGCATTTGTTTGACGGGCAGATTTTTTATCATATGAATGGGGTTTCGAGAATGAAGTTGTGCCCTGAGCCCGAAACCTCAATTTCCCTTTGAAAAGAGTCAATAATTCCTAGTGTGTGCGACCGCCTCATGAATGCCGATGACTTCTGTTAATTCATCAGACCGGCAGAGTTAATTCAGGACTGTCAGACGGCATTCCGCAACGCCATGTTGTTTCAAGGACAATCCAACAAATGCCTCAGGATGCTCGTTATCTTTAGACACAATGTAAAAGCCAATAATGTTTGTTTTTCAATGCCGATAATTGGATAACAGTGGATTCCAGAATGTATGGAATATTAAAGATTATACTCAAAAATGACTTTAACTAAACAACTTTTTTCCTTAACGTGAGCTGTTATTTATTTTATTGAATCGCTGAATTCTGGCTTAAAGAGGCCTAAACTGAACTTAAATTTGGTGGGGTTTTTTAATTATAATTATAATTCATTCTTGTTATACAATAATTATAAACAATAGCGGAAAAACCTGTTTCTAAGGACTCTGAATTGTTTTATGCAGAAGAACTATTGACTCAAGCTTCTATAAACACTGGGAAGACTCAGTTTTCATTTTATCTTTGACGCTTCTTTGAATCTTCTTCAATCTTTGAATCTTTCAAACTGGTCCACAGTTCCATCCTTGATTACACTTTGTCTTAAAATGAACGTACATTCTTTGCCTGGTTTTAAATTGATGCACTATTAAATTAACACATGAGGTGGGATTTAAGCTCACTTGGGATGCTATAGCAACCAGCAGAAAATGCGATTTTGTCTGCAACTTTGCACTCTAACATGGTTTAGATGGAAGGAGATGATGGCATTCGTTATTGACTCTGCACCAAAAGGAAAGACTAACAGAACACCTTCCTTGGTGCACTAATAAAGCAAGAGGACTATTACAAGACCAAGGACAGTGTGACAAAAGTTTTAGTGAAACAGAAATTGGTCCAGAGCGAGCACTGCCAGGAAAAGAGGTCTCACAGTGTGCTCATTAGTGCTCCGTGGTCAACACATGAAGTATTCAAAGCACATTGGCTGCGCGTCCCACCAATTCTCTGCTGCAGTGATCTGGCAGCTGCCTCTCCGTCTCTTTCCCCGCTAATGACTGATCCCCACGAGAATACTGTCCAAGATGTTCTAAAAAACCTCCCCTTTCAACATCTCATGAATATTTGACCGCATACCGCCCCCGTATTTAACACCATACATACAGAGCACATCACTGACCGTGTGTGCCATCAACAGCATGGACTACACCAAAGATAACTACGTTCGGTTGGAACGCACATTGTTGGAGGTGGCTGAGAGACCTTTGATCAGGCCTCATAAACTCATCCATCAGCATCAGCACCCCCTTGCACAGCTGGTTCTGTTAACAGATGGCGTTAAAAACACAGACATGGGGTCCACGTGTTAGGCTACACTGTATACATTAAAAATAACCAGCCATTGTTGTGAAACCATAGTTCACAAACACTAATAATTTATCACATCTCCTCTGAAATATTCCACACATCTCCATAAAAGCGTTATTTCAGGTGCAGCACGCCGTAACAAGCTGCGCTCACAAAAAGTCCAAATACAATTCAAACATGCAGCCCCCTTTTCAGAAAGGCGTGTGCACATTCAAATGTACATTTTGTTTACAATGTTGCAATTTAGTTAAATATAAAAGTGCACTGTACTTGCAAGAGTAATATAACTGCATCACAACCATCAGACAGCTAACAATGTCAAAATATAGAATGTCAGCAAAACAGTAATTACAGTTAATGCTAACATTAGCCCTAGTAAACACAGCTATAAATAGTAACAAAATAAACATGTACTGTATACACCACTGTTGTGAAAACTGCTCTTTAAAAAAAATATTCGCTTTAATGAAGGTGCTTCAGATCTCAGTTCTGTGAGTTCAGGATCATGGTTTTAAATGTGATATTTAATTGTACTACGTCCTCCGTTTCCGTGGTGACTCCTGGATGATAAATGTTTCATACATTTTATATGTCAAGGTTTAACTTTTTCTACCATTGAGACGTACTCAAGCTACATTCTAACAGCTGGCTTTTCACTGTACTTTTTCAACACTGATAAGGAAATATTATTGATAAATATTCATGTCAGTTACACAGAGTTTATGCGTCCCTTTGTCTAAGCCTCCATTTAAACCTTAAACCAATTTATGTCATCTCGGTTGCTCGTTTGTGCGGTTAAATAATCCCCTGAAAGGAAAAGTGGAAGCTAAACAGGGATGTGTTCAAAGGCGAGGACCCCAGGTTTCACAACACTTCGGGAAGTGTTGAAAAAAGCAACAACAGTCACGTCCCACGGCTGCTAAAGGGAACAGTAAACCCAAACAGGCAGCAAATTTGAAAAGTTCCACCCGCGAATCGCCTCCCTGCAGACAGTTAGATGGTGGCGGAGGCCCCACAACACAGGAAACTGCTCTGTAACAAGGCGCGCCTCTTCAGAATTCCCAATCCATACACTCTTCCTCACAATGGACGCGCATTCCTTCTTCTGCGTTTCACCTAATTGAGCTAATAAATGCCCGACAACTGGACATCTGCATACGAGCAGTTCAGACAAACTCCACGGCCATCTAATCACACCCACGTCCGCATGAGAGACAAACAGCCCGGTCGTTTTTCACAAATCCTTCCCAAAGTTGCCTCAGGGAGCTACGAGCTAACGATGGAGCGTGGAACTTTGATACGTACCAACGCCATACTTTTCCTTCTTGCTCGGCACCCAGCGAGACATAGTCGGCGTCGTGGCTGCCTCCGGGGCTGTCGTTTGTCCGGTTAAAAAAAGTCCCGATGAGTTAGCAATGGAGTTGCAATTCTCAGTTTTCCCCCAGCTTTAGGGAGCCACTCCGAGCAGCCATTTTTTCCGCCAGTGACAGGACGCTCCGCAAGGGGGAGGAAGGGATCGCAACTTTTTCAGCCTGTGGGCGAAACTTCCAGCGCAGTTTGAGCCGAGGCGGAAACTGTGGAAGTACAGCTCTGAAGTTAGTTCATCTGTTTTTATTTACATCTAGCCTTCTGTTACTGGAAACCCAACCTAACAAGACTGTACGGAAGAAGAAGTGTTGCTAAACTATTTTGATATGTTTATATTTTGCCCTACCACACTATGACTAATGTCTCATTATTTTCAAATTTAAACTTACTTCCAAATGATAAAAATATTTTGATAGCTCTCATTAATGTCTCAACTATTTTATTTTCTTTACTTTTTTCAAAATAAAGGATTCCTATCATAGCATTTTTAATTAGTTTAATATTTTGACTTAATACCACATTATTTTACCTAAAGTGACTTGTTTCTCAATATAATGACTTATTATCTCAGTATTTAGTCGTGTGTCATGAAGTAATTATAAAACAAAATAACTCAGTAGCTCAATTTCTGTTGCCAGTTGCTTATTTCAATGTAAATATCACTAAAGTTTTGATTTAAAACATATGACATTAAGTGTGTGATTCAGATATTTGTGAAGCTGTTGGCAAATAGAGGAGGAGTATTACTCTACACTGAATCGTTCAAATTATACGTGTGCTTTGTTAGCATGTAATAATGAAGCCAATTAGATGCTGTTACTTATGAAAACTGCGTGATGAAAACACATTTGTAGGTGAAAAGTAAGACAGAAAAGTGCACGTCTTTAAAATGACGTCATTTATCTGGTTTGTGATGTTGTAGCTTTTCTAGCTTGTAAAGTTTGTAAAGTTACCGTTGGCTAAATTATGGCCTTATTCCCTTTACTATCCACACTTCTTAGACCTGTTACTACACCTGTTATTCTGAATCACACCAGCAGATGGCGATACTACTTTTAAAAGTGCTCCCCATAGACATACTTTAATTTCTTAGTTGATTCTGCAGATTTGCTTTTGCAGATTTTTTTCAGTTGCTTGTAAATAAAGTCTGTTGCTTCCACCTCGAGGCAACTGACCCTGTCTTATAAATACCCTTTATTTGTGCATTGTGGGACATCATGTGGGTCACAGTTATTTATCCGAGAGGACACTGGCCCATTTTTTAAGCCAGTCTCGCTTAAGTCACATGTCTTGAGACTTAATCATCAGCCACCAACCACGAGATCACAGCGAAAAGCAGAAACAGTGGATTCAACAAGGAGGATTTCTCAAGAAGCAAGTGACTCTTGGAATAACATGGATAATCTGCTCATTAGTGACGCCCTATCATTTGTAAGGATGCCTGAATGTTCTTAATTACCACTCTTATACACAGGATGATGGCGTTATTACCGTGCATGAACCTAAAGTTAGATGTTATCATTAAAATTCTTAATCTTGGCTATGTTCTTTGTTATTTGAAATCCTATAACATCAAGCAAACAAGCAAGTATTTTTTCCTCATCTCCGAACCCGCCCCTCTATCTCTATCTATCGCTCTGTATGAATGTTCAGCTCTAGAACTCAGTAAGTCTTTTGTTCTCAAAGATCCTTCACAATGCTACATGCCTGACTGGAGACAGTACCCGCCAGCACCTAGTTTGTGTCAAGAACAAGGAGCATTCTCTTCCTAAAAGCTGAGGAGAAGGGAAAGCTTAGGAGAAAGATGGTCTGTCAGTAACTGGTAAGTAGTATTAACATCAGTGTAAAGAATCCAGGGATTAGAAACATAATTTATACAATTTTCCCTATTATTTTTACTTTGTTTTTCCACAGATCCACAACAGAGATTACCTTGAGCATTCTTGGAGTCAGCGGTTCCTCAGAGTGGACCTCTCATGTGCCTCACTGGTGGGACTGACATTAATATTCCAATTGTAAAGGGCCTTCACTCTGGTCTGAAACTTGATAGCTGTAGGTTACCTGATCGGCAGGGGGATGGCTCTCCGCAGGCCAGCTGCCCACGTACGGAAACCTCCAGCCTGGAGAAGATCAGGGTATGAGTCCACCTGGGAGAGCCTGATGGAGGAGGAAGGTAAAAAGGAAGTTTCCAGTGTCAACTGCCCTCCGCGTACCCTTCGGCCACAGAGTGCCATAGAGGGAGGCCAGTTGGATAGCTGGCTGGAACACCTGCAGAGGATGCAAAAAGAGCTCCTCAGAGTTCAGGATCAGGTCCCTGCTTTGAAAGAGCAAACGGAATATGCCTGGAAGCAGACATGCAGCGGTGGTTCCTCATCCTGTGGGAGTCCCAGGCTGCAGAGCTCGTATGGCAGCCAGGACTCCCTCCAGACTACAGGGGTTTCTCCTCCAGAGTGCAAAGGAAGCTGGGAAAAAGCCCATATCACCCAAGCTGCCAGCAAGGACCAGGCTGTGCTTAGCTGCATCGCTCCAGTCAAAATTGGGTGGCTGCCAGTCCAAAGACGAGTGACAGTTGCAGCTGATTCCAAATGCAGACAGTTCTTGGATAGTTCTGCTGGACAGGTAAAGTGACTCAAATAGTATATTTTCATTAAGACAGAGGAATGTCCTTCAGAACGTCCTTTAATGTCTCCTCGCTTGAATGACAACGTTTCAGAGAAGGAGCAAAAATGCTATAATATACTGGATTTTGGTGCTGTATGTATTATTTATTGTTAGCTCTGCGAGTCTGCAGGTAAACAAGCATTACAGACTCAGAAACACACTCACACACGGTACCACAGAGAACCATTTGTAGTCAAGACTCAGTCACCAAGGGAGGAGGCAACTCTCCAGCATCCTTTGAAAACAGCTTACTCTGCACGAGCTCGGTGCATTCACAACAATTTATGACTCATTTCAGAGCCACAGCAGCAGATATAGAGCTTTTCTTTCCCTCAGAGGATGTAAGTCAATGTGCAGAGAACATTTGACGGGAAGCATGCCCACTGAGCTGGTAATATTACTTTATAATCAATATGTTGCTGTTCAGTATCAGTTTGTCTGAACTTAAGCATGAAAAGGGCTCTATGACACTTTGCCAGAAGACAAAATCATGTTTTTATCTTAGAGTGGTGTCAATTAGCCTAAACCTTGCTTTTATTCAGTTTTGTAATATTATGCTTATCAGACTAGTCTATGTGATTTGTGGAGGAAATACACATAATGGCTTTTGCTGAGAGTTAGAAGAAAGTCAATATCACTCCCATGGCTGCATGGTAAATAGCAGCCAATAGCTTCCATTTGGCTGTATTGAGCTCAAAGCCTGGAGAGCAGCATCAAATGTGAAACTTTTTATTTTTTGCTGAAGAGTAAACAGTGAAGCATCATGGATGCATGTAGATTTGCAGTAATCTGTTGTTAGGTTAAGAGTTATATTGTTTCAGCGTGGCGCTCAAAGAGCAAATAACCCAGTCGCATTGATGCAGTAGTAAATTCATGTTCAAGTCATTAACGGGTCTTTACTTTACAGGTCAAATTAAAACAACCAATTACTCCAACAATCCAGAACAATCAAGTCACAGCCGATAACCACCCGGGTATGTATGTTACATAATTTCCTGAGTGTTCCGCTTCGACTCCAGCGAATGCACAATATTACAGGCTATAACACAAAGGTTTGTTACATTTGATCCCCGGCGTGTTTGAGCAAATGTGACCCTAATGAAGAGAGCACAACAGTCAGTCTACCAGGACGATCTCTTTCGACGATAGTCAATAATTCCAGATTGTATTCACACAAGAGTGAGAGCTGCACCGTTAGCTGTTGAGAAGCTTAAAAAAATAAGAAAGCTGATGAGGCAGCTAAGGAGAGACGCAGACAAGAGCATGGTTCGTCTTTGGGCACGGCGGCCCATAGTACGCTGCAGGTTTGATGTGAGGTTTGATCTCCCAACCCTGTCCTTGTTTGTACATAGATTATTCTGGCAGGTCTCAGGCTGCCTGCAGAAATCAAAGCAATCCATTCATGGTGGCAGGGCCACCGAGAGAGAGCACAGATGTTCAAAGAAGCATGAACACTGTTGGATATAAGCTACTTGCTGTGACATAATAATAAGTATAATCACCTCTGGCATTTTGTGCCATGTGATGTTGGTAAAACAAACTGTGGTATTATTCTGTGATTGTGTTTTTTTCTTTTGTTTTGGTTTTTTTTTTTTTCAATCTAGCTTATTGATTAAGATGGTTCATATGTGAAATATCTCCACAAGGTTTTGATTTGACTTGCATTTCTGTTAATGTTCCCATTTGAAACAGAATAAGAGATAATCAGTTATTTATTTCAGGAGAAACAGACTCGGTTACACCCTGCCTTTGAAACAATCCTCTCCCTTTTTTGTCTTTTTATTGTGCTGTTTTTGCCGAGAGCACCCCCAAAATCAAAGTCACCGCAAATTCTCAGTGGCCTCCGGTCTTCAGAAAGTCACATTTAACTAACTCAAATAGGCCTGATGTTAATGAGCAAAAGATAAAAAAAGAAAGAAAAATTGGAATATTAGGTTCTTAATCTTTTGACAGGCTCGACACTTCTCAGCCTGCTCACGCTCAACTTTTAAAAACTAGGAATAAATTGGGACTTCATCAAATGTTCTTGCCTCTTTCTGTCCCTCTGGGACATTCAAGTCAGCTGTTAATTGAGGAAAGGTTATTTGAGCTTGGTTAATGTGAAATAATGTGAGCACGCAGCCTTTTAGTGAGAAATAAATGAGATGTCTGCAGATGCCAACAGGTAGACCGATGTATCAGGAAGGCCATGACAGCCTCAAAGAGCTCCAATCATGGCCTCCTTTTTGTTTTGCCCCATAAAAGCAAGAAAAATAACAGCACATCATCTCCGCAGCACTCAAGGGTTCTCCCAAAGCGAGAGCCAGTCACCATGGCAACAGCAGCAGGTGTAAATCCAGCCAGTTTGGGGTGGGGGAGAAGGAATAAAGTTATCAGTCAGAGCTGAAAGGCAGACAAAGTTTGCTATGTCTCCTGAGGAAGAAGAGAAGTGGCTCGTGGGTGGTGGCCGAAACACATTGCTGTGCTAACGTCAATTATTGACAGTGTCAACATTACTGTACGTGCGCAGGTATGCTGGTGCGCGTGTGTGTGTGTATGTGTGTGTGTGTGCGCAGGCAGAAAAGGGGAAGTCAGGGAGACTCCGTCTTTCATGGGGAATGTCATTTGTTTTGCCTTGAAATATAGATGAAGAAGTGGAGAGAAGTCAGAGGGCTCAGAAGGAAGTAGGTGTGAAGGCACAGCAGAAGCCCGATTGCAACCCTCCGGTTACTCTACAGGTACCTGAAACCACCTCTGTTATGACGCTCACACTCTTTATTCTTCTTTTTATTCAGTTCAACATTCCTACAAAAGTATATTACGACTGTGATTCATGTAAAGTATGTTTGCTGGGATACCACTGCTTTGCTAAATGTATTTTCTTCACTTTTCCCAAAACAAAAGCAAAGGAAAGTGCTAAAACATTTCTTATTTCATCTGCCTGTGCTTATTCTGAGGCCTGATTTATGCAGCCTGTGCTGTCAATGGTCTGGTGGTATCTAGCCTTGAGAAAAGAGATAACAAGAATTAAAGAACTGTGCTCGGAGTCCTCCCATTTCAAGCCGGCTGCCAGGGAGCAAAATGGATATTTCACATCCACAATCCGCACAGGAACAAATAGAAACATGGAAATTAATATCCTAAAAACAAATACAGTATTCTCTAAGGTCTGCGAAGGGATGGCTTCACATATCAGAGGGGAAAACACAAACAAACAACAAGATAAAGCTTCTGTAAACATCATCCTGCATACACAACAACCACAGACCTAAAATAAATCAAAATCATTAATTACAAGGCTTTGCTGCTTTATGGGCCACTATGATCACAGATGTCATCTCAAGTTATTTTTCAGTTTACGACATTAACATGTCACATACTGGACAACTGCACGTGTTATTATTTCACACTGCGCTCTTTTTTAGAATTACATATCTCTAAATCTCGCTTTGTTTAGAATTTAAGCCTGGGGGGGGGGATGAATGAGAGATCTGGGAGGTCTTGTTCTCAGCATGTACCTGAAACACTTCTGCATATCGCAATGCTTCATAAACATATTGAGTCTCATTGTGATTCTGTGGGGGGAAAGTTAGACCGTGCACTGCCTTTGGCCACTGCAGCTTCCATTTCTGTCCGGGCATTCACAGTGCCACGCATAGGGAGAGTCATCTGACTGCAGAACAAACAGCAAAGCCTAGAAGAAAAACAGAACAACCAAACCGCTGATGTAACATTAGAGCCGTGTCTGTGTCAGCGTTGCTGTTAACGTGTTTTAAACTAGCAAACAGGGCCAGAAGAGCAGCATTCTGCATATTTTAATGAACGTTTTGTCAGTGGTAGGTGGAGAATGGGCTATTTTCATGCAGAAATAAGTATGTTCTGTCTGATCCATCCCTATGCTCCAGGTGCCAGAAAAGAGGAGCTTTCTGGCTAATGTGGTGAGCAGGTCTGTCAGCTGGCAGGCGCTGAGGAGAGGCTGGAATACCAACAGGGGGGCAGCTGTCCCTGGAGGCAGTCAGTCCAGTCAACTCTCCACAGGGACCAACAGGACGTTCCCTTTGATGAAAACAAATAGCCCAGAGCCCCTCGAGCGTGCTCCACATCCTACAACTTCAGCAGATCCCTGTAAAGCACACACCCAAGTGCAAGGGACAAACACCGTAGGGACACACGGATCATCCATCCAGAGCAGCGTTCAGCCTGTAAGAGCCACAACTCCAGTGTACAGAACCAGCAGCAGCTTGGAGCCCTCACACACACAGACGAGCTCTGCTGGGACCACGATCATCCCCCAGAACAAAGCTGGCTTCTCCTCCATCACCATCTCCTCCAGGAAAGTGAGCAGATCCGAGAGTTTTTCAGGCTTCCACGCCAACAAACCCTCTCCTTCTCCGCCAGCTGCCCAAAACCAGGCGATGGATCTGAACTCCGGCCAGTTCACAGTCCAGAGAAAAGCCACCATACTCAAAGTGACGGAGCAGAGGGAGCAGAGGGTGACGTCCAGCCCCGCACAGAATTCAGAACATGCCAGGACACCACCTCATCAAGTTGTGGATACGCTAGTCCATAGACGGAAAGCCACCATCATCAAAGTGACGGAACACAGGGAGAGTTACGGCGGCTCCAAAGTGGGTCCTGAATCTAGGACCAAGTATCCAGATTACAGGCACAGCTTCACAGAAGAAAACAGTACAAGCAGTCAGGAATCTCAGTCATTGCACAACGCAGCACCTTCCACAAAGAGGTCAAACCCAGCCTCAGAACCGAACAAATTCACTTCTGACATAGGTGGTAGGATGTTACATCGCTCCACCTTGAGTCTTATTGTCAGCAGCCCACCTGCTGTAGCAACTCCCACTCCCACAGAACCTTCTCTCAGAGCCACAGGACGGAGCTCGGGCCCCTCACAGAGGCCGGTCAGCTGCTACGGCAATGTCTGTGGGTACACCGAATCAAGAAACACGCTACAACCTACCGCCAGGAGATGCAGCTTTGAGCTTTCACAGGAGACCAGTATGTCTCCTGTGAGCTCCAGCAGCCATCTCATCAGCCCTCCAACAGAAGTGAAAGAAGCAGGTCAGTTAGTGGCGAACACCCTTGAGCCAAGCGGTGGCGACAAAGAAAGATTGCAAACAGAGACCGCAGAGAGGAGAATGTCCCCCAGTCTCACTCTCATCAAAGCACCAGGTAGGACACAGTGTCCCCCCTCTGCCACTCTTCCTGTCAGTCGGCGCTCTCCGTTTGTCTCTGATCTTTCTTTTCAAGGGAATGCAGCCTCTAAATATGCAGCTCCTTTGTACCATTTGTGCATTTTAGACTGAAGTTACTGCGCCCACGCATGCAAACGCACACACACACACACACACACACACACACACTAGCATTCAGAGTGTGAACTGTCCCTCACCTTTGATGTCTCATTGATAGGAATAATTGGATTTTATTGACATGGACGCTATCTGCCGCCCTGAGTGCAACTGATACCACGTCCTCCTCAGAGAGCGTCGTCACAGAGGCCCTGTCAGACGTGCTTTCACTCTCACCTTCTCTTGACTTCCCTTGACTCTCTTTGTGCGTTCTTTTTTCCTTAATCAGAAGGAAAAGTAATTACAAGCTGGAGAAAATGGTGAAAGTGGGGTTATTACTGTCACTGTTCACACGTCAGAATTCCTTTTCACCAGGAAGAAATGAAGCTGTTATATGGTCTGCAGTCCTCAGTAGCTCGGACGCCATCACTTTCAGGGTTGGGGTTGGGCCTAACCTGACTGCTCTAACACTAATGTTGTCGCTTGATTTGGAAAAAGTTTTGATACTCATGTGAGGTGATTTCACGAGGAGAATAAGCATTTGTTGGACTTCTGAGGTAGCGTGATGGTTCTCTCCACGGTTGCTTTTCTACGAGTATAAATACCTCATGCTTCTCGATAATCTTTCCCACAATTTTAGCGCCAAACACGACAAGCACAGTTTTTCTGCCTCTAATGGGGACATGTTTTCTCGTGGAGGGAGTGGTGCCTTGAGGCTAGAGAAGCAAAACTTGTGACCGTAGTTGTTAGCGACGCTGATCACATTTTGGTTGATAGCCAGATTTCCAGTGTTTTCTCTCTTGACAGGGAAGAACTGTGAACATGTTGTCTGTCTTTATTTAAATGTATTTTTACCAAATGTATTTTTACGTTTTATTTATTTTTGTCTTGCTTGCAAGCTAAGCTAACTGTCTGAAAGTTGCAGGAAATGCTTGTTTTATTATAAGTGTGGAGAATTAAAGTCAAGCGTCTTCATTTTCCCATTGAGACACCGATAAACAGCTGAGCTCCAGCTGTTAGGAAATTCTAAATATTCAGACAGAAAAGTAATTTAAAGAGCAAGTCTGCTGTGAGCATGTGATTCTTTATTCATGATGCCTTTCCTCTGCGTAAAATTATTAATTATTCTTTAATCACATTCATTAACTGTGTCATCTATTAATTACAGAGGCCCGGGGCAGGCGTGATTGAAATTTCATTTTTGTGATACAGTCGTACTGGGGATGGAGGAAGGCCGCCTGCTTAGACGTTTATCCTCTCTCCTCAGTCTCCTCTGCTGCATTTCAGATCTGCAGTCCAGCCAGTCTCCAGAGGAAGTGCTGGCCCTCAACGCAGCCGCCATCATCGCAAACATCAAACTCCAAAGACAGCTTAGTAAGAAGACAAGCTCAAATGTCCGTTCAGAGACAGACTCCTCTGCATCACCTCAGGGAAACTCAGGTGTTACTACTACTTCCTTCCACCTGAATCTAATCATAAAGCACTGAGCATTTTTAAGATGAGCTGAAATTCTTGCAGGTGCTGATGCAGTGAACTTCCATGGCTTCTGCACATTGAGCCTGTTTGATTCGTACCAGGACGTGATGCATGCTGGCAGTTTCAGAACGCTGCCAAATCACACGTACCTGCGTGTGAAGCTGAGCCAGGTGTGAAGGAAACAGTCTGATTGCCTCTGCCTTGTTGTTGTGACAGCTGATGGCAAACGTTTGAGGCCACATCCAGATCAGGCCCAACCACAGCAGCAGAACCAGCCTCACGCTGCGTTTGTTCCGCTGGCTCCTGAACCCGAGAGCTTACCTGAGGCCTGCTCTCTACAGGTGAGTTCAGCTTAAACCTCAACAAAACAAAAAGTTCACCAAACATGAGGTGAAGACTGTTGCACATTTGTTTCATGAAATGTATTCATTCTAAGAACAAATTACTAATTTATTTACTATAAATTAAAAATAAGAAGGAATTCTGTGCACTCTTGAGAATGTTATCATCTCCATTTTGATTGAACAGGAAGCTTTGCAGAGGTCCCGGCCAGACTTCATCAGCCGCTCCCAGAACCGAGTGCAAGAGCTGGAACGGAGGAGACTGGAGAGGAAGGAGCTGGCGGGCTCATCAGCTGGTGCCGGGCAGAGAAGAGTCCACAGTGGCCGGTCTGCTCCTCCTCCCCCTCGCAATGGTACTGTGTCTGTACACTTACACTGATAACTTTGTTTTAACCATTATATTTAATAACATTTAAGAAGAAAGCAGCTAACAAATCAAGTATGATCGATTTATATTGAGATTTTTCCTTGAACCCCAAACAGAAAAACATGGAAATCTCATTTGAGAATAGGAAAGACATTCAACAAACGATTTTGTTTCAACTTTTATATATATTCCAAAGCTGCAGCTCAATGCACTGAAATGCACTTGAAGTTATAACACAAATGGCTGCATTCCACGTTGATAAATACATACAGTATAGCAGCAACTTTATGGAATAACTAGGCTTCATATTAATTGCCTACTTTCGAATTCACTTAAGATATTTCGACATCCTTCAGCTGTCATTTAGCTCTTGACGCAGCGCTCTTTCTAATGAGATATACCTTCAGAGTGCCAGCATGCACATGAACTGAGTTGGAACAGATATATATTTTTGCATCCTTTTCTGCCCTCTACTGGTCAGCAAAAAAATAACAGTGTGCCGATTAACCTACCAAAATTATTAACTCAATTCAATTCAATTTTAGTTAAAGTGCTAATTACAGCTGCATAACTACTTCCATACATAGCAATCACAAAACCGAATTGATATCGGCCTCAATCTCGTAAATTTAATGATATTTAATACTATGCGAAATCACTTAACTCAGTAGAGATGGTCTGAATAACGTCAGTATATTTATTTATAATGCACTCATAACAAATATCTCAAAAACAAAGTATGTTCGTTCACTGAGGAATGTCAGTAATCCGTGTGTGTGTGTGTGTGTGTGTGTGTGTGTGTGTGTGTGTGTGTGTGTGTGTGTGCGCTTATGCGCGCGCGCGTTTCCAGATAACCTTTTCAAACCCAGAGATAGAGCCACTACAGGGAAAGAAATGCCGCTCAGATCTAAACGGTGAGTTACATCTCAGTCCCTACTTGCAGACGTGTCCTCTGTCAGGAGGTTCGTCCTTATCTGTTGTATTACTTTCAAACAGGGCGGCACGACCACTATTTCTGACAAGACATCTCTGACATGCTCTGATTTCTTCGAATATGCACAGATCAGCAAGCATGGTCATTTTCCAAGCCATGATCTAAAATGGCTATAAAAAAAAAAAATAGAAAATGAACAAAGCAAATTCATCCATTATTATCTCTAAAAGCAATTCTAAATTCCTCCCTTGATCTGCTGCAGAACGGTAGCAGAGGTGAAGAAGAAAGAGGAGGAGAGGAAGAAGAAGGAGCTGTGTTTGAGCAATAGACAACGGATGGAACTTTTCAAAAAGGTAAACTGTATCATTTTCGCATCACAACACAAACAAACATCCATTATAATCCTGACTGACCTGCAGTCACACATCATTGAAAACCACATCAGATGAGTGTTTTTCCCCCTAAAGCTGCAGTTTTCAACTCAGCCAAGTTTGTCCGAATCAATTTGTCTGATTTATGAGCTGAGTGCACCCATAAAATTTACTGAAAAGTTGGCGCGCCCTGATTCATTAATGTACACGGTTTGACAGAGGTGTGGAACAACAGCTCTACATCAATGCGCTAATGTGGGGAGGAGAGCCATCAATCAGTCAGTACTGCAAACTCTGAGGGAAGCATCCGCATGTTCCAAAACTCAGCTCTTCTTTTAAACACAAAGCTTGCATTTTCACATTATGCAGGCACATGCTAAATGTGGACAAAAAATTCAGTTCCTTGAAAAAAAATAAGTAGAATAAATACACAATACCCTTTGGAAGAACATACTGTATATCCTAAACAATCAAGCATTCAAAACTTTCACTTTCAGAACAATAACTGTTTTCATTGCAATTAAACAAGAATAAAACAAATTGTATGGTGACAATGAATGATAAAGTGCATTAATGACACCTCGCAAGTGTGGAGGTTACTGGAAATAATGATTTTAATCACCTTTTACCAGGTTTATGTAAAAGGATGTTATATTAATTTAAAAAGGGACTGTTAAAGTGTCACAATACTTAGTAGTACCTTAACATTGTGAACATTATGTCAATTTCCTAAATATATCTAGAATATATTTTTATTATATTTAATAATTATTGACATAAATAAAACAAAATAATTAAAATCATTATAATAAACTCTATGCAAATGAACCTGTTAATATTTCCACTAGAGGGCAGTGTTGTCAAGCTTTTATGTATCTCTCACGCTATATTGTATTAAGAGCTTGATTATAGAAATGCAAAACCTCCTCTTTACAGACATTATAAGCACAGGAAGTGGTATTATATCTTCATTTTGACCAGTATCTGTTTATTCACTTCCCTGCACATCTTTCTTTATAATTGACTGCAAGAAATTACAATAATAAACTGTCAACTATTGTGCTCAGTTTTTGAGGCTTTTATTTCCCATAAAGCAAAAGCGCCTTGATGGCAGCAAATGTTCCAGAGCAGTTCCACCATTCAGCGAGACAGCTCCACCCACGCTGCTGTTGTGGCAAACAGTGTTGGCAAAAAAAAAAAAAAAAGGATAGTGCTAGTGTCTGAGGAAGAGTGAAAGGCTGGAGCTGCTCTTTTCAGCTGCAACAGAACACATTCAGCTTTTGTCTACAGAGCCAGGGCAGCCATCCTGTAAAACAGATTTGGTTTTCTTTTGCAGAGGCTGTTGGATCAGATTCTGCAGAGGAACAACAGCTGAGAGACTGTCAGCGCCCTGATGACGTGAACCTGTGCCCTCTGTCAGCCCCTGAACCTGAATTGAAAATGCCCCTTTCACAGGTCATGATTTAGCTGTCGTCGAGCCCCTGCCTTTCCTCTCGTTTCATGTGAACCTTAACATCTGTTCCTCTGAAAGATAAAACCATGGCGATCTTTCAAACCCTCAAAACGTCGCCTGAGTTTTGAAGGCTTTTTAAGAGCCTTCAAAGAATAAAAAACACACAATAAAAGGACGTTAAACTGTTTCCACATGAATGGCTAACACCCTGAAACCCTTTTTTTTCATATAGTCCCCAAATCCTGCAGTATGTCAGCCTTTATTTTGATAAAGAAGTGGAACAACACAAGTCTGGATGGAAGCAGCTTTTACTAAACATGCTGGAAACACCCTAAGAACAGCTTGAGATCATGCTGTTGAGGACATCTGAACAGGTTGTGACGTCATGCCTCAGTTTTCTACTCTTCATCTCATCAACACACTGCCTGATCCACCTTTGAATGCAGAATCCGAGCCGGCGCTATCTTCCTCCTACTTGATTGCAAATGGCCTCTCTTTCCAGAATCCATGAAGTGGTGATAATGTACTGATCTCCTCACGTGATCCCATTTGATGTGGAGCACTGAAATAAGACAGGATCCTTCATTATCCTCCACGCTCCCCATCCAGAGCAGCCTGCGACGGCCTGCCTTATTATAAACAGAGAGGAAGGCTGACATGGGCCCTAGTCATTCAGTGCTAGCTATTAGATAGATGGAGGAATGTGACTTTCTCTTGGGGAAAACCCTGGTAATGGACAGTTAGGATGTGAATGGAGCTTTTGTCTGGGTCTCATGATGGACGGGGTTCTGCCACCCAGATTTAGATTTATGTGTGTGACTGCAGAGTGAACGCCGTCATGCGTAAACATGATGAGCCGGGCCTAAATCAGAGCTGAGACGTGTGTTTATTTTTGGAATAACAGAGAAGAGTGTCATCATCTTGTTTCCTGCCTTTAACTTGACAATGACGCCACCAATTTTACTTTTACATGAGCTGTTTATCAAATCTGTAATGTTCTTTAGTTCCTAATGTGTCCATTGTTCCAGTGAACTTGCAGACAACAGAAAGTGAATTTTTAAGTCCCCAATCCTCTTCCGGAAAACAAAGTTTAGCTCTGTAGCATCCCAGTAGGGAATGCCATGTTCCTGTCAGATCAGCATGCAGAGGAAACACTCCTCTGTGTTGAGTCGTGATAAATGGAGGCATCTTGGCATCGTGACAGCCGGCTGCACCCTGCAGTTCCTGGATTTGAGACAGTGTAGGGTGGCAGCTGGATGTGCTGGTGGGACTTAAATCTGGAAGACACCGTGTCTGAAACGCTGCAGAAAGAAAGAATTCAGATACCTGGAAGCCGCCTGCATCATTCTGCTGCTGTGCATACTCACTGTAGCCACTATGAATCAAGCTTATATGCGGCTGCTTCTGCATATCTGACTGCTATTTACACTCAATACACACAGAAAAGCCAGCATGTTTGATTTGTGGTGTGGAAGATAAGCCTGAATTTACAAGTCTGTGTTTATATTTTTTAATGTCTGTGACTCTTGAATAACAACACGCAATCACAACAACAACTGAGTGGGGGCCGTGGAGACTGTGTAATTCAAATTTGCACCAAGTGTGGAATATGCATGCTCCTTTCCAACCAGTCTGGTGAAGCTTAGCAAAGAAAACCGAGAGAAGGGCCGGAAATAGCCCGACTGCCTTCAAAATAAGTGCATCGGCGCTCCGAACCTTTACCTTCACTTCAGCGTTAACAAAATGTTATCTATCTATCTATCTATCTATCTATCTATCTATCTATCTATCTATCTTAAAAGTCAAGTTGAGTTTTAAGGATTTGAAGGTTTTAACGACCTTTTTGATGGTAAACGTGTTGATAAGTCACATTTTGTGAAAATATCTAGTTTGTAATGATTATATAAATGAACAATGAATAAAATCAAAATGACATTAAGCTCTTGGATTTTTAATTTTTGCGTAGACCCTTCATAATTAAAGCATAAACTTCATATGCAGTCAATACAAATACCCAGTTTACGAAAAATGAAGTGGTTTTGTGATTGTTTATTTGCTTATTGGTAGAGGTAGAATCCAAGAACATAAAATTATTAATTAATCAAATAAACAATTATTTGTAATTACTAAGATCCAGTGACTAAATTGTGTCGTCCCATATTATAGAGAGTTTCTACTTTAAGTCTGGACACTTTCAGCTTTACTTTGACATGAATAATTTAAATAGGTTAGCTACTTGTCAATTGCTGTTTCCTGTCTCCTGGTACCGCAGGCGGCTTTAGGACCTTGCGGAACGCATCGTGGACGCACATGGTGCCCACTCACAGGACAACAGTGCTCCTCAGTAATGTGTTCCATCTGATGTCATTCCAGCGGGCGACGGAGATCGCGGCGGCTTGTGTGAAACACACTCACCCCATTACCAGGACCGCATTTCTTCTCACATTTGCTTTTGCGCGATGCGGCCGACTTGGACACCTCCTGTGCGCGGAGAAAGCGCACGGAGTTGAATCAGCTGTCGTTGAGGGGGGCGGGGTGGGGGGTTTCCCCCCCAAAGCAGCGCTCGTATACTTGATCATATTTCAGGAAGTTACTTATTTTGTGGGCTGGGCGGGAGCGGGTGTGGAGGCTCGTCTCCTGCACATCAGCTGTTGCTGGATCGCCCGACGATGGTCGCGCTGCAGTGAAGCAGTTGGCCTGCTCGCGTCCACGCTTCAGCCGGGCACCATGAGTCCAGAGAGTCTGAAGTTTGTTCTTCTGACAGCACTTCAGGCGTTATATGTGTGTGATGGCCTGGCTTCCAAACCCGATGAAGGTAAGAGTTGAAGTTGGGGAACCCAACTTTGCTTAAGCTTCTCGCATCCTCATTTCATTTTTGCGCAATTGTGCACTTTGGTCGTTTTGGATGCATCGTGTTATGTGAATGATTGTGGTGTGGCTCAGGTATGACACATGTTTACGTCTTTATGCCATAATTCTGTGTATGAAAAACCATAATGCTAAAAGTGTTTTTGGTAATCACAAGAAGGACACTTCAGCTTTTCACAGCTCTTTGAAAATCGTGCTTTTTTTTGTGTCTTCCGCCCACAGGGATTACAAGATTATTTCAGTCAATCACTAAAGTCACATTGTTGGTATTGTTTGTTTAAAGTGAAATGGACAGTGAGCTTGTTGGAAAACTCTGAGCTGGGCCGTGTTTGGGCTGTTTCTCACGCCCCAGCAACAACTGAAAGACGTCTCCTGGAGGGGAAAGTGTTCCAGATGTGATGTCAGAGAGCGTCTGTGCGTGAAGCTCTCCCTTTGGGCTGTGGCTCATGACATCTCAGTCACCAGCGTTCTTGCCCCGCGTGGAGTTCTGCAAGGTTCATTTGCACAGTGCACCAGGGTAGAGGAGCCCAGAAGATGCTGTTGCATCCAGTCGAGACCCTCGCTGTAGAATACTGGGAGTGAAGTCCAAAGCCAGAGGAAGCTGGATGTGTTTATTATGAATTAATTCATCCACACTCACACCCAAGCATGCGAGCTGGCTGAATATTAACTGACAATCCAGAGGTTTTTGGATAAATGAATGAAAGGAGCTGTGTGAACAAGGTTTTTTAGGGTTATTTAAAAAAAAAAATGTAAAGAGAAGGCGAGAGACAGTAATCAGAGTAATGACAAACCATTTAAAAATCCAGACGGAATGTTTTTAATTATCAACCAACCATTAGGGGCTTTCAGGCAGGAAGAGACGCTGAAATATTTGTTAATTAGTCCTCGGTTACTTCATAAGGAGTGGTAATCATTAGCGCTCCCCGTTAAACTCCAGACTGTGAGCTTGTGTTGGGAACTCAAGGCTGCTAGATAAAAGAATGGGGCATTTAAGCACCGCGCAACGTTGTGTTGCCCTTAATATTTCATGAGCTTCCTTGTTGGTTTTGTCTTGCAAATGTTTCTGTCCTTGCTGAGGACTGCTTATGAGTTATTCCCTCCGACGGTTAGCGTCAGACAGCGCAGCCTGCTCTGCTGGCCTCAGCCAGCATAGCTCTGCACCTTCAGACAAATGAAAACTGAGCCCAGAATGTATTTTTGGAGCGAAGTAGTAAAACATTAGTGTTGCGAACACAGTCGTCCCCTAGAGAGACGCTGTTGCGTGTCCTGCGTGTAGTCGGGAACGTTTAGCGTCTTCTCAGAATGAATGGGTCTAGATCTTCCAGATGAGTGGGTCAGACTCAAGAGGATGTTAAAAAAAATCTGGCTGATGGACACATGTTCTCTGAAGCAGACTGATGGCAAAATCGCTGGACTGTGCGCATGTGGTCCGACCGTATGCTTGTTGTGCTAATTGCTCCAAAGATACATTGGACAGTTTGACCCTGACCCCCGAAACAAAAGTTTAACACACAAACTGAAATCTGAGAGTGTGTCTGGACTTTCTCAACGGACCTCCACACCCAGACATGTCAGAGACATCAGCACTGCTGTCGTCCTTCTGGTCCAGTGAGAAAACTGGGATGGCTCAGATATAGAATATGTTTAGAATATGTTTATTTATCCCACAATGGGGAAATTGCAGATATAACTTATCAGCGTACAGTCTGTCAGGGTTAGTCCCAGTTCCATCCCATCGCTCTTTAAAAAACTGACACTCACAGCTGCATGTTCCAGCCCATTCTTGTGTTCTGTTCTGCTGTTTAATTGAGTCAGACAAAACAAAAGCTTTAGCATTTTAAACATCAAACCTCATTATTGAAAGTAGGAGCCTCATTCCTCTTAAAATGACCTGGAAAAAACCTTGAGAGAGGTGTTTCCAGTTGGTTCAAAGAATCCTTTCTGTAAGAACAATTCCGATACCTGGCTCTTCATGAAACCCTCAAAAGAAAAGAAGCCCTGTCCCATTGAAATATACAGTTCCTAGTGGAACCTGTGAAATTTGAGCATGTTCCAACAGCGACCTCTGAAAATGAACGATAAAAAGGTTTGTTGCAAATCCCCTCAGTTAACAATGTGTCTAAAAAGTGATTCATTGTTTATTTGTGTGTATGTAATTTTTTAGTGAAAACAGCGATTAATTTGTTAATGTTATTACAGTGTAATAACACAAACTTAAACCACAAAAAATACATAAGAATAAGAAGGCTTGCTAGCAAACTGGACATAAGACGCAGTTTTAACAAGGTGATATATCTTGACAACTGTAGGTATTACAGTTGTCCAATCAGATTTCTTCACACTAAACGTGCATGGGAACCAGATGGACTGACGGTCCTGAGCGAACCCATCCCCAGTCCTTCCAGTCCAGTCTGCACCTTGATTTGAGTCTAGTGTCAGAACATCCACCATCTCTCTGGCACAGGATTCCTCATCATGTAGGAAATAAAAGCCATAACATGTCAGTTGCATTTGCAGGAAAACGGAACGTCATCTACGTGTTTCTAAGAAATAGGCCCAAACAAGGTTCTGCTCCCTTTGGTTGCTTTGTTTCCACATGAAACATATTCCACAGGGAGCGCTGTGATGTATTTTTAAGTGAAGCAGTGGATGTAGCACATCAAACAAGTGAAAGTTTTCAGGCAAAAGTTTCAGGTTTGAATTTGTCCAATCCAGCGTTAGTAAAGGTTGGGACGTTGTCACGGTATTTTAAGCACGAGTGGTGTTAGCAGCTGTTGTCTCGTGTGATGATTTCAACGTCTAGAAAAAAGACAAAAATCTCATAATATTTGTGAAAGCAGCTTGTTACAACATCATCTTTTTCATTGTAATTGTTTGCAGCAGAAAGTATCTCCTGTGGCCAGTGGGGGCGCTAATATAGGACCCATTCCTCTCAAATCCTTTATGTGGTTCTTTTGGTCCGTTGTGATTGATCCAATACCAGAAAATGACAAAAAATGATTGCATTCCTACACGTACAGAGGGGCTACAACTGGTAGCAAAACACACGTACACAAATCAATAGTGGAATAGTGAAATGACATGACAACTTCAGGATTCTCGGTCACCAGTTTCTTATTTTTCTATTAAAGGCCCTTAAAGTCTGACAAAATAAAGCAGCACTTCTGTTCGCTGAGAAAGTCAATTGAACAGAATTGAAAAAACATTAGTCTCATAACTTTCCAATAAACCAACTTATCAGTCTGATCTGAGGTAATAAGACAGTTATCAAAATATGCTCTACAATAACTTAATGAGCCTTAAACATGAAGCAGCTCCCCATTTTTTATGTCTGTCTGCAGAGGCTTGTGGTTTTGTTTTTTAAGATTGTGTTTTGAGCTTTGAGTGCATGCCAGACATGTGCTTCCCATGACGGAGAAGACTTCCAGGCTGCGGGAAATGAAATCCATCGCAGGGACGATGGTTTTCACACTCAGTTTCTGGGATCTCCCCCAGTCTGACAATGGTTGCCGAGGCAGCCACCTCTGCAAAGAGTGTCACCCGTGAGGGGCGTAATGGCATGCCTTCAACCGCCTACTGAACTAGCACAGGGCTTATTTCTTTTTGGCAGCAGGGCTGTGTAATTTCTCTAGTAATTATGTGGTGACATCAGGTTGGAGCGTTGGCACGTGGGTTTGGTACAGGAGTGACGGAGGGGGAAAAATGCTAATGCTAGCAACGTCAGGAATACTGGAAAAAAGGTGAATGATGGAGGTTAAGTCTTGTGCTTATATTCACGAGACAGGAATAATGAGTTACAGGTGGAAGACCATAGGGCACTCTGACAGTTGAAGACAACAGTCATGATGCTGTAACCCTGAGAAACTGTGAGAAATGAAACTAAGCAGATGGAAACAGCACAAAACAGAAAGATGCACTGATGTAACAAAACTGCTTGAATCCTGACAGAAAGAGAACCAATTCTAGTGTGAAAAGGGCTGATTAAATAATCAAGGCAAACATTAACATCTTTCGTTGGTGACTTAAACCTTATTACATTTGATTTGTGTGGGTTCCCATTATGGGTTCAGATGTTTCCCAGTGCAAGCCTCGGGGCGTTGACAGAACGTCCCCCCAAAGGGGTCAGATGTTGACTGTGGGGTGAAGCCAAGAATACCAAGAACTTTTAGTCCCCGTTTCCTAAATCCTAATTCCTTGCACTGTGGCTCCAGGAACAGATGATATGCAGCGAAAGGAGGATTAGTCCATTAGACCTGGCGATTATTGTAAAGCAAAGGCTCCAAATGTGCAACTTTTGGTCAGTTTCAAATCTAAGACACTGACAACAATTGCTCATTGTTGAAAATAAAAGGCAATTAGTTATTAGCAGCATGGCGCGAAGAAGAGAAAGAGATAACATAAAGCAGAAGAGCCGTCATTTTGTCTTCAAGGTCAGTTATGGAAGTCTTGGTTGGTCTTCCTCGGGTATTATTCCTCTGCCTCATCCCAGTCACCATTCTGTTTGCATTAGCATAATTAGCCCGCTGTGATTGGGGATAAATTGAATTTTGTGTCATGGTTGTCAACCACCCTTCACTGGAAGAACAATAGCCACGGACATGAAACTTTCCTGATTGGAGGGATCAGAACCAACTTCCTTGATACCTGTCTGCCACTCCAAACCAGTGTGAGGGTTCTGACAAAGAACAGACTTTCATACTCAAGCAAGAAAAGAGCTGCCTCTTTTATTTTCTTTTTGGCTTTGTTGTGTCATAGTTCTGCTCAAAATGGACCAAATTAAACTCATCACTCTGCCGTAATTAATCCCACATGCTCTCATTTCAAGTCCATTTACTTCTCGAGGTCTGTGCAACTGAACAGTGACCACAGCCCCTGTCAGACAAATCTGGAATCACCTCCATTGTGTCTCACTTGTTTTTCCAGTTTTATATGTCAGAGTTGAAGTCAAGCTGCCGAAGGCGCTGTTTTTCATTTTTAATATGACGTTATTTTTTAATTTCGAAATCTTAGAGAGATGCTGTCAAAGTGACTTTGGAGCGCGTCCCTGCCTGCTTCCACTCCACAGTCATTGCGGCGAGAGGCGACTAATTAGGATTTGTACACATTGACGTGTGCCCATATGTGTATCCTGCATCTCTTCTCGGCGATGGTCTGCACACGTGTGGTGATGCAAGTGTGTGTGTGTGTGTGTCACAAGAACAGCATGCTGTTTGTGTCCCATAGACTGTTCTGAATGCATTAATCCACAGTTGCCTGGAGGGGGGAGTTTTAGGTGGGTCTGTTCTTTAATAAAACCAAACAGCTGTTGGTTTGTTTTGGTAGAACAAATCGATGGAAGTAAGAACTCTTATGAGATCGGCGAGGAACGCAGCTGAAAACCAGGGAAATATTTACTGGGAAATGTCTCCTATTTGGTAGAAATAGTAATAAACTTACTTACTCTTCCATCCTAAAAGATATAACCTGAGTAGATGTCTGTATGCACCACAAAATACCAAAGTTAACTTCCCATTATTGCATGTCAGGAGGAGAACAGATTGGATAGCGAACAAATTCAAGGGTGAGTCGATAATTCCGCCTCATTCTGTCTAAAAACGTCTCCAAACAATCAATTTGAGCGATCTGCTGGATTTGGATTGATCCGGAGAGATGGGGTGTCTGTGCAATGCCCAACAGATTCTGAAAAACATATCAGCAGCCTGTTCACCCCGCTGCCATCTGTATCTGCTGTATTTGCTGTTGTGCCGCTGGAATACAGAGCAGCTCTGTTCCGCAGGTTGAAAGACTTTATCAGTGAAGTTCTAAACCTACCAGGCTGGTATGCTCTCAGGCCGCCCCTCTGTCTGTCCATTCTAAGAAATTCTCAAACTTGAATGCTGGACTCAAGGCTGAACTGGTGCATGAGCACAATTAGCATTGTCTTTCAAAATAAAAGCAGAAGTTTCTGTAATTCTGCTTTATTAAACTTTACGAACCATCGGCCAATACTGCTATATCAAACGGAATTTTAAAAGGAATAATTCAAGATTGCATCACATTGATGGACAAAAGAGTTCCCTTGCATAACATTAAACAAAACCTCTTTTAATGGTCATTATGTTAGGGGTTTGGTTGTTTAGAACCCAGACGTGGAACACGCCAGTCAAACCAATCCGATATTTTAATGACACAGTCAAATACACAAACACAAAGTTAGATCTAACGGAAAACGCTCCAACGGAGGGAAGGAGGAACTTAGACGATCCAGCGACGTGCTGGACAACCGGCCGGAGTTTCTAAAACAGCAGTGCCAATGGAAAACAATCCACTCTGCGTGGACACTGGTATCCACGCAGAGCCACCTTAAGAAGCCTCACTAATGCTAACGAGACACCGGTGTGTGATCCTGGATGGCTTCTGGGTCGTCATTGCCTTCTAGTGGAGATAGAAATAAAACAGAAAAATAAAAAATAAAAATAAAACCTCTTCAGTGAGCGCCTCCTGGCGCTCTACCTGGCTTGTCCGGGTGGTCGCGGTAGAAAGTCAGCAGGAGGTCCTGATCCAGGATGTGCCTGCGAGGGATCCATGAACGTTCTTCTGGATCGTACCCTTCCCAGTCCACCAGCTACTGCCACCCGCGGCCCCGACGATGCACATCTACGATCCGCCGGACCGTATAGGCAGGTGCGTTGTCGATGAAGCGGACAGGTGGAGGCTCCTCGGCGTCCGGGGAAAGTTCCGATTCCTTGACAGGCTTCACCCGAGAAACGTGGATGCACCTTCAAGGATGATGGTAACCTTAGACAAACCTCCACCGTGTTGACCATCCGGTCGACCTCGAAGGGTCCGATGAACCATGGGGCCAGCTTCCGGGACTCAACCTGGAGCGGTAGGTCCCTTGACGACAACCAGACCTTCTGCCCAGGGGAGTAAACTGGGGCCGTGGTTCTGCGCCGGTTCGCCTGCCGTTGTGCCTGCAGGGAAGAACGCAAGAGAGTGGCACGCACCTGTTTCCAAGTGTTGTGACAGCGCTGTAGATTAGCTTGGACGGAGGGGACTGCCACCTTCTCTTCCTGATACTCAAACAGGGGCGGCTGGTACCCCAATGATGCCATGAAAGGGGAAACGCCGGAGGACGCCGACACTTGAGAGTTGTGGGCGTACTCCACCCACGGCAGGTAGGTGCTCCAGGCAGCAGGGTGATGGGTCGATACGCACCTGAGTGTGTTCTCCAGATTTGATTGGTGCGTTCTGTCTGACCATTGGATTGGGGGTGGTACCCGGAGGAGAGGCTCGACGATGCGCCAGGGGCCGCGCAGAAAGACTGCAACACCTGGGAAGTAAACTGCGGCCCACGCTCAGATACGATGTCCCTGGGAATTCCTTAGAGGCGAAAGACATGTTTGACCAGTAGTTGGCCAGTCTCTGCGGCTGTGGGAAGCTTGGACAGGGGAACAAAATGGGCCTTAGAAAAGCGATCCACAATGGTGAGTATTACCGTATGCCTGTCAGATGGTGGGAGGCCAGCCACAAAGTCCACAGCAATGTGGGACCAGGGAGTTCGTGGAACCAGTAACGGGTGGAGAAGCCCCGTCAGCGGCTGATGGGACGACTTCCCACGGGCACACACCGGACAGGCTGCAATGAATGCCTTCGTGTCTCGGCGCATGTTTGGCCACCAAAAGCGTTGATGCAGGAGATGTAGGGTGCGCTGTAAACCAGGATGACATGCCAGTTTGGATGTATGTCCCCACCGCAGGACCTCAGAGCGGGCAGCTTCTGGGACGAAAAGGGTGTTTGGACGAGTTCCCTCGGGAACTGGTCCGGTGCGCTGCTCCTCCCGCACTCGTTCCTCCACCTGCCAGGTCACTGCTCCCACGACGCAGGAAGAGGGGATGATGGGTTCAGGTTCCAGGTCCAAGTGGCCTGCGGCAAACTGGCATGATAACGCGTCCGGCTTCATGTTCTTGGATCCTGGACAGTATGTGAGAGTGAAGTGGAAGTGGCCGAGGAACAGCGCCCAGCGCGCCTGATGAGAGTTTAGCTGCTTCACGCTTCGCAGGTAGGCCAGGTTTTTGTGGTCGGTCCAGACGACATCAGCTGAGCGGACCCCTCCAACCAATGCCAAAAGTGCCAGGAGCTCTCGGTTACCCACATCATAGTTTTTCTCGGTTGGGGACAATCGCCGGCTGAAGAAGGCGCACGGATGGAGCTTCTGGTCCGATGCGCTCCGCTGGGAGAGCACCACTCCGACCCCGACATATGATGCGTCCGCCTCAACCGTGAAAGGGCGCGTTGGGTCTGGATGAGAGAGGACAAGTGCAGTAGTAAACCGTATCTTAAGGTGGGCAAACGCCGCTTCCGCCCTGTCAGTCCAGGTGAACAGCTTTAACGTGGAGGTGAGTTCAGTCGGGGGGCCACCACCTTTCTATAGTCTCTAATGAAACGGCGGTAGAAGTTAGCGAATCCCAGGAAACATTGCAGCTCCTTTCGAGAGGTCGGTGCAGGCCAGTCCACTACGGCTTGCTCCTTAGCCGGGTCGGGGGAGAGCTGACCCTGCCCTTCTGCGAAAGGAAGGACACGGAGGACACATGAAATTCACATTTCTCGGCCTTTACAAACAGTTTGCTCTCGAGCAGGCGTCTCAGAACCAACCGAACATGCTGCACGTGCTCCTCCTCTGTTTCAGAAAAAATGAGTATAACATCCATGTATACAAAGAGGAATTTGTGCAACATGTCCCAGAGTACATCATTGACCACAGCCTGGAAAACCGCTGGGGCATTAGTTAAGCCAAAAGGCATTACGAGGTACTCGTAGTGCCCCAGCGGTGTGTTGAATGCGGTCTTCCACTCATCTCCTTCACGGATGCAAACCAGGTGGTAGGCATTTCTTAAGTCTAGCTTAGTGAAGATGCGTGCCCGCTGGAGGGGTTCAAATGCTGCATCAGTCAGTGGAAGTGGGTACCTGTTTCGGGAGGTTATCTCGTTAAGACCTCGATAGTCGATGCAGGGCCGTAGGGAACCATTTTTCTTCTTCACAAAAAAAAAAACCCAGCACCTTCCAGAGAAGATGAAGGACGCACCAGTCTAGAAGCCAGCGACTCACTGAGGTATTTCTCCATCGCTTCCCACTCGGGCTTGGAGAGGTTGTACTGTCGACTCGCGGGGAGCAGGGCGCCCAGTAACACGTCGATGGCGCAATTGTAAGGGTGGTGAGGAGGTAGAGAGAGAGCCCGCTGCTTGGAGAACACCTCGCCGATGTCACGGTAGACCTCTGGAACCAGGGACAGGTCCACAGGATCGGGCAAGGTGTTGGAACTCGGTGGTGCTGGAGGCAGGGCAGAGTGAAGGCAGCGAGAGTGGCAAGCTACACTCCAACCTGTCAGGGAGCCAGTTGACCAGTCAATCTGGGGATTGTGCAGCGACAGCCAGGGCGAGCCCAGAATAGCCGGCGCGGACGATGACGGGATTAAAAACAGGCGTATACTCTCACGATGATTGCCGGACACAAGAAGAGTGATTAACGCGGTGCAGTGGGTCACCCTCGCGAGAACGCCGCCATCTAGGTCAAGTACCTTCCTTTGCTCAGGTAGAGTCTCGAGCGGGAGACCTGCCTGCCTCGCCAGACGTTCGTCGATGAACGACTCGTCGGCCCCCGAATCCACTAAAAACGAAAGGGACAAAGACTCTTGTGCCCATAACAAAGTTCCCGGAAGAACCACTCACGCAGGCGACGGGCAGGAGGAGATTGTGCTCGCCAGCACTCCTGCATGCGCTGGCAAGCTCAATCTTTTGGCCACCTCGGGCAACAGGCAATGTAATGGCCCTCCTTGCCGCAGTACAGACAGAGCCCAGTGGTAAACCACCTGCATCGCTCCCCGATGGACAGATGCGATTGACCCAGCTGCATGGGTTCCACCTTGGGAGCGGACTCGCAGGCGGAGCTGGCGACTGGGCGGGAGGAGGGGAGGCTCGACGACGCGCAGAGAAACGCGGCCGAAAGGAGTGCAGAGACCGCTCCCGCTGACGCTCCCTTTGATAATTATCGAGCTCGATTGACCAGTCGACCAATTCATTCAGGTCCTTCGGCCTGCCAGCTCAAGCCCTGTCGAAATGCACCCTGGAGAGCGAGCTCATCCCATCCTGACTGCGGCCAATATGCCAAACTCCACAGACGCGGGCCCTGCTGCAGTATAAAAAGACGGTCAGATGCGCACCCAGCACGATCTGGACGATTAAAGACCCGCTCAAAACGTTTAATAAACTCTTCCAGCGAGAGCGTGTTCAGTTGGGTGCGGGTGCTGGACGCTTGCGCCCAGGCCAACGCTCTCCCACGCATTATATAAATAATCTTTACCTCATCCGAGATAAAGACGCGCGCTTGCTGCGAAAACACCAGTCTACACTGCAGGACGAAGCCCCGGCACTTGTCAAGGTCTCCCCCAAAAGGCTCAGGAAGCGTAACAATCGCGCTGAGACGAGGGCGTGACTGCCGCCGCCGCGCTGGTGACGGGGACGGGAAGTGCTTCAGCACCAACGAGGCGATTCACCTGCTGTGTTAGCGCGTTCATATTGTCCAGGAGAATTTGGATGGCCTGTTCATGACGGCCGAGCAGGACGCCCTGAGCTCCCAGAACGGCCTGCTGTTCCGCTGGGTCCATGCTTGTCTGATCGTTCTGTTAGGGGTTTGGTTTTTTAGGACCGAGACGTGGAACACGCCAGTCAAACCAATCAAATATTTTAATGACACAGTCGAATACGCAAACACAAAGTTATAGTCTAACAGAAAACGCTCCAACGGAGGGAACGAGGAACTTAGACGATCCAGCAACGTGCTGGACGAGCGGCCGGAGTTTCCAAAACAGCAGTGCCAACAGAACGCAATCCACTCACGGGACGCTGCCACCTTGGGAAAACAATACAGAAGTTAGTCCACAGACACAGAAAAATTGATTCACACAATCCACAGCGAGCATACGGTTTTACCACTCGGACGGGACGATCAGACGCCGGTATCCACGCAGAGCCACCTTAAGAAGCCTCACTAATGATAATGAGACACCGGTGTGTGATGCTGGATGGCTTCTGGGTCGTCATCGCCCTCTAGTGGAGATAGAAATAAAACAGAAAACAACCTGGAACAGGTGTCGACCCAGCCCGTTCCTAAAACATTAACTGCAAATCCTAAACACAGTTCCAGACCTTTTGTCTTGTGACCCTTTTCTAACCAAGCAGCAGGTCATGCATGTATCATTTATGCATGTATCATTTAGGTTCAAATTTTGAGGAAAAAAGCAAACAGAAGAAAAAAAAAGAAATGTGAATGTTGCTTTTTCCTTTTTTTCACCTTGGTTATTGTAGATTGGTCTTCCAGTCCCCTGACTGGGAACCTCTGACCTAGATACACAGGTTTTGGCGAAGCTGATCCCAATTTTGTTGACCTATAAACCACTGAATCATCCCTATTGTCAGGCACTGTGAAGCCATTTAAAGTAACAAAACCATATTTTCACATTTCTTTTTTTCTTCATTTCTTTATTTTTAACAGAATCATGAGGGATATTGTGTTCATTACTCAGTTTAGTCGGTCAGCGCATGTGAACAGACGCGCTTGTGGGTTCTCATGTGTGCTGACACACAATCCTGCTTTGTACTGTTGCTTTATTGAGGTAATAGGAATGGCACAGGTCCTGCCTGTTTACACTGGAGCATAAAGTGGTCCGGTGGTGGTCAGAGCTCTGCTTTATTAAGACCTCTGTTTACACTTACCTTTATTGAACTTATAAATAAGCCTCCGGGCTCCGGTGCTGTTTTTACCGCCCCTCTTATTGCTTCTGGTAGTCGCTGTCAGCACACCAGGCTCCAGTTTTACCCAACGTCTCTCCCAACCTGTGGAAAAAAAGTCCCTCCAGACTATTTCCACTGATCTAAATCCATTTATAAAATGGAATTAAACCTCATTGCACACCATATTTACAATATGATTATGTGCAAACTTTGAAGTTAATGACGTGGACTTTTCCCCACAGCTGATCATGACATCAGTGTGTGTGAGCGTCTCTCATCCGCTGTGTATCGCCCATACTTTTCACCAAAAGATCCCTTACTTGGTCTCCAACTAATGGGGGCTTCTCCAGCTGTTTTGCCAGCCTGAAGCCGTCCCATCATTGCGGGAGCCTGCTTCTCATCATCCGGTTGAGAACTGCTGAGCTGGTCACCTCTGGCTCGCAGCTATCAGCTGGAGCTGATGTGATGAACTCCAGAGTGGTCGGCTTCCTCGGAGGAGAACCAGAACGAAGCTCAGCTGGGAAGCACTTTGTCTGACCTGAATTAATAACAGCAGATAATGAGCAGACTCAGCAATTTATTTATGTGAGTCATGCGTGGAGAGACAGACATAGGGAGTCTCGAGTCTTCTGGTAACAATAATCAGAGATGAGCCAAGTCCAAGCATTTATAATTCAATTCAGACTCATAAAGTTTCAGAAACAACGCTTTTTTTTCCCTCATAAACCAACTGAGGTCATCCTTGAGTTAAATTTATTTTCCCGTAGTTTGGAGCGAGGTGTCAGTGGAAGGAAGAGGGAAAAATAAAAGCATACGTTTGATTTCAGGATATTTGAACTGAAACGAATGGTTGGAACAAACAAGTGAGAGGCTTCCACAGCAGCCGCACCCACTGCAGGGAGCTGATTACCCCAGAAACCGTGTTAGCGTTGTCCTCCAGAGCTTCACGATTGCATTCTGACTCTCTGTCCGCTCTTAGAGTGATTGCAGCTTCTGTCTCTGCTATGACTATTAGGTTTACTCGCCATAATGCTCCCTGTTTCTGCCACTTCTTCTGCCCCGAGCACGCTCGGGCACATCAAAATTGGATTTGGGGATGGATATATTCTTAAATGAGCGCCAACGCAGCCGAGCGCCGAGGCTCAGTTAGCAGCCCGTCAGAACAGAGCGAGGAGATAAAAGTATGGTGGGAACAATGCCCCAGAGCTGCTTCTAATCCCTGCATCCTGGACATTGGCCCCATGTTTGGAGTTATCTCGGCGGAGGCAGGAACCTCGGTTCCTCTTCACTCTAAACTGTCTTTTCCCCAGGAATTGGAGAGATATACGAAGCTACAGTGGTGGTGGTGGTGGTGGGGGGGGGGGTTCTTTTTCTGCCACAGGCCAGCGCTTCTCATTGCTTGATGTTTGAGTGCTCTTGTATCCACTGCGGAGGAGAAGAGGTCCACTACGTTGTATAAACATGAGCAGATTCTTTTCCCGCTGAGTTAATTGTTATAAACAAAACTATCCAGAGAGCATTATTTGCATGCTGGGAGTGCAGCGCTGTCAGATTATGTCCTGACTCCTGATAATGAGCACCATGCTTCATGTTGCGGTGGCAGGGATGAATTACACACTTTGCAAAAAATGGAAAAAGTTCCCGTTGCGAAGGCAGCATTGGTCTGACTTTGTCGAGAATTTGCAAGAAGAATAAAACCTTGACGTTTTTCACCCTATCCTCACGTGGTGCACCTTCTTTTGCAGGGAATCTTTTGGGAACGACGGTCCAACACAGGAAGGAAGCCGAGCAGAGACACTATGGGACTACTGTGCCTCTTCAGCTTGTCGGGCAAGACTGGAAACCAATCAGCAAGCTCAAACCTCAGGTGAACAATAACAGCCCCTTAAACAAAGAAAGAAATAACAGACCTGCGTATCGCAGTAGCTCGGTGCCATAAAAGCTTCAATTATCACACAAGGTTTAGCCTTGCTACCAGGGCGACATTGACTTTTCATGATGTGGCATCTCGGGGTCAAGGCTTTCACACGTTTTAACGTGCAGAGATGGATGATTCTGACAGTAATCGCCTGAGATTAAAGTTACCAGGCGAGCTGGAAGCTTTGCACGAACAATTATTGTGGTTGTTGTTAAACGCATCCCTGATCCACAGCCAGTGTATTTGATGGCCTGCATTAATGTAATGAGTTTCCAGTCAGCTCGGCCCCGCGATGCTTTACATTGCATTCATCTTTGTTCACACACCGAGTTTGCTGCTTAGTGGGAACCTGATCATCATCACACACAAGAGATGAAGAGCAGTTTGAGGTGCCTGGCAACATGTTGGTGAGGGACCAGTGCTAAATCCCACAGGGATCAATATATTGTAACAGACCGAAACTTTACTGCATAAACAAAGTGTTCTTGCTGCAGAACAATCTGCCTGGAGTTGTTTTTTTTTTTTTTTTTTGGTGTTCTCTGTTTATGTAGTTTCTCTGCTAAATGATGCATTCGGATTTTGCTTCAGTTGTAGAGCCAGATTCCACATGCCAAATTGAATAGGATGCCACAATCTTTTTCTGTCTGATTATCAGTCCAAAGCGAAGAAATTAGGTATTTGATGCTTTCATCGTTGTCAAGTGCTGCTAAAAACGTGGCATGATAGGAACTATAAAGAGGCTAACATTTTCAGAGGCCGTTCAGAAATATTCAGAATTTCATCCCCGACATGCTCATAAAACATGCATACACAAGTCAGCCTTAGTCTTGACTGCGGTTATAGTCGGGATGAAGCATCAAAATTCTCATCATTATATCATACCAGACTTCAGAGTCTATATGGTGCCAGGAATCCTGTTTAAATCAGCATCGTCAGTCTGACTCATACATACATACAGAAAATACTCATTACTTGATTTGTGTTCAGCTCTGTGCATCTTAAACAAAGTCTGCTTTTTGGTCTCTATTTAGAATGGAGGGGAGCAACATAAATCCCCCCACAACATTAATGAAGTGTTTGAAATCTGGCATCCTTGGCTTTGCTTGTCATAATCCCCAACTTAGCAGAAACACAGAAATACATGGCTGCCAGGCTGACTTTAAAAGCAGAGTGTTTGCGGGTTGCGCGCTGGAGCCAATTCATTTGTGAATTAATTTGTTCTCGCTTAACCAAACACACGAGGTGCCACAAGGTTTCTTTGGGATGTTGTTACCAGAAAAACAAAACAAACCCACGGATACAAAGCAACACTCATAATAAAGGTGAGCTGGAGTTGAATATAATTAGAATCGTTTCTCTGTTGATAGCAGGGGGCTTTCTGTTTGGGCTGAAGCTCTAAATTGCAGCTATCGACATCATCATGCAGGGTGAGGAGGTGAAATCCTGCACAGAGCGGGCCGTCTGCAGCGAAAATAGCAGGAAGTTTAGTCCCACATGGCTTTTGGCTTGTGCAATGATACTGCTGAAACTGTAAGTGTTCTACCCACATATCCTCACATGATGCATGAAACATTCGTCTCCGCGGGGGGCGTCGGATGACTTGACCCAGGGCAGCACTCCTTTCCAAGGCTGACCCAGAGTGAACTTTGTGTATATGTGTGTGTGGCTGCTCAGTGTGATGCAGACTGCTTTCCTTTCCATCTGTTCTTTGAGAGCAGACAGGTTTGGGTTTGACGCTGACAGCTCGCACGTACACACACACACACACACACACACACACACACGTGAAGCCGGAGCGGCTGACAGGGTTGATGGATGAGTCGCTGCCACTTCATCCGACTCTAACAGAGACGCATGGCTCCTCTCAGAGGTGGCTTTTTTCAGGATTAATGTCAGATGAAATAGAAGCGTAAAACTAATCCTCTCAGCTCTTGTTCTAAGAGACACAGTCACTTCATGAATGTTTCCCGCTGCTTTAATCAATTTCAAAACAATCAGCAGTCGGCACAAAGAGTGGATTAGCTGTTAGCAAGTCTATTAGGCAGTTTGTGGTGACAAAAATGAACACAAAGTGAAATGAGTTGTTGCAAGTGTATCCAATCATAAAAGCTTCCAGGGAATTTTAATCATTTGTCAGTGATTAAATGAGAAAGGACACCTGTGAGGGGTGGTTGAGGAAACTAACCACGTATGGAGAACTTGAAAAACCATCTTGTCCAAGACTTTCAGCTTTCAGCCAGCTACAATTTAGTGTTGAGATTCCTTCTTGTGCACTTGTGACCCCTAACAGGCGTAACTTCTGACAGTCATGCCTCCATTCGAGTGACTCTTACCCCCAAAATACATTGGGTGCGGCGTGGCTCCGACAAGACCACGCAACTGATTAGATTCCATTCAAGTCAGCGCATCAAAGTACACTGGCTGCGGCTCGGGCTCCGACAGGGCTGCGGGCTCTGATCGCCCTCCGACACACGCGTCACTTCTATTTTGGTCGGATTTCGGAGCACGTCGCAACAATCTATTCACAATGCGTGCGGACAGGAAATCGTGTGCGAAGAGAAAATAAAACATCTGGGAAATTGTCAAAATAAAAGGTCCCGTATTTAGAGTGACCGTTTTCAACAGGTCCTTAGTCTTGTGAGGGTCATCTCGCAATCGTTTGGGGCGAAAAAAGACTCGTCATCGAAGTACAAAGTCATTATAATTATTTATGACGTGTCACATCGTTTAGAGAAAGATAATATAAAAAAAGAGTCAGAAGCAAGAGGAGTGAATGATTAATCACTGAAATTACTCAAATGAATGCTTATAGTGTTTAATGTGTTTTCCGTCTACATAACTACAAAGTGGTAATATCGCGCAGTCGTACGTGATTTCGTTTTCAGTGTCCTGTCGAAGCCGCACTGCTCTCGACGCAGCCGGTGTGCTTTGCCGGACGGCAGAAATGGAGCGAAAGCCGCGGCTGCAAAGCGAACGCATTCACTGTATTTTCGGGGTTAACAACTCAGGTCCACCTGAGGTGTAAAGCCTGGGCTCATTTTCAGCCTCTCAGAGCTGAAGAAGCTTTTCATCTACCTTTAAGAGCACTGAAGTCCAGAAAACTCAAGGGACTGCCTTGTTTGTGGCTGCCCAGATGCAGACAGATGTGACAGGAATGTCCCACACTTAAACATGCCCGTCAGACCTACTCTCAAGCACAAAAGTGAAGGAAATAGTTCTACAGTGTGAAAAAGCAATGACGTCTTTTGTTAGATGTTGATCACAATGATTGAAAGGGTTTTGTGCTGAATTAGATGAGCAAATTGGGGGCCGTTATTTTGTTTTGTGTAACCAAAAACCTGAAAGAAAACGTTAAAACATGCTAACAAATGTCGCGATGCTGGATCAGCAGCCGGAGCTGCTTTGCCTTCAGAAATAATTCACCACGCCTCCTTTTATGTCTGTTGTCTCGTCAGAATCACCCTGCATCGCTGAAGCTCCTGATTGAAGCAGAAGGCAGGCAGCTGCTCTTGGATCTGCAGAAAAACGAGTAAGTGTTTACGCTTGGCCGTGGCTCGCAACCGAGGCCTTCACTGGCATGCAAATAGGTGACACGTGTACTTCACTGGGCACTACGTCTGGTACACCTTCCCTGTGTTCCACATATGCTAGCGCTCACCGAAGGGAAAAAAATTAAGCCTTTTCTGTTTTATAGTTTTATTGCAGATGCTCTCAACAAGTGACTTGATGGAGAAAAAGACCTGAATCTATCCAGCACACATGACGGAAACTCACATTTTGCATTCTTTTGGTTCGACACAACGCGCATTTCTGGCCCAGACGAGTATAGATGACAGGATATTTTCCACCGTGAGCCAGGAAGCTGCCGAGGAGGCAGCGCATCATTTGAAAGAGATTAGGATATTGGAATAGGCGCAGTTTGGTCTCACTCTGGGTCTGTCGGGAGGATTATTTGTCACCTCCGCATGTCTCAGACGACCTCCTATTCAAGCACATTTGCCACAAAGAATGGGACGTGATTGATGGAGCAATATGTATTCCAGCCAGCTCCGCTGCCACACATGAGCAACCAGGAGTGAGCAGCGTACTCCGTGTGATGTGATGGGGAAGGCAAGCGGGTTTTTATGTCAGAGTCATCCGTAACTTAGGCTTGTTTTGCAGCCCTAATGTATGCAAATTCCACCTGCAGACTCTGGGACAAAGCTCTCGACGCCAGCAAGTGCAATTTTCTGCCTTACCTGCTTTGAAAATATTTTGATGGGGGAAGAACACGCAGTCCTTCTGCTGGAGAACATTCCAGCTTTGCGCAGGTGGGGATTTTACAAAGCTGACTCACAGATTGTCAAATTTTCACCAGCCACATCTATAGCAGGGAATTATGTTCTATTACAGTAAAAATGGGAATGAACCTTTTATTCCCCCTGCGACCGTCTGGGTGGAAAAATAAGCAGCATTCCCACGTACCATTCAAGTGATCCCATGATTCCATCCAAGTTGCCTGTCATCGTTGTCCCGTTGCATTATTAGCAACATCATGCACAGTTGAGCTCAAACTACAGGCCAAGTGGAACAAATGGAAAGACGGAGGAAAGCTCTTAGAGATTTTTAAGAAGCCTGAGCACGATGGAAAGTCTGTACTCAAACAGACCTCAGCGCGTTCCAGATACCCGTCTGTCAGGATTTACTTGCTGTAAGTCTGGAGAAGTGCTTTTAATCACTGGCAGGAGTTACTTAAAGGCATGTTTGAAGACCACTCGCAAACAGGACGAGGGCTGGGAAAGGTGGTGTGCTGGGAAAGGTGGTGTGCAGTCGTGCGGGTTTGCTCCGCGGCTCAGCGTGCCAGAGATGGAACTGGACCCGCTGCGCTGACGTTAAGCGAAGGGTTCCTGTCGGGGCTTTCTGGTTCTGCGCCACTGATGAAATCCAGTTGTTCAAAACACAGCGGAGAAGGAGAGGATGTGCTCCAGAATGGAATCGTTTGAACTGAACCCTCGGCATTTGTTTCTTTGTTAATAAACATCACGAGCACGGCTGAGGTGGGCCGACCAAATGGGCACCATCCTTTCGTCCGGGACCGAACCGGCGTCACGTAACATCCACGTCACTTATCAGTGCAGTCGCTACCTTCCCTCACTCTCAGCTTCTACTGAAGGAAATATACCTAATATTAAACTCCACTCTGATGAAGATGCCTAACGAGTTTAATTTTCATGCAGCCTTTTATGCTGTGAGGGGAAAGTCTCTTCATTTAAATCTGAAGAATTATTAGACTCACAGAATTCATGCAGCAGGAAAGGGAGCAGCCTAGACTCGTTTTTCTGTACCCTGAGGTGAAAGAATCAGTGTTTACTTCCTTACAAAGCATAACTTTGATATCATAAACTGGCATATAACCTGACCTTTGAATGACCTTTGAGCACGTTCACCCCTTCCTGACCCCGGATGGAGAGGATACATATGGAATTTCTGACACTTCTGCTAAATGGGAGAGTTCTAAAGAGAGAAGTCCTGGCAGAAGGACTTGTGTATTTCTTTACCCTTATTTTACACCAGCTTTTACCTTGCATCTTGTAATTCCACCCTGATTTTGATGGCAAGCTGCGGCCAAGTCACTCGTGACATTTAGAAAGTCTACAGCGTTATTGAAACTACAAAGCTCGGGTGTCTGGAGTATCCTTTCTTCTCTGCTCCGACGGTGGTGTTCAGGGTGGAAGGAGGGGACGTACGTGTCCGCATCATCCCCTGACACGCAGGTACAGCGACCTGTCGTCTGGATGGAAAGGGCACTGGCAGCCTGGATCAACATGTCAGCCGTGTGAGCTGGAGCTTTATATGATGGGTCAATAGTTCTCCTTTGCTTAGTGGAAACACTTTTATTTTTTATTAGTTCATCCAACCTCAAAGCATGTTTTTGCGATATTGAAGGATATCTAAAGGTTCACAAACAACTTACACATCTTCACCTTTGAAGTATTTATTTTATTAAAAGCCCAGCCTGTGTTTACCTGCTGGTTTCTGCCTGTTGATCAGAGGTGGACACACAAAATAATCAAATCACCGGTTCAGAGACTAACCCTGGCGGCACCTCGGCTGCTTTTCAAAAAGTTCTTTTCTTAGTTTCACAAAAGCAGCTTTAGAAGCCAGACTGACGATGACCACTCCCGTTTCGAGCTCCGTCTGCATCTGTGTGGGTGAAAGAAACACTTTTGAGAGCGCACTGATCTGCTCAGGCAGAAAGGTGGATGCGTTCATTTATCCAGTGTTGGAACGAAACCCGAAGCCTGCGCTCGTTTGCAACTGTGCAGACAGCTGCGGAGATTTGAGAAGTGGGTGCGGCTCTGGCAACACACTTTGCTTCCTGGCTCTGAACCAGAGGCCTCCCTGCGTACTGAGGTGTGTCCCAAAAATGTTCTCTCTCCGTGGTTCCCGTTCTAATGGACGGGAACCACAGGCTCATCAGCTGGGATGTTCTTGGTTGCTGCACCCTGGGTTTCCACGTGTTCATCATGCTTTGGCCTTTAGCATTAAGCTAGGAGAGCTGTCTTAGCAGTCTTAAAAACAGAAACTATCTGCACCATAGTCATTATTCTGGCTTCCTACAGCAGAGGGCACGAGGGGGGTGCGTTTCCTGAGTGAAAGGCCCGTCTACGGACTTCTACTGTTTCTGGACAGGATCCAAGCACAATTTGTCCAAGTTTGCTTTTTGGGTTATTGGACTCAAGCTGCACCGCTGCTGGCCAGTGACCTGCTGTCAAAGAAGAGCTCCTCATGTCCTACTGAAAACATGCGCAGGAAACGGCCCCTCACGGGGAACTGAACAAACAGAGCGTGAAAGATGACACACAAATAGCCAACCTTTTCTAGACAAAAGCTATCTATCTCTGACTTCTTTTCGCGGAGTCATCGTCCTCGAACGCTGAGCTGTGCACAGAGCGTCTGAGGAACGTCAAACCTAATGACATCCATGTTTTTCAAAGGCTGTCCTCTTGTCATCAGTCCTGGCGTGAGACGAGCAGTCTATCCAATCTTTTCCTCATGCCACGGAGTCAGAAATAAAACATGCGCATAGATGGAAAGTGAGTATTTAATACATGGCTAGTTGTTATTAATTCTTGGGTGACCACATCCTTTTATTCCAGCTCTAGAGAGCATTAAAATATCAATTTCCCTTTGTTCATCGGCTGATTAGCGTCACATTTAGAAAACCATTGGTCTCCCTCTCCTGTAAACATTTTCAGCTTTGTTCTGGGTGAATCGTCCTTGAAACTCTCCAAGGAAACCTCCTTTGTTTGTGTTTAAAGCATGATAGCAATTACCTGTTTAGAGCTGAAGCAAGGAGCAGCTAACACAATGTATAAATAGCGAAAGTGATTGCTTCCCCCCCGCCCCCCCTCCCCCACGTAATTGAAATCCAGTAAACTCAGGAACACTTCAAACGCTGGAAGGTTGCTCTCATTGAGAACCTTTCACTTGACTGCAGTCCTGAAGAAAGAATAGATAGAATAAAATAGGAGGTCATGAGAAAGCTAATAGGAAGAGCTCCAAATGAAGATAAAAACTTCTCCTTCCGTGAATACAAAGAAAGTTGAGATGTCGTTTGTTATGATGCTTGCTGGTATCACATGGGCTGCAGCACTGATAGCCTCTTCAGCCTCATGATCTGCTCTGTGTTGATGCGTTATTGTTCTCCGCGTCATTAGCATTCTACATGCATGTGGCTGAATCGTCAGTGTTATGTCACTGTTGCAAATCACAGCATAATGAAGGTAAATATAATGAGGGGAGGGATGAGAGAAAGCCCTGTGTGCATGCGGCGCTGCTATGCCTGAAGGGTCAGATACACACACATCAGATTTGTAACTCACTGAACTACACACGCATGCTGTGTTCTAAAATTCTCAGCCGCAGACCCTTATTATGGAACCCGGAGTGCAACAGGGTTAACTCCATGCTTTGTTCCTTTCTTGTTACTCCTGTGGCTGCAAGGCCGTGATGCAGTGATTCATTAGTTTCCTGGAAATGGGCTTGTCTCTTTCCAGAGCCCGCATCTTTCAAATGCTTCCTTCAAAAGGGACCTTTTTTTTTTTCCAAGGAGCTTTTGAATTACTTTTTGAGAAGCTCCAATTATTTTCCAGAGCTTAGAGCAGTAATATGATGGAGTCGCAGCTTCGTGTTTCTTGGTAATTAGGAGGCTCCCGGTGACAAGGGGATGCTGTCCTATCATCACACACTGCTTTCCTCAACGTTTTGTTTTATATATTATATGAACTAAAAGACAGACATGAGTCCCTGTTTCTGGTGTCATAATGAAAATAGTGACAGATTAACATCATGCAACATCATCGGAGACTTTTGTTGTAACTCAACTGTACAGATTTGGAGCGGATAAATCAGTCTTACATTTGCAATCAAAGTGTGCGTCATAGTTCTATATTTGACATGAGTGGAGTACGAACTGGTTCAAGTATTGTGGAGCTGGAAATAGAATTATGCTCCAGCGTACAGAAATCACATGGATATCTTTTATCTTATACTGTCACAAAGCATGGCATGAACGTACACGTGCAACAGCATCTCTCTGTGTTCGGCAGATCGTAAAAACAGCAGTGGTGCCAAATGCTGCTCGTAAATCATCAAATTTGCAATAAGCAAAGTATAGATTTAGAAGCACGAGGTGCACAAAAGTGGAGAAGTCAGACTTTCACACCCAGTGAGTTGAAAAAAGGAAAAAAAAAAAAAATCTTTTGCACAGTGGCAATAGTCTTTCCATTTCACTCTGAGCCCTTTTCCAGATGGGCCCCCGGAGTCTCGGCACTGCAGCTGATAGATCTATTTCTCATTGTCCCTCCCCTGGCTGCAGAATGAAGCCCCGCGTCAGCAGGCGTCTCAGTCGCCCCATCACTCGATATTTACATTTGTTCGGCTGATAAATCACGACCAACCCGTGGTCATTTCTGAGGCAGGATTGAACTGTTAGTGATGCAGTACAAGCGTTTTTAATAACGTTCTGATAGACTGAGCTCCCGACTGAAGCAATAGAGAGTTTGTTTCATATCTCACAGCCCTGGAAAAGTTTAGATTAAGTTGTCAGAAACTGAAATACGTTATCGCAAAGACAGAGGCAAGCAGACAGAGCTTGATCAGACCTACTTCTCTTGCACTCTCATTACATTTGCTGTAGATACAATGGAAATAACCATTTCTGGTGTGCCTTTTAAGCTATCACAAAATGCAAAACATCAATAGAAAATGAATGTTGCGAGAACATTTATTGCAAGACGTTCCACCTCATTCCAGCTCAGAAAATGATGCTTGACACATTTTCAACCGCAAATGTGTTAAAAGTGATGAGCACAGTCTCGTGTTTTATCTGCGTCTGTGCTTGATCCGTTCCAAAGGAGATCAGATGTAGAAACACTTGATGCTATTTTATACACTGTAAAGAGAGCGTGGGCAAACGTAACATTTTTGCTAATCTGCCCCACCGTGGTCAACACTTTGAAAGCGTCTGAAATTAAAAAGACAAATCAACAGTGTAATGTTTGCTGTAGTGGATTTTCCACTCAAATATATGACATCCATAACCCGACCTGGAGACCAGGATACCATAATCGTGCTGTCTTTCTCTTACCCAAAATGCCTGTAATCATTCCACTGTTGCATACGTGGTGGTGGGGGGAAGGAGGCAATAAGAAAACCTAAATACGTTTGCCTTCAAGGGCTCATATATTGCTGCAGTGCTACATGTAAAGTGTACTTGTTTTCACTCTAAAACACAAGTAATTTGAACATGAATTCCTGGAAATTGTGTTTTCATCTTTATATCTTTCTTTTCTTTCTGTTTTTGTGCTGTTTTCCCTCTGTTTCCTTCTTTTTACATTCTTCATTTCTTGTTCTCTATGAATCTGTCTGAAGTCTCGCTTTCTCAAGGCTCTGGGGTGGTAAAAGGAAACAAACAAAACAGCGTCTGACTGCTGACCTTAAGGATAATCAGTCCAGGCTTGCAGTCCTGGCTTCCATCCTCCCTCTGACAGACAAATACATTTTTTGTGGAACAGTGTTAATGTCAGACGGGAGAGAGTGCTCGCGCTCGTTTGACCTCCATCCTGTTCTCTCCGTTCTCACAGTCCATTGGCCCTCCTATGGCCAGCACTCTCTGCATGTAGGGTCACTGACTGGGATAGGTTTCATCATGATTTAGCCTCTCTTCTACTAAAACCAGTCCAATTACTCTCTGCTCCCCCATGATCAATTCCATTTGCTTTTTGTTTTTTGCACATTTAGGCCCTGTAACTAGCTCGTATGCTCCAGTATCCATTTAACCTAAGTCACACTGTAACTGGTGCTTTTAACCTCTCTGTCCCAGTATAACCAGTCCTTATGTGCTGCTGGAATCCACTTCAATGGCATCTCCGCCTTACTGGCCGATGGATTCCTCTGCAGAATCCTCTTCTTCAGCACAGTTTTATGGATGAGCTTGATGATGTACGCAGTTTTGATTCTTTTTTCTGTTTTTTCTTAATCTGTTAAAATCTCCTCCAAAAACACGTCAGTGACTCCAAATTCAACTGGAAGAAGATTCTCTCAGCTTAAGTCATCAGGCTTGACACTGCATTCTAGATAAATTTAATCTATGGACTTTTTGCAACACGGATATTGATTCCAGCAAAACAAAACACGCAATATATTTTTTTAAATTTGATTTTAAGTTGTAAAGGAGAGAAGGGGAGAAAGTGGGTAAGACGGGTCCTCAGATATGAGGACAAGTTGTACCACTGAGCCCCAGAGTTCTCATTTCATGATGTCAGATGAGAACTTTCTTGATTTTCATCTCCTGAGTGTCTCAGTGTGTCTCGCTGGGACTGATTCTCCCTATTTATTGAATTTCATGAGCATAATTACATTGTGCTCTCGGAAGCATGAAACTAGCTTATGTAGATTGTGTTGAGCTCATAATTCTGGATGGTTCAGCCTTTCTGTACTTCCTTCATTTTTCTTTCCTTTCTTTCTTTGTCTTGAAAATTTGTGACTTTCCTGCATTCGATATCTTTTCTCAGAATCTGGTCTCCGCCTTTGGGCTTTCATCCTAAAATGGACCTTGTTGAGAATACTCGTGGATGAAGCTCCATATCTGTCTTCTTGTGTGTTCCTGCCTTTGACTCATTTAAAACTGTAAATCCGCTCAGTGAGAACCTGTGTAGGAGTGAGAGTTTGCACGGCTCTTTCATCACTAAATACAGCTTAGTGATAAAAGGAAATGGTGCAGGGTCCCAGAGTATGGAGCCCTTCCTGCATAGATGTCATGCAGAAGGCAGATGTCATTAATTTCCCATTGCACTCTTCATTAGGGTTACACATCCGAGGCCCCATGGTGCTGAAGGATGGATGCACGGCGAGCAGATGGAGGATATCTGTTGACAGAACTGGAGGTTTTGCTTTGTCAGATGGACTGTGAAGGCAGTCCTCCGCCTCTTCTTTGTGTACCTATCTTTGCGGTTCTCTGTCTTTGTTTTCTCTCAGTCAGCAACTTTTAATAACTCCCCATTGGGGCATGGGACATGCTTGGGTCTCCTTTGGTTCCCCCCGTGCTCTCCTGCTCTTACCTAATCTCTCCAGCTCTGGGGACAGGAATGAGCTGCCAACAACAATAGGAGCTGCCACAGTTTGATGAAGAGGCTGCAGCCTGCCTCAGGGTGCAAAGACCCTGTGGAATTGGAGGTCTGAGTCTGTGACACCACTGCCTTAAAAACATCCACAGAGTTTCCAAGCTCAGGGTCATGGTCTGGTTACTAATTCACTGAGGGTAAACCTGGAAACTACTATCACTGACACGACCTGGGAGGAAAGTTGTAGATTGCCCTTTGTAAAAAACAAGGCATTCTTTTAGTCTGTGTCATGCGTCATGTAGGTTACCTACCAGGACATGGGTGGAAAACCTCGCTCCAGATTTTGGGCATGGCGAGGGGAGGCCTTCGCTTCAAACCAAACAAAATGTGCATTTTCAACAAACTTGTTTCTGGTCTCGGTTGATGGTTAGTGCATTTGTGGGTTCAGAGCTGATGCTTCTTTAATAATCAGGTTGCCATTTTTACAAAATGACTCCACACACAGCCACGACCTACAATTAGACCAGCTCCTGGCAGTCATAGTTTAAATGCTCAGAATAAATTTAATTAATAATGTCTGCAAACAAAGATGTATTTTTTTCCACATTAAATTATGTGTTAAACAGTCACTTTAGTAGGTCATTTGAGGCAGATATCTCTTCTTTTCAGAGCAGAAGAGCTTACAGTATTTTAACTAATCCAAACGAACTAATTCCGAGATCCAACTCAGGAAGAAACGCATGTGTCATATGACAAATTAAAAACTGAAAAATTGTTCCTGCGCATTACTTTTATTTTTCTTTGACCTCTTCTTTTCTGTCCATGGCCTTTTAATGGTTTCTATCAAAATGCTAATCAAAGCTAATAATTATCTGTGAGTGGGGTGAGGGTGGGGGCCCAATCGACCACATGAATCTTTTTTTCCTGCGCAAAGGGTTAATAACACCATAAAACTGAATGAGCCTGGGCTGCGCGTTCCATCTGCAGAACCACCTGATATATGATGCAGTGTTTACAAACTGCCGCTTATCTAAAAACCAATAAAGGTTTGGCCTCTTGGTCTCAGCAGAACTACAGGAGCTATATTATTTACGGGGGTCTTTGGAACACAGATGATTGACGAGTTCCTGGGAGATCATTGAGAAATCAATTGCCAACTTAAGTTTTTAGATGAAAAGATGTCAAGGACTGATTTACTCAACCGTATTTTACAAGCATTTGCCAATTCTTTGAACTTATTTTTGTATTTTGACCAAACACCTGTATCGTGTGCATAGAAGATTTGCATGTTTCTGTTGTTTTCCTTGTTTCCTTCTTCTACCAGAGCACACAACTAACCTCATGTAACATGTCAAACATGGGACTGGAAAGCAAGGCCTTCTCTCTGATGCTGACGGAAAGATGAAAGACTTGAAGGGAGGGAGAGTAAATCTGCATTCAGTCCATCATTGTTTGATTTCCCCCAAGGGAATGCAGAATGCAGGAGAGGGGCAGAAGGAATAAGGGAGGAGGGAGGATGAACAACAGATTTAATTAATGGAGATGCTTCTCAGTGTGTGCATTTACCTCGTGAAAAGAATGATTGGCTTGACTGTCTGCGGTTCCCCAGCTGCTCATTAGTTTCAACGCAGGGTTTAAACGAATGTAGATGCACGAGCTCCAGGCCTTGGGCCAAGCAATTTGAATTACAAGGTAAACTCAGAAATGCCGTAATCGACGGATTCTTCCCGGCATTTGGGATTGCCTCTACTTGATACCCTATGCATCTAGTAGTTTGAACGCTTAAAGAAAAAAATAATTAAATGCAGATGGGGTGTGAGGCAGACCTGATAGCCTCAGCAGATGTTCTCTTAGGGTAGAGATTGATGCAGATGCCGCTGTCATTGAATTCACCAATCAAAAAAGTAAATAAACATGCACAATCCATCTGAATCCATGTTTTAACAGGACACATTTGCAGCATATGTAGGTTGTCGGCAACATAACAGAATCGTGTTTCTTTTGAATGAAAATGGATTTGTTTTGAACCTTTCTTGTTTAAAAGTGTCATGGTGGATTTTCTCTAATCTGTACAGCTAACCACAGTATTTGTGGTCATAAAAATAGAATTCTTTCTTCCACACTCAAAGCTGCACATCAAAGGGACATGTTACAGTTGTCATAAAAGTATTTTCTTCAACACTTTCCTGATAAATTGGTGTGTCCAGAAAGCAATACAGTGAGTTCCAATGTAGCTCCACCCAGTTCAGATCTGCAGTATGGTTCTGGGGTTCAATTCCTGTTTGGATCTTTAAATGTAGTGCTTGTGTGCTCTCCTAATTTCTATGTACTGTTTCTCCAGTTTACTCCCACAGTCCAAAAAAAAAAAAAAAAAACTGATTGGACACTCGAAATTGTCTGTTAATGTGAGTGTCTGCCCTGCAAAGGGCTGGTGACTTGTCCTGGGTGTATTCCTGCCCTCTCTTTCAATGTCTGATGAAAAAGATCCCGACACCCCTGACTAGGATTAAACAGCATGAAAGATGGATGGATGGTTGGAGATTAATGGGATAAATTCAATATTGTCTAATGTGGATGAACTCTGTTCAAGAAGGGTACAGTTTTGGTGGTAAAATCAGCATTATAATTAACTTTGGGCCTTACGTTTTGCCAGCACAATGTTCAATTTTGAGGTATTATTATTTACTCATCTGTGGCTTTATTGTTTCGGTATTTTCCTCTGTATGGGTCTATGACAATGCTTAATGTTAAATGTCAGAGTAGGCTTTAAAAAAAACAAATCTGATGTCATGTTAATATCACACTTGTAGCCAGTGGAGTCAGCTTGTTTTCACCGCAAGTCTTCAAATACAGACACAGTGGTCAAGTGGCATCCAGGCGTCACACATCTGATGCGAGGTGACACCTTGGAGAGTGTAATGATTCTTTCTTGTGCTCGGATCTCCTGTGCTTGAATCTCCTGTGTTATTCCCTTCTGACCTTGAAACATAATTTTTAGAGGATGTAAAACCGTACTGAACAACATAATTTCCTGTTTGGCATTGCATCTGCACCTACGGGAAACAGTTTAGCATTTTGCTAATAGCTCTGAAAGAAAAGCGCGTGTCGCGTGATCTGTGAGCCCCGTTGCCTTGCTGCACGTGCAGCACAAACGTTTGGGAAACAGCACATGCGGCGATATCCTGCATGTGCGTACACAGATGTGCATAAATCATGACGCGCAACCGGAGCACACAAAGGTTTCTTCACACACTTTTGCTTTCCTTCTCCCTCTCACCCCCACAGTCAGACACTCAAGCAGAGGTGGATGCGCAGCAGATGAAAAGACACGCGCCGTGCCACAGAGGAGCAGAAGCCCCGGGGGTAGATAGAAGTAGAAAACGGGATGAAGGATCTCCCCTCCAGTGATCCACGGCAACAAAGGCCGTTTGAGGGACTTCTGCATTTGCACTCAGCATAATTAGTTCTAGATAATGATGTTATTGGCTGAAGCCGTGAAAAAAAAAGTTGCATTTTTTTGTTGTTGTTTTTTGGTTTTGGTTAATCAAATGTCACTCTCTGGATGTGTGTTGAAATGTATAGTCACTCCTTCTGCATTTCAGTTCCCATGACTCTCCCACTCACAGAGATAAGCAAGAAAAAGCAGAAAGAAGTTCACAACTTTAACAGGTTTTCATTGTGCTTGGCAGACTAGAATGGTTAGACTGTGTGTCACCTCTCACTGAACTGGAGCGTTGTAATGTGGTGACGCAGCAGCATATGTCCCAGCTGTAGCAGAGGATGCAGAAGGAAAAACCTAAATGATTCTTAAGTTATTGGTTTTACTGCTGGAGTTTTAGTCTGCAATAATAAGTTAAGGAGTTACACAGTGTTTGAAAGACAAAAACAATTAAAGTGGAAGAATACAGATGGAGATTAAAATAGGACCTAAACCTGATCCCTGTGGTATGCCACTGGTAACATGGGTTGTTAATCCCAGAACCAGACAACAAAGCAACGTCCCAAAGTTTATTTTGTTTCACAGTCAAAATCCATCAGTTATAAATCCAAACAAACAAATCAGCCACTGAGCAAGCAAGTCTAAATCCCAAAAGAGGCCTGAACACGAGTGGTGGACAGATGGGGAAGGGAAAGCGAAGCAGTTATAAGCGAAAAGTTGTTTTTTGGTTGAAGATCAAAAAACTTGTGTCCACACATGATGTGAAGATTTCCTGAGGCCACGTCTGTCCTCCCCCCATTTTCTTTTTCTTATCTTTCTTGGCATTGAATGCAGTGTTTTACATGATGGATCTATTCATTTTTTTTCCCCCAACTTTCGAGTTGCTGAAAACAACTCGACAACAATCCCTTTGTTAAAATGCCTTGTTGTACATGCCTGTTTTATTTCAACATACATGGTGCAAGAGCACACAACGGTGCAGACTCCAGACAAGGGCATCTTAGTGTAAGATGCCTCATTATTTTCACAGTTTATTTAATGTTGCTGTTGGGCTAATTTTCAATGATCGTCCATTATTGAGCTGGTATCCATTATCCCGTCTCTGTAATTAGGATCCTGGGGCATCATCCATCATTTGGACATTGTGCAGAGATGACATTTCATTGATCTGCCTGGTAACGCCTGTGCTTAACCACATCAATCTGATGGTGAAAGTCACATCCGGTAACTGCTACTATGGGTATTCCGCCCGAATATCCTTCCATTTCTTCCTTTTAGCACTTTGAACTGCTTTCTCTTCTCCAACATCTCCAACCATCAGTTTCATCATTTCACCACCAACATTAAAAGTTTGGAAATTTCAGCCAGCTGCAGAGGAGGCGCTTGAAGAGAGGCCTGATTTACCCCCATTTATGTCCCACTGTTCTGTGCATCATGCTGGTCTAAACGGGCGTCCATGTTTGAATTCAGAGACGCAATTGAGAGTGTAACTGTCCCGAATACAAGTACGCATAAATCTGCATTGCCGAGTTGCTTCTCAAGGATGTCGTTTTGTCAAATGTGATCCATAACTTGGAAATTTAAAGCAGCAGGAAACATCTATGAGCTGGAGAGACAGCACAGTTTTCAGGAGTTGTTTACTTGTCTAAGTTTCCAGTCACTTCTCTTTCTCCTGTGTTGGCGGTCACACAGTAAGTTTTGGCGTTATAAAACTGGTGCAATTCCTCATGAATTAAACAAGAAAGACAGACAGGGGGCTTTGTTTTTTTGACTGATTAGGCTCTTTATAAAGATGGATGATCTAAAAGTCTAGATTACCTCCTGGTGGTCGGCTGCAGTGAAAAAACAAGTTGAATCATGTTTGAGAAAGGGAGGAGGCCACATTCTGCTTCAGATTCTGTACCTGGCAATGCAATTACAAATGTTTTAAAGGAAATATATGATTTTTTTTTTTTTAACTAAGAGAAAAGTTTAACTTAAAGTTATTCATTTGAGTGATCAGCAATAAGCCCTGAGTGTATTGGAGCTCAGATGATACCACCCTTCACACTAGCCCACTGTGCTTCTTTAAACTGAGTCAAAAACCATCTGGCTTGACATTTTTCCTTGCTTTCCGCCGTCTTCCTTGTGCAGAAATCATTGGCTGGCATGCTCTAACGGCTCTGTTCATGACATGCTTCATAAAGACTGCGAGTTGCATTGAGCTTGCGGTATGCAAGGGGGAATTCTGCTTCTTTGCTCTACTTGGCACTGGCCTAGGACACTGCCTGATCTCAGGCAGATCACAGCCAGGAAGACTGGCCGTCTTTCCTTGCTTCTGGAAAAAGAAGTGTTACTTGCGCTGAAAAAAAGTTTTTTTTTCTGTGCTTTGTGGGTTTTTTCTGTGCTTTGTGGGATCAACAACATGATCCCACTTTTCCACATACCACCTGCCATGTAAAAGCAAAAAAAAAAAAAAAAGTAGAAGAACCTGAGATTTTTTTTTGATTTCATAAATCCTGAATATAGTCGCTGCTCTGAAAATTTAAGGCAGCTCCTAGCTTCTCATTCATGATATGTGATGTTCTCCACTCCAGCAGTCCCTGCTTAGGCTTTAATGAGGCAAATGGGAGCCTGTGACTGGAAGATCACACACTGACCCAGCGTATATTCTGAAAATGCTAATGAAGGCTAACATTGAAAGATACTGGGGAGGTTGACCAATGACTGCAGAATGTGTGTGATTCAGCTGCAAATGCTAAACTGTCTCAGCTTGACATTTGAGTCAGATGAGAAAGGATTTGGAATGAATCACAAACAGATCACATTTTGAGCACTGACAGCAAAATATTGAAATCCTGGAGGCATTTTACTGGATAGGTTTACTCTGAATTATGTATTTTGAAAATATTTCTGTTGGAATTTGTTTGCTGAATCCTTTTGAATATACTTCTAAATAATTTCTTTCGAATTGCTCGCCATGACTTCACCTTAGCTGTTGTTTCTTCTTGTTAATATCATCACGATCACTGAGATGCCTGTAAAATTGAGTCATAAATCAACAGAGATGCGATGTTGCATTAGCATATAAAAGCTGAAATGATTGCCAGGAGGAATATTTGACACAGAACTCACATAGGACGACTCTTTCTAGGTCATATGCGGTGCCTACCTACAGATGAGGCATCTCTGGTGTCGGTGATTGATTAGACACAAATTGTTATTCATCAAGTCTGTTGCAGTTAATACTTTGCACATGGCAACATTTCCTTCAAACGCATAAGAGCAGATGAAGATCACACGGAAAAGAAAGCCAGATATGTCTTGAAAAATCAACAAAGAACCTATATTCCGTGCTTGAAATGTTAGCCGCTGTATTTATTTTTGTGTGTCCAAACGTTCAATTGAGATATGAAATAGCGTTAAACCCCATGCAGACAAGGTTGAGCAGAGGTACAGAAAAATATGATAATTTAATGCAGGAGGACCAGGAGTGACATTTAGTTTCTGGCATTCAGGATTAGCTTAAAGTGACTTCATTGTGCTTCTGTCTGCATTGACACATCTACAGATGGGGAAAATTGGACCCTTTTCACCAAACAAATGTAACTAGGATATAACAAGTCAATAAGATTTTTGTACAGGATTTAGGAGAGGTTCATGTGAAGGTTCTTGGTTAAATGCTCAGGTGCAATTTACCAACGTTGCCTCCTACATTTTAAAACCACGCACATTAGGCTGATTGGAGACTCTAAATTGCCACTCGATGTGACTGTGTGCGTGTATGCGTGTGCCTGCAATCGAAGGTGCCCTGACTGTTGATGACCGCAGGGGTTGTCTCCAACAACCTGATTAGCAGCGGCTAACAGAAGAAGGATGGCATTTGTGTAACAAGTATTAGCAGGCTGTGTAAAGTCAATGCAATAACTGTCAGACTGTGGCATTTCCCACCTCCACAGAGGATCTGCACATCAGAAGGAGCTCAACGGAGGGTCTTTCCCATGGGTAATGCATTTGAAACAGGGGAGTGTGACCCCACCACAGCCACTCTTCACTCATGCATCGTTAACCTCCCACCGATTGATAAACAGCAAGTGGCTGCTGCCAAATGATATTCGCCGGTGACTCATTACTGGGACAAATTAAAAAGAACTGAGATGGCTTTCTCTGTTTTTGTTGGTGTTAATGGAGTGATGCAGTATTCAGGGTAAAAATCACCTAAAGAATGTAAAGAAATAACACACCATTCTAACCAGGTAGCCTGGGGCCATCCTGCCCAAGTGAGACCAAGTTAGTCAGTGGTAGTCTGCAGTAGTTTTATGAGCCTTATCTAATCCTACTGTATCAGTTTGGTCAAAATGAAACCCACTGGTCACATTTTATACATTTTCTGCTAACCATCACTCATTTCTAATAATTCCACAGGAATTTTAGAGCCGAATACACCCTGTACAGTTTTTAGTGATTATGCTCATGTCTTCATTTTCAACAGCTTATTTTATTTTTTTGTGGATGTACAGTTGCATCACACCACTATTTTCCCTCCCACGTAGTACTTTGTAGTTTCAGGAGGAAGGGTGCTGCCCAAGATATGAGCAATGTTTCAGAAACTGTTTTAGCATCGAGTTGACCAAGTTTTCCTCATGTACGCTTCTCAGACACATCAAATGACAGGGAACAGTCTATTCTTACATCTGCAGGGGCCATGGTTCTACACAGAGCTGCTGTGAATCACCTCTCGACTGGATCTCCCTTCATCAAACGTGGCTCTTGCTTGTGTCAAAGCCTGGTGTTGAATCTGAGAGGTGATAATTCAGGTTAATTTCAGCCCTGTTGACGTTATTGACGCCACTTTGATGGAAGAGAGTAGTTCAGTCAGCTCAAGGGTTTGTGAAGGATTTAGCTACATACATTCTGCATCTGTGGAGTGTAACTAACAAGCCACTAACGTATTTATGTCAGTTGATGGGATGTTGACATATTTGTGCAGGCTGGTATAAGTTGTTTTTATTTGCTCCGATCATATATGTAACAGTCCACACTGGGGGCCATCAAACCATGCTTGAATCCTGGCCGGGGTGTCTAAAGAGGACTGAGGGTGGAAATTTTAGATGGTAGCCTCTGACTGACTGGTTCTTCCCATTCTTCTGTCTCTGACCATGCACTGCTGTACTGATGCGTACATAGATATTTCATATACATCCCCACTTTCTTCTGGCGTGTTGCGAGTGAGCGGTGAGGCAGCCACATCAACTCACAACCCACCCCCCCAAATGAATTATCTGTAGTGGGCAGATGTTGTGGTTTCGAGCGCAAACCTAATTAAACCTGCAGAAACACACCATTTCATTTGGCGCTTTCTATTCTTTGGCCTTGCTTTGATCTGCTGATTACGACCAGCTCTTTGGCTCAGCAGATGAGTAAAGGGCGGGGAAGCATTGTGTCTCATGCTGACAGTTTCCAAACAAAACAGCCACCCCCTTCCCTACATCTTTCCATCTGACACTCCCGGCTGAGTTGAGGTCAGTAAGAGAATCCAGCTGCAGACAGATGTTCGCTCCTCTGTTGTGGATTAACTCGGGCTGAGCATCTGCTGGCATCCTGAGGTTTATACTGTACATACATGCGCCCCATGAACAACGTATGGCCACGCGAAGCCATAAACACTGTCATTCTCGCTTGTACAAATCATGAACACAAATGTACACACAAACACATGATAATAATTAACCCAGGAGGGGTCTGCATAGCTTTCATTTGATCTCATGGAGTACTGCAGGATGGGATCCAACAATGAAGCGCTGTCATTACATACACTTTACTTTTATCACTTAATCTAACAACAATGCTGACCTGCTGCGTGATGTTTCGATAGCATGCAGATGTGCCAGAAGGGGAAAAAAAAACATCTTTGACATGCAACAAGGTTTTGCTTTCTTTCCCCTCACGTAGATCGATCTGCAGGCTTTGTTATGTCTGCTCCAGAATCAAAGGTAGAACTCTTTGTTCTTGACGCAATGGAAACTGATTTATAATGACAGCCAGGTCTTGAAAGCATCCCAAAGACTTTCACCCTTGAGAAGTCCACCAACGGCTGGAGTATCTGTCGGCTGCTACTTCTTGGAGGGCAAAAGTTGTGCTTGGATTCAATACTGTTGCAGCGGGTTCTAGCAGCAGCCCGGTTTCACGGCACAGATTGAATCCATGAAAGCTCTCGGAGCACTCAGCTTCGGTCCATCTATCTGTTTGTTAAATGTCAACACTCGGTTTACACCATGAAAAAGGCGCCGGGTGGTGCACAATCCATTTACTGTAGCAAAGAGCAGCGGAGCAGATGGAGGAGAATGAGGATGTGTGCAGGGGGTGGGTTTGTCATCAGACCCACTGCAACTTTTGAGGTCCTTCACCTTATAATTATGAATTTCCTTCAACTTTTTACAAATGTCACAAATACACTCAAACGGAGCCTGGCCCTCCTCACCTGTCCACTTTGCATTGCTTTTATTCTTTGCTCCATTTTCAACACATGCGGCAAGTGTGTTCCACCAATCAGGGTTCTTCAGCACATAGCCCCGCCCCTCAAACATTTCAAGGAAATCTGAAAAGTCTTTGCCAACTGTTGGGTACATTTGAAGAGAAGGTTTTTGTCCCCGGGTGATTCTGAGGAAACATGTCAAGGTTTTTCAGAATCCCAGGTAAATGATAAAAATGTCCTGTGTTGGAAAAAAGGTAATTGTCAGAGATGCATTTCCCACCAAGGACAAAGTGCAACCAAACCTTCACTGAGGAAACAAGTGCAGCTGCGCAATGCAACTACCGCACAGACAGAACGGCTTCCAAATCAGACACAGAGGGAAAGTTCTGGAATACACGAAGAGTCAGCAGGCAGTTAATCAATCGGAGAAAGAGAAGCGCATCCAAAAGTAACCGCAGAAACACCAGTCAAGAAACAGAGGTTGAAGACAAAAACAAGATGACCTTCACAGCACATGACAATCCAGGGGGAGGAGGAGGAGAGGAGGGTTCTAGTGGGGAGAGGGTGGGGCAGTGCTTGATACATTCACAAACTAAAAAGACAGCTGACTTTCTGACAGAACCGCGTATTTGTGTCTAGTTGTCTAGATGTGCAAATCTTCTTCTGTGCACCAATTTGGGATTTGTTGTGATTCTGTATTAACCATCTATCCTGTTAATGGATCACTTGGTAACCTCAGAGAGAACTGCGACTGATTCCCATCTGTGTTTTCCTGTGAACATCATGTCCCAGCAATTATCCGATCACACGTGTCCTCCAGGTCATTACCTCCTGCGACTGCCGGTCACGCTTTCACCGATCGCTGCTCCGCCGTGTCACATGAAATGAGTTATGGATTATTTCTGCTGCATACATGTGGTATTCAAGAAAACAACACCAGCCCTTCTGAGAAATCAATTTCATAATCTTCTGTTGTTATGTTTTCTTTCTCCAGGTGCATGCTGATGTATCAATGGATCTCACACTCACACTCTATAATAAGAGTTACAACTTAAAACGCTGCGGTGGAAGCTTCATCTGTCTTTATTTATTCTTTTCAGTGGGCTATTTGCAAGTAACTACACAGAAACCCATTACCTGGAAGATGGCACAGTGGTCACAGGCTCTCACAACTTCACGGTAAGTTTTTTTTTTTTTTTTTTTTTTAATTACTTTTGACACAGTTAACCTTTAGCGAATTTCCCATGTCTGGGATGAATAGAAGTATTTCTAGTCTATTCCATTCTATTTTAAATCACCTACCCAACAGTTATTACTGTTGGCCTTCCCTTTCTTGAAACAACTTTACTGTGTTGGGTTCAGACAAAGAAAAAGTCGATGTTGCGCCGAGACCCACTTTTCCATACTGCTTGAAATTGTCTTATGCGGCGACGATGCTTCAATAGGTGACCGGGCACATTTTCTGATTCATATTTACTGAAATAAAAGGCGGGAAGAGGTCAGAGAACAGTCTGAGTTTTAGGGAACAGCTCAGGTATTTTAAAACAGAGTGGGTGGTTGGTTATGCAGGAAACTAAAGATGTCATGGCGACAGAAATACCCAGCAGCTGCGTCAGAGATGGACTTTTTGATTGAGTTTACCTTGTCCCTGAACACAAGGTAATACTAGTTTTTGCGCAAAAGCAGGTGCACAAGACTGAGAATTAGGACTTAAAATATTCCAAATATTCCATTCACGCTTTGAGCCTTTTGCATTTTTACTTTTTAAATGTATTTAATGATCCTAATGGCATGCAACATTATAGATGTATTGAGAATTAGTACCAAATGTTAATATGGATTTTTGTTGTGTAAAATATACATTTTGTAAAATAATCTGTATTTGAACCCAAAATATCTTCTTTTCTTTCTTAAATTTAAAGAGCTATGTTTGGAATTACATCTCAGAATTCAGAATTTAAACTGAAAAAATGTTACTGTTACATTTACATTTGAAGTACCCAAAGACTTAAACTAATATTTGTATAACTAGGTTTATCAGCATCATTTGAATAAATAAATTGTACTTATGATAATTGAGGGTAATGACCAGTTTTCAGTCTTTCAAGGAATATAAATATTAAATTATCCAGAAATGCTTTTTTTTCATTCAGCTGCTCAGATCCACACGTGGAGCTTGTTTTTGTCCAGATATCCATGCAGCATGATAATGGCCACTAGATGACATTTGTGTACAAAACCCACTGCCTACTAATGCTGTGATTCACGAAGGAAAATAACCAAACTCAGTAATGTGAGACCCACGCCTGTCCACCGGAGATCTGTGAGAGCAGCTCATCAGAAAGATCCGCTCGGGTATTATACTGCAACACGGCAGTTTTCGGGGATTTGAATAAAATTAATATTTAGACTGATGGATGAAAATAATATTTTCGCATATATATGATCATTTCACAATGAATTTGCTTTGATTCCAAGAACAGAAGAAAGAAGCAATTACTAATGATTGACTGAAGTGGAATCAGTGAAAACACACTTTTTTTTCCTCGTATTGACTTTCTGTCAGCAATCACAGATGGACATGGGTTATTCACCTGGATGGGCAGATTAACTACTGCAGGGATGGAGCAAGGAAGCAGTGAAAGTACCCTGCATCCTGCAGGCTGGACCAACATCTCTCATTCCTCTCTCATGAGCGCAGCCTGATCTTCATGGGAGGGTCTTTGTTACTGGAAATGATCAGATCTTCTGAGACTGATTCATGGCTAATTTATTTGTCCTGCCGGCAGGGAGGAGTCTGATATACTGATCTGTGTAAAAAATCCAGCAGAGTGGACGTACTGCTGGGAGTGATTTCGGCGTGATTCAGCTCTCCCTGGCTTCACTCTCTCTGTTTTACATCCTCTCTCATTCCCACCGAATCTGAGCTCCACACACAACTGCTGTAACTAAAGCTACACCATGGGAAAATAAATCACAAAGTTAGCCTGGAATGATCGATGTATAGTTATTTTAAACAGTGCAGCATTCACATCCAGGCTTTCCTCCCACAATAATCAGGATATGTGTAATAATCCTTTTTGCAGGAATAAAGGTATTCGCTGTTTCTTTCTGCAAAGAGGCTATTCATATCCCTTATATCGATGGATCACAGTCATGATCTCATTAAAGAAACATGAGGTGGCAGCATTAAATCTGTGCTCTAAATCCAGCACAGCTCCTCCCCGCGACACTAAAATTCCATATTTTGTGTATTGGGATGTCCGTACTTTAAACATTTCTTCTCTCTTCTCCAAGGATAAAGTAATGGGACATGACTGGAAAAGCCCAGGTCTTCCAGGCTTTGGCTGTGCTATCTGACAGTAGTTGAAATAATGCTCCCTGTAAACATGAACTGAAATTTTTTTCCAATCAAGTTCACAAAGTGGACTCGCCTCGATGTTCATCTTCTCCCATATCTGCGGGTTTTTCCTCCACTTTCTTCCCACAGTCCAAAATCACGCACGCTAGATTGATTGGAGACTCGAAATCGTGACTGGATGGTCGCTTCGCCCCAGGTAGCGTCAGCACCTCCGAATGTACTCCACTTTTGTTTTGAGCTAAACTTTCATCTTCCTGCTGAATTTGACATCAAGCACACCTTGATCTGTCTCCACGCTCATAATTATTGGCTTACATTTGCCCTGTTTCGTACACTTCTCCACCCCCGGACGGCTGAACCTCCACAGAGGACTGCAGGAGGGAGCTGTGATCAAACTTATGATGCCGAGGTTTACGATTAATAGTGAGCCTGAAACCATAGGTAAAAATATGAAAGACTTTCTGGGAAATCAGTCCTTGACTTTTTTTTTTTGTTCCGTCCCCACCTCCCACATCCAAAAAAACTTACAAGTGCTACCCCTGCGTACTGTCTGTAGAAGGATCACTTTGTCGTACAGTCACCTAGGTTTTCTATGCTAATTGCTGACCTCAGTTTCTGCCCAGCAATCTCATATAATTAATAGTTTTATTCCATGTTCCATGTTTTGTTTGCAAATGGTTGAGTTTCTAAAGTCAGAAACTGAAACCATTTCGTTAGCATTGAGCTCAGAGCAACGTGACTGGAGTTCTGATGGTATATATGAAACAAAAGTATGAATTCAAATGTTTTTATGTTGTGGCTGCTAGTTGATTTTTCTGCTCCTCTGGGAGCACCTAAGCACATATTGACATAGTAGAACTGCTCAAACTAATTTGGCAAATCTGTTAGATCTAATCACCCAATTAGTTCAGTAATTTCATCTTGCTCCTCTGCTAATTGCTCCACCGTCCGGTTTTAATGTTTTGGAGTTTAAAATATAAGAAAATGCTCTTTACCTATGAAAACATTCATTGTTTGGATTTGCTGCTTAATTACTTTGATGCAAGAGTAAGACCCCATTTTACACTCTGCTGGCCAGATGTTGAAATCTACCTCCAGCCTCTGTATTTAGAAAAGAGTTTTGTCTGCCTTCACCTGAGGACGACTGTTTAACTGTAACAGGCGGAATGTTTTTACTCCAGAGCAGACATTTCCTCCCCGCCTTCTTGTTGGCAGAGCTGCTTCAGTAAACATAAGCTTAATTTACTTTCTCCGCTGACGCCTGACAGGTGCTCCTTGAGAGCTGCTACCTGGGAATGCATCAGCCGCCGTTGGTTTTGTGCGGGGAAATGTGAAACTCTGCACAGATTTCTGCTATTATTTGCCTGTGGCGATGACTGAGAATGGGTGCTGCTAACCTTGCAAAAAAAAGGAAAGAAAAGAAACGCTTTCCCCACAGTTAATTAGCTCATATTTCACTGTTATCATCAGGAACCAGTGTTGTGCTCTGCATAAACCCAAAGACACATTCCTTCACACCGGTCCCACTTCCTGTTTTGCATTTTAATGCTCATTTTCTCTGTGCTGCCACAGGCAAACTGCTTCTACCACGGTGAAGTGGAGGGTCATATCAACTCGGATGTCAGCCTCAGCACCTGTGCTGGCGTTAAGTAAGTGTCTCTTTTTTGTAGTGACAATGGGCATGGAATCCAAGCTAACCGACTTAATATTACATTTTATGCTTCCGCTAGCAGATCTATTTCATACCAAACCATTTTTTAAGCAGCAGCTTGTAAGATGCCTCTTTTTTCACCAAATGCTAATTCAGGCCAGCTAATGTGCTTTAAATAATGTTTTGTATCCAAGCTACCTTTTTTCTACTCATATTCTTCAAATATTCTTGTTTAAGGTACCAGCTGATTGATTTTCTGATGTGTTTTGTGACATTGTGGGAAACTGTAATTAACTGTGCAAACATGGTAACCAATGTTGGGGAATATGAAGACTATTGTTTCTTCAGAGTTAATATAATGATGAAAAAAAGAGGCAGCAGCTGAACATGAGAGCGATGGAAACTTTCCTCGTGTGTTTCCGCACGTGGGACAATGACTTTTCAGCTAAAAGGTGACACGCATTAGCTTTAGCATGTGCACAATCTCGAACTTCAGCTGTGTGGGCCTCAGACAGATGTGTTTGTTGTAGCTGGATCTGTGTTCTCAGGCCCTTCTGGGAGTGTTCTCACCTTGCTTTAGTGCTTACCTTATGTGTTCTGTTTAAATGAGATGCATGAAAAATTAAAGGAAGGTGAATACAGCCCCTAAAGTGTCCGACTTTGACAGAAAGCATCTGTGTTCTGGGGAATGTGACTCAGCATGCTAAATTGCCAAGGAGCCTCCCTGTTTTGGCTTTCCTGATCCTCTTCAGTGCCTGTGTTGGATTTTAATCAGCGTCTCTCCTGCCACTGATTACAGCTCTGTTCTCCACCCAAAAATGCAACAATTAGAATTTGCTGAAAATATTAAATTACTCATCCAAAAGGCTTTTCCTAGGTTCAAAGGACTAACCAGACCTTCAGCTGTGGTGTTTGTGTGATTTAAACCTCTTCACACGATGTGACTGATGTTCCATTACTTTTAATGTACGTGTGTGTGCTGTCACGGCTGTCGTCCAAATCAGTAGCCTAATCAGAAGGCTAACAGGCAGGTACACTCTATGGAATGAAGCGATGCGGAGGCTGACACTGATCGGTCTGCAGTCAGAGAGACTGGGACAACGCACTCATTTGTACTTGGGCATTTGGAGCCCCTCGTAGGATTTGAGACTAGTGAAAAATTGGATGGTTGGCACGTTTCAACCATAATTACAGATTGAAGTAATATCACTGGAAACCATCAGAAATGTTTTTGCAGCCCAGCCAAAGCTTTAAAGTGTGTACTGAGTGATTCGCTTGCAGGGCCCTTTGCTATTAACCCAACATTTATTTATTTTACTGCAGTGTTTCCTGCAAAGAAAAATTAAAAAAGGAAAAAGGATTAATTGGACAGAAAGCTGGGGTTTGCTCGGCACGCTGGGACTAATTGATTGGCCTAGGCCGTGCAAATGCTCAGTCGTCAGGGACATTGAGCTTGATTGATGGTGTAATATCTGAATATTGTGCGGTCGCGATGATGTCAAAGTTCGTTCGGGATGCGGCTTTATTTCACAAAGGTGTTGGTTGGAACAGGAGGAAAGTGTAGAAAGAGGAAAGAAAAGGCCAGATCAAGGTCAGAGTGATCAGACGGGATGGACATTAAACCCTCAAACAGGATTTACTCGCTGATGTGATGAATGTGCAGAGCAAACGGATTTTGCTAGTGCTAGTGTTAGCGCATGCTCAGTTTCCCTGGGTGGCTGCACAGCTGTATGCGACTGCAGACAGAGAGCGCTGCTCCTTTACCTGCTAACAGAAGCATTTAGGGGCGTCTCTCAGCTGTTACCAATGGCCTCGATGCTCTCCCTACAGAGGTTTTATATCACTTGAAGACACGTCCTACGTACTGGAACCATCATCTGACCATGCCGATGGGGCTCACTGGATTTACACCGCCGAACACCTCAGGCTCACCGCGGGCACCTGTGGCCATGACTTCAACATATCGTCTTCCATTGAAGACGCAGTCAGCAGCCCCTTCAGGACCTTCGGCTCGAGGGTAAGGGTCACCCTCACCTGTGTCTTCACCCCCTCATTCATGTATTTAAGCCTCCGTCTAAGAGTTCTTTCTTCATTCTTTTCTTCTGAGATTAATTTGCTGAGCGGATTGATCTGAAGCTGCCTTATACTGCGATATCAACAAGTTGTGCATTTCGCTGCATTTTGTTGGTGCACCATCAAGGCCGCGCGCAAACGTGGGAGTGTGAGCATGCGTTTTTGAACAGGGACACGTGGGAGTGCACAAACATACAACACATACACAGAAAATGATTTTAAGATTACTCATCTGTCTGTGCACACTTTTGCACATCAGTTCCAGCTTTCTTGTCTTCAGCTTTATGCCAGAGAGCCAGTGCATGCATAAAACCTTCTAAACAATCCCCACCCACCCCCCCCAACCCCCCAAAAAATCAATTTTTAGTCTCAATAGCACCTTAAACTCTCCAAGACTTTCCAACATTTAAAACTAATGGAGCTCTTTGGCTCGGCCTGGTGCTTCACTGTGCCCTGAAAGGACTGGGAGAATATCCTGTACCGAGCTGCCAGAGTGAAAAATGTCCTCTTACTGCTCTCCGTATTTGGATTCTGACGCATGGATTATAAATACAATACTCTGCACCCTGACTATTGTTGAGAATTTGCAATGTAGATGGTGCTAAGTGGCCTGCTGTGTATTTTAGAATCCACTGCTTGTTGAATTATTCACTCATTTCTCCTGCCCGTCCATTAGCGGCAAGTATGGAAAGCGGGGGCTGATAAACACCGGCAGAAGGTACATGGGCTGATAAGAGGCTAGGCTGGCTCTGAGAGCGAAATGAGGCCGCAGCAGGACAGTCTCCAGCCCTCTCCTCACCCTACAGAGAGCAGGGATGAATCATAAAGCTCCAGGGACTTTGAGGGGGCTTTGAAGGCGGTGAGCATCGATAAGGTGAAAACAAAGACTCCAGTGATCTGCTGAGGGACGGCTGCAGTGGTCAGAACAAATAGAATGCACCGAGATAGCTGCTGTAAAAGATAAAACAGATGTCCAAGGACTTAAAAAGGAGAGCACAGAGACTGCCCGCCACAGTTCTAAAGCTAAAACATTTGTTTTTAGTTTTGTAATAAATAATTCATCAACAGAGGAGACACAGGAGGTGTGTGTTTTCTGGACCTTTTGTGTGTTTCTGGTGGCCTGAATATAACCCGTTATAACCAGTGTGAAAATATGTGTTGTTAGGTTTATTTGATTTGATCACAATGTTCACCAGGTGTTGTTTAGAAATCCTGCATCCTCACCCCTCTTAACCCAGGGAGGCGGACGTCCCTGTTTCCTTTCTTTGTCACTTTTCCCAACAGAAGGTTCTGCATATGTGCGAGTGCTGATTTGCGACTGTGGCGCTGCATGCGCGTCAGCCTCACCGCGCCCTCACACGGGAGTCGAGGTGTGCCGCCACCACTTCGATAAGCTCCGATCTGCCCCATTCAAGGGTCAAAAGATAACGCGGTGTGTTGCAAGGGTGATGAGTGTCAGATGTGGCGGGAAAGTGTCCAGAGATACGATGGTTGGCTAACATGATGAGCTTCCTGCAGATTGCAGTTGCCTCGCTGAGAACATTCAGATGTCAAATCTAAATACCCAACGTAGGCTTCCAGAGTGCTCTGTCTTCCTTGAAATTGAATATTGGGGCGGAATATTAAATACATGGATTTGATTTTGATGGATTGGGTGTAGGCACTGGCTAAATTGTGAGTTTGAGAATCTTGGAAGAGCTGAGGAGAATGTAATCACAAAGCAGTGTCACATTTTCCTTTGGGCTAAACCTGATGTTTGCTCCAAGGTCTGGTAAATTTACTTTTCATTTGTCAAGCAACACTTACCTTTTTAATTTCAGGTATGTGACACTGATGCTGCAATTTTGTGTAAAACATGAGTCTAAGAAAGAAAAATTAGAATACTCTTTCTTCTTTTGAAATTAAATATTTTACTAGTGCATGTAATTAACTGACATCTATTGAATTTTGTACAAAAAACATTTTTTTCTACTTTGTTCAAAGAGTTTTATACAAAAAAAAAAAGAGGAAAATTTGTGTAGCAAATTATCCAGTAGCTCCGCTAACTTGATTGAATGTAGTGTGTTTGCGTGTGTGCGCCTCATCCCCTCCGTCCTCCACGAGACTTGGTTATCACCAAAGGTTGCGTTTGGAGCGAACTCGCCCGTTCTGGCTTATCTGTGTTGGGTGCAGATAAGAGCGGAGAGGATCCAGACTGCCAGGCCAGCAAGGATAAAGCAGCTCAGGTTGAAAGCTGGCCATAAAGTAGGAGCAGAACTCTCAGCCAGCAGGATAGTATGGAATTTGAATGTGGTGTGTGTGTGTGTGTGTGTCTGTGTCTATATGCAGTACTATATAGGGTTCACTGTGAGATCCATCAGGCACCAACTCAGTTATTAAAAACAGGATAAAAGATCAAGCTATGACCTATAATTTAGATTCTGTTACTATTAGTGTTTGGCATAAATTGGTTAATATCAGAGATCTCTGTAGGTGTGTGTTTATGTTAATATATGACCTTTTCTGATGCTCGGTTCATTGTGCTTTCAACTTAAATAAAGCCAGGAGTCATCTTTTGGGCAAAATGTCATTTTATTTGCAGTTTGTTGACCCCATTAGGGGCTTTTAAATTGTGTGAAAGTGTTTCCTACAGGGTCCTGGTATTATACGTTCTGCCAGTGCTGCAAAAAAGCATCGAATTATTAGCTCTAAGCTGATTCCTTGAGCGTGATCAAAGGCCTGCGTGACCTTAGATGCTGTTTTGTGGTCAGGCTTGATGCATAGCACTGACTGTTGTTTCTGCCTCCTTTTGTGTGATTCTGCTGAAAAGCCATATGGAGCCTCCACCTGCTAAATTAAAGCTGTCCTTCCCTAGAGAGATGCCCTTAAGTGTGTCCTATTAACATCAGTGCTCTCCTTCCCTTTTACCCCCCTCTCTTTATCATTCATGTACCCTTTCTGTCCTCCTGTTCCCATGCTCCTCCTCCCTTTGCTCGCTCTTTGCAGCATAAACGCCATGTCCAGACCACAACCAAGTATGTGGAGCTGATCATCGTGGCTGATAACAGAGAGGTAAGCAGAGGTCACGCCGTCTCACATCTTCACCCTCTAATGTTGATTTCCATGGTAAGGGATTTCCCAGGACTTGTAGCTGCGCCTCTGCCCCCTCGAGACCAAGATAAGATGGCTCCACCACTGCCTTGTTGTCCCAGGCCTCCACGTTCCCCTCCACTAACCTCTGCGCACATGTCTTGATTTCCAAATGAGACTATAAATCCCAGAGTACAAAGAGAAGACATGGGACACAAAGGTCAAAGGCGTAGAAAAAAATTGCTGGAGGAGGAAGAGGTTATCTCTCTTTAGCCGGAGCTCCTTTGATGGTAGCAAATACAACCAGAGCGCTACAGAACTAGACCAAGACTGTCATGTGACAGTTTTCCCAAACAGCATCTTTGATGGTGATTCATATTCCAAACGGCGTATCACCTTTTGTTCTCCTTGCTTTATTTGCTGCTGTTGTTCAGTTCCAGAAGCATGGCAAAGACATGGAGAAGGTCAAGCAGCGGCTAGCTGAGATCGCCAATTATGTGGACAAGGTAACAATCAAATCACCAGAGGGAATGAAGTGCAGGAATGTGATTTGTTCGGGGATGCGTTCGATTTTGAGAATTAACTGACCTGTAAGTATAGGCTGATTGAATTAATTAAGAACAGACGATCAATTCCATAACTCGACAGAGGAATGTTGTGAAAACGCTGCGTCCCTTCAAGTGGGGGTGGGATGTGCTTTAATAAAACATCAGGGGCAGATTATGTTGTGAAAGCAAAAGTGTGCTTTGATTTATGTTGAGGCATTTGCTCAGAGACATTTTGTCATGTTTAAGAGACTCGTGTGTTTTGGGAAGTGCTATAAAACGGTGAAGGGAGTAACAGAAGTGTTTCCTGTGTCAATCTGCAGTTTTACAGAGCTCTGAACATCCGCGTGGCTCTGGTAGGTCTGGAGGTGTGGAGTGACGTGGATAAGTGTCCCATCACTCAGGACCCTTTCACCACTCTGCATGAGTTTCTGGACTGGAGGAAGGTCAAGCTGCTCCCTCAGAAGCCTCATGACAATGCTCAGCTAATAAGGTACATAGATGGATAGATAGATACTTTATTAATCTCCTAGAGAAATGTATAGATTTAAAACTCTACAAAAGTGTGACAGGGACGCGGCCAGAGTTTGTCAATTTTGGCAACTCTGATGACACAATCTCTTCTTTTTCTCCTTCAGTGGGGTGTATTTCCAGGGCACCACCATTGGCATGGCTCCCATCATGAGCATGTGCACGGCAGAGCAGTCAGGTGGAATCGTCATGGTACGTAAACTCCATAACTTTCATCAACTGAGTACCTCCCCCTACCTTCCTCTTCCATTTCTCCATCTCTTTCCTCTCTCACATGATGAATTGCTTCTTGTAAAGTTTCAAAGTGGGTTGCAGAGGCAGAGGTTGTTTTGTATCAGCTCAAGAGTGCACGCCATTTTTTTCTTTTTCCCCCCGGGTATACTGTGCTGTTTATCATGTCCTTCATTAGACAAATCAGTCTATAGTCAAATCAGTCTGTATTCAATCAGTCTACAGGACAAGCTTATTTACCGTATTTTTCGGACTATAAGTCACTCCGGAGTATAAGTCGAGTATCAGTCAAGTCATGGTCATGACCATAAGAGTATAAGTCGAGTATCAGTCAAGTCATGAACTTATAGTCCATAAGTCTATAAGTCGACGCAAGTTGTAATAATAACAATAGAATATAGAATAACAGGCTGAATAAGTGTCAGATGTGATAACGTAACACCTTAACAGTTATTCAGCTACACAATAGCATAAAGATGATACGTGGGAGGCTGAAAAGGCAGAATTAACATAACAAGCTTGCGACTCCAGCAAGCTAGTTACTGGTTAGCAAGTTTATCAAAATCTCGATCTCATTCCACATCACTGAATCCATTGAATTCTTCATCCTCGGTGAATAGGATTTTCTTTTGTGGGGCATTTGTGTTCATTCTTTCTCAGTTGTTTTTAAGTTAATGTCTAAATTAATTTTCAGTGGTACAGGAGTAGCACATACTGGTAGTTGTCACAAGCCTAGAGCGCGCTCTTGGGGCTGTAGGTAATATTTACTCCTTGGTCATGTTGGTCGGTGTGAATTAACATAATATATAAGTCACACCTGAGTATAAGTCGCAGGACCAGCCAAACTATGAAAAAGAGTGCGGCTTATAGTCCCGAAAATATGGTAAATGACTGGTTTCAAACTGCAGACTTTACCGTCAGGCTAACCATTGTCTTTGTTCATTTACGAACCTTTTAAACTCATTAGGTGCCCTTTCCCCCGTGACTCTCGATGTTATTTTTCCAAACAGAAATCATTACTTCATAAAACATCTGGAACCCCAAGTTACCGGAATGTTGCACTAATTTCAGCGGTGTCGTGAATGCACAACGCAGACGGTGGCATTTAGTGAATGCTTCTGAGGCACTTATGAGCTGGTGAAAGTGTTTTGTTTTTTTTTCTGTTTCCACGGATTGGACCGAGGGAGGAGTGGGTTTATAAGACAAATTATAGCATAGCTGGTTGTCTGAAAATATGGACTTCTGATGGCCATTAATTTCACCCGCCCCAGCCAAGCACAGGTTTGAGCTGGACTCCTGCAGCATTGCGTGAATAATGCACGACGACAGAAGACTCTGCAGGCGAGGTGCTCTGGAGCATCGCCTCTCATCCATGAAGTGCTGATAGCTGCTGCTGCCGCTGCTTCATTATTAATCCAAGCTCCTCATGTGTTCATGTTTTACATACCTTGCAGGTCATCTCTGCCATCTTTCACTCCTCCACCCAGTCCTCGCAGCGCACTGGTGCGCATCTCTGCAGCCTGTGCCTCATTTCCTTGCTGTCCCTTCAGTTCACGTCTTTCATCTGCTTTTGCTTGTTTTCTTCCATGTCTTCATTTGTGAGGATGGAGCAGCACATCTGGCTCTGTTTTAGCAAAATGAATGCGACAGCTCGCAGTCTGTTCTTTCAGTTTCCACTTTACTGCAGCAACATGGGAGCGCTCCAGTTTCTTTCTTCCTTACTTTAATCTCAATATGCATGAAACACTATTTATTTTAGTTGTTTTCCACCGTGCATTACTAAAATCTTGGTAATATCTTAACGACAGGCAAGCTTGACATAAACATGGCATTCTTGTCCATTTGTTGCAGGACCATTCAGACAACCCTCTGGGAGCTGCAGTCACCCTGGCCCACGAGCTCGGGCACAATTTTGGAATGAACCACGACACGCCAGAGAGGGGCTGCGGCTGCAGGGTCACCTCAGATCGTGGCGGCTGCATCATGACGCCCTCGACTGGGTGAGTCATTTTAGCTAGTTGGTGCACGTTAGCTGCAGCTCACCACTCCAGTGCACTCCAGCAAAGCCGCATTTGGCTGAGAAAAAATATCCCAAATGCACATTTGGTTTGCATTCATTAAGCCTAACTAAATAAGCGTCACCCTAAAAGCCCATGTTGTTATTCCACACTGTCCCCTGTCTGAAAGTCCATGTGTTATAGATATAATTCTGTTAAAACTGCTGGACCGTGAGTTTATGGTGGATCTGACAGCTGATGTTGCCCTCAGGCAATATGAGTCATTCTGAGCAGAAATGCAGCGCGTCAGTAACAGTGCATCATCCAAGAGTCCTTTTTTGGATTCTGCAGACCATTTCCAATATAGAAATGTTACTACAAAAGTGATACCAGTGAACCCCAGAACACAGGCGCATCATCCTGTGCTAGTGTTAACTGGAGCCCAGCTGGCAGCAGCTCCTGGGGCAAATTTGACCGATCGCTAAAAAAAAAAAAAAAAAATTGGCAGCTCTGGATGAGCCTAAAGACGAAAACCTGGCTAAGAGGTCCAGCATTGAATGACTGGTGGCTAAGCTGTTGTCTGCGGTGTCCAAAATAGTGTCATTATTCATCTTTATTAGAGTACGTGCCTTGCATTTGCGATCCACATGTGCTCCTCCCAACTGGGCTCTGATTCTGTTAAATATCTGCAGACAAATGTAAGTTTGCACAGTTGCTCAAAGAATAATTAAAGACAGATACGTGTTGTGCAGATGCTAACAGTGTGTGGTAATAGTGCTCTGAGAGTCTGTTTCTGTTGGGGGGGGGCAGCCAAAAATGTATTTAGTTTGGAGAGAATCCCTGAAAATCAGGGAAAAATGCTATTTCTGACATAGACTAATAAAACACAGCTGTAAGACGGAGGCTTATATTTAGCCCAGATAGAGGTTTATATTTGGTCCAGGACTGTTTCCTAGAACACTGTTTCTTCCTTTTTTTTAGAAAAAAAGAAGAAACAGATGAAATTCTTTTCGTCTTTCTCCATCTGTGTCTGTTTTTGCTTCTCTTCCATATTCACAGCCAGTTTGAGCGAATCTATTCTTTGACACGCATGCAAATTTAATGTCAGAAAATCTCTCTCTGCTGATTCAAATAAATACTTAACCACCTTTGAAAACTGTGTTAGATGGTTTTTTGGTGCACTGAGGACTCGTGGCTTATAAATATCTTGAAGTCTGAAGTCATCCATCATGATGACCCCTAAATGTTGTAATGATGCAGTTGTGCCAAACACAGACAACAATGAATAAATAATCCATGATTTTACCAGATTTTTGTTTTGCTTTCTGCAGCTTATGCTCTCCTTCCTTGCTGCTGAAGAAAAACACGTTTTCCTTTTTTAAAATGCTTCTCTGCTATTTAATCCAGGATTAAGGACACAATACATCTAAATGTGGATGTTTAGGAACTGTTTTCTCTCAGTCTGCTTCCTCAGTTTTTTACAATTCAGAGTCAGCCTCACACACTCTGCCTGAGGCTGTGCTGTGTGTCCTGCAGGTCCTGCCCTGTCCTCTTTGCTGTTCCACGCTGCTAAATGCACCACTAGGAGCGCTGCTAAGACCACTTTTTTCCTGCAGTTGATACGAGAGCTTTGGCTGTCCTCAGTAAAGCACAACGTGTCCTGTTTGTGCTGTTGTGAGTGTTCCAGTTCAATATTATGATACTGGGGTTTTGAGGTTTAGAGGTAATGGCTGGTTTGTAAAACCCTGTACTGTCCCAGCGCCTGGTGCCCGTCTGCACAGAACACTGCTTGTTTCCTACTTATGGTGGCCGTGGATAGTTGTTGCCTACACAGCTCCATCCATCTCTCAACTGCACTATTCAGCTCTGAACTGGGGCCACCCTGAGACCATTTAGGTTTATGCTGGTCTGTGTGATGGTTTGCTTCTAGCCATATTTATTTTACTTGTGCTGTGACCTTTGGTCAACTTGCTCAGGTCTCTCATCAACAAAATGGGCTGTTTGCCCCCAAACTTGTGGTTCTTTTGACATTTTCCAGGAAAAAGGGTTTAAATACACCAGTGCACATGTTTTTTAAGTCTTTCATGTAACAAAACTTTTTCTCCCAGAAGAGAGATTCGCTTTTGACGTTAAACATGATCTTGCAAAATTTTTACTTGTCGATTCATAGCGATACACAGTCATGCAGGTATGTGATGGGATCATCAGTACAGAGTATGGAGGTAGGTGGGATAAGCCTTACTATTATCATAGTAAGCTGTTTTATATACCTGCATAAAAATAACTGATTTTATTTAAATATTCTTGAAAGGTTTCGTGAAATTAGTTTTTTCCGTGACTTTAGAATTACGTTACTGGAGTGGAGAGTAAATGTTTGCTTTTCAAGATATCCACGATAGCCATGACTGGACAGGACCTCTGTCTGAAAAGCAATAGGCATCCATTACTCTTTGAACACAAAGAAAGACTGAGAAGGCAGAGAGGTGGTAAACTTCCAAACACACAGCTGCAGAAACCCCATGCTTATCTGGAAAGGTGGAAAAAATAAAGAGCAGTGCAGACGAGAAGTACTAAAAAGGAGTGGACAGGCGAAGAGAAAGGATGGAAAGAACAAAGGGAACAGATAGGAGAGATAAAAGAAAATGCACCACATGCTCATACACATAATGGCAGGGCTTTGAAATAAAACGGGAAATAAATGAAAACACATGCAAACACCCATGAAAAATAGCCCAAAAATTAAAACCAGGGGTACAGACATAACACATTTAACTGAAGGCATCAGGCATAACTGAAGGCATCAGGCATAATAGAATAAGGGAAAAAAAAAAAAAAGAGACTTCAGCGGCTGACCCGCTTACTGAAAACACTTTCAAGAGTTCAGGCAGCTTGTTTCCAGATGTATGGACAATCTGCCGTTATTTATCTTTCTGCTGCTGTTTTCTCTGCTTGCACAATAGCTGGTGACAGTGATGTAGCAGTTAAACAGCAGGAGGTTGCTTGTAATCTGTGCTCGCCTAATGAGTTGCAAAGTCAAAGACCGGATCCTTTACGCCGAGATGCGACGGCAGATTCAGGGATGCGTTATTAAAACATGGTCCCTGCACTCATGGGTCAGGCCCCGAGTAGAATGATAACCGCAGAGCAGGATCATCAAACAGATATGTATATATATTTCCCTTGTCAATGTTATGAAATCAAAATAAAAGAGTCCAACTCATGCCATGGAAATGTGACCCACTGAAGAGCAAGCACTCTCCAGTGTGTCTTGTTTAATTGGATCCACTGGGAAATCAGTTTGAAAATGCTTTTCTCTGTCTACACCTCACGCCAGGCAATAAAAAAGGCCACAACAGATCACATCACGTTATGTCATTTACAAAGGAAGCTGTAAACTTAATAATAAATGTGTAGTGAAGGAGAAGGTTGTTTTAAAGCTCTTAAAAGTCAGTCACCGGTCATTCACTTTTTATAAAGTCAGTCTTCACAGTGATGGTGGAAAACTGTTTTAGCTGATGCATCACTGGAAGGGCTGGAGGATGTGATTCATAGCCTGCTCAGAGATTTATGGCTGAAGAACGGTGACGTAAAGTGGCTCTGCAGGATGTGCTGGATGTGTTTCATGGCCTTTCCTGAGATTTAAAGAACATAAGCGGAGAGAAGAGAAGGATTTCACTTTGTAAAAGAAAGTGTTTGCTCCTTTAAATTTATTTAAAATGTAATATCTATTAGTATGCACAAAGCCCCAAATACTTTATTTTTGTAAAGATTCATTATAACAAAACTGCACAATAGGACCAACGTGTTCTCACTCCCACCTGGATTAAGGAGGAAACTTAGAAACACATAGAGCTCAGTCGGTAAAGCGTGCTGAAGAAGAAGCATATGAAAGGAAAAAGACCAATTACTCACTGGGCCAGAATGTGTACAACCTCGTCCCTTGCTCCCTGTTGAGGGATTTGTTGGAACAAGCCAATCCAATCCAATTTTATTTGTTAAGCATTTTAAAAACAACACAGTTGACCAAAGCGCTGTACACAATAAATAAAAGACAAAATAAATAAGGCTCAAATTAAGCATAAAAGCACAAAAATTACATATAAAAAATAAATAATATAAAAGACATAAAAACATGACAGACATACAACATTTCACAAAGCGTCAAAGGCCAGGGAAAAGAGATGGGTTTAAAGAAGAGATCTAAAAGCAGACAGAGAAGAGGCCTATCTAATATGCAGGGGAAGATCGTTCCATAGCTTTGGAGCTACCACAGCGAAAGCACGATCCCCTCTGAGCTTCTGCTTAGTCTTTGGCACACTCAGGAGCAGCTGACCAGCTGACCTGAGAGAGCGGGTGGGTGTATAAACGTGAAGTAGCTCAGAGAGGTAGGGCAGGGCAAGACCATTCAAGTACTTAAAAGCAAATAAAATAATTTTAAAATGAATCCTAGCATGTATGGTCAAGCAGTGGAGTGAGGCTAAAATGGGGGAAATGTGCTCATGTTTTCGTGTGCCAGTTAAAAGACGTGCGGCAGCGTTCTGTACCATCTGGAGACGGGCGATGGAAGACGCACTAACTCCGACATACAGAGCATTAACGTAATCCAGCCGCATGGTAACAAAGGCATGGATCAGAATCTCAAAGTGATGCCTCAGAAGAATTTTCTTTACTTTGGCCAGCTGCCTCAAAACATCTTTACTCTCCTCACTGAAAAGGATGGGAGTGAGATGTCCCTCCAGTCTTTGGCCACTGCAGTTGAAATCTAGGATGACCCGGGGTCACCAACAGCAGATACGGAGGAAGACGCCCACCTGATGACTCTGATGTTCCCCTCCTCTCGTGCTCTATCGCCACGGTTACCATTTTAACGCGGGGATTCAAACATCAAGTCCTGGCTCTACTCTGATACTCATGAGAACAAGTTTTATTATTTGATGAGTTGGGAGTGAGATTAAGTGAACTGTTTGACTGAAATTCCTGAAAGCAGAATTATTTTGTTTTATCCAGTCTAATCTAATGTGAATTTGCCTCAATAGTTGGACCACAGTGGTAGATCTTCAAGGTTTGCAAATGATTTTTGATTCCCGATCAACAAAGTTCCAGTACCTACCTAATACCTTTCATTCAGCTCAAATGAGGAGAATGGTTTCTACAATCAATCAACCATCAACTAAGCTACCTTTGAAGTCAGCTGTCAAACATGGTCCAAACGTTGGCAAAAGAACATCTGGAGCATGTCCGTGAAGGAACAAGGTAGCTTTACAAGACAATAAAGCATTCATAGAGAGCAGAAAAACGTGGCATTGGCTCATCAAATGGAAAGCAAGAGCGGGACGACAACATGCCCGAAGGCTGCAGAGTCATTCTAGGTCTGTATGAGGTGACCAACCAGCCTCCCATGGGAAGAGTTGCTGTCTAGCATCACCTTTTTGGCTTTAGTTTGTCATGACGCACAGATGTGCCCACCCTGGCTGGCACTGGCAGTGCGTTAATAGCCCCGAGGGCTGCAGCTGCTAAATTCCATCTGACGTGATACACAGCTATTATTTCTCCTCCCACTGGCCCAGACTGGCTCAGGGTAGACAATTACTTCTGCACTGCCTCTCATAAAGAACAGCTGGATCCTGAGCTGGCCTTGTATCTCATGACGGATCCTACATTTGTCACAGATTGAGTGGGCTGGTAACTGTAGAACAAGGCTGACTTCATAGCAGCAAATCAGGAGGTTGCAACTCGAGCAAGCAATTTTGGCTCTGGGTTTCAGGGTAAAGAGGAAGTCAGCAGTCACTCAGGAAGAAGCCGGCCTGTTGAACAGCAGCCTTGACAGCTGTTCGTCACAGTGAGACTCCCTAAGGTGCCTCCGTGAGGGGAAGGGGCACAAAAACGCTGTTATTACAGCTTTCTTTATTGTGCTTTTATTTTGCAATTTAGTCTCATTAAACTCTTTACCGAAATCTGGAGTGTTTACCAAATCAAAGTGCCCACTCTTTCACCCGAGTCAGCCCCTGGAACAAGTGGATAGAAGAGCTGTGTCGGTCGGGGGTGGCTGATGTAAGCTGCCTCCACCCATGAAATCAGATGCCAGCTGAGAATGAGGTCATGTCAAAACATCCAGGGAGTGACATGACATTTTTAGAGCTGCATTAGTTGTAGAAGTTGATCAAAGAGCGAGCTTGAAAGGTTTGTCACCAATGAGCGACACAGGGAGATTTTTTTTTTTTAACAGCTTAGGTATTACTGCATCCAGTGGGTTTAAAGTCAGAGCAACCATATAGATGAAAAGCACAGACAAACATGTTTTGTTAATATAAAAACTCTACTGAGCTTTGTTTTTTAATTGTTTTTTTTTACCCTGGATGCTCTACCATTTACACATTCTGTTTAAACTAGAACTGTGTCTTTACAATTGAGGCCTAGAAATCTTTATGTGCATCAAGTTGCCTGTAGATACGGTTTATAAGTGTGACATAATTTAAACATTACACGCAGATTTTTTTTTTTCCGTCCAGCTGGATTTTGTAAGTGGAGGCATAAAATAAAATCACATGCTTTTTGTTGTTAGAAAAAAACAAGATACAATCTGCGCACCTTCACACATCTGGTTATCTCAGGCACTATATTACAGCACGGAGGCTTTATAAACCACCACAGGTTTGCAACAAAGATCCTGGCACAATAGCAGCTTTCCCTCAGAGTAGACCACCCTCTCCCACCGTTCCAGCAACAATATTGAAAACACACTTTCCTCTCTTTCCAGACAAATTTATGGTCGCTCTAAGTACAACGATGGAAACACTTTTTTTTTTTTTGGAATCATTCCTATAAAACATTTCTTATCAGATTCCCCCTCTGTTGTCGCTGTAGGCCAGCGCGGTTCACATGAAAATGGAGATTTGGAGCACTTATCAAGCTCGAGTGGTTGATCGCTTCTGTGATTAACAGCAATTAGCTCTGATTAGTTCTGATTGAATTGGTTTCTTGTGGGGGATCTTGGTCATTTTCCACTTCTCTCTACTCAAAAATGTGTTCCTGTCACTCACAGGTACCCGTTCCCCACGGTGTTCAGCAGCTGCAGCAAGAAGGACCTGACCGCCAGCTTTGAGAAAGGTGTGGGGATGTGTCTGTTCAACATGCCTGAGGTCAAGGTGCTCTACGGTGGACAGAAGTGTGGCAACGGCTACGTGGAGGAGGGAGAGGAGTGTGACTGTGGAGAACTTGAGGTGAGCGCGTTAGTCATGGAAATAAAGTGTTTCAACCTCCAGACGTCCTTTTTTTTCCCTAACAGGTTTCTGCCATATTCGAGACCCTGGTCTGTACTGTTACTCGTAAATCACAGTTAATTACAATTCCTACTTTTGAGAAATGAACTGAGTAGATGTGTGTGTGTCTGTGTGTGTTTTCGGGGGGGCGGGGGGACTCTGTAGTATTTGAAGTGCAGAGCTCTAACACACTCTCTGGAAAATGAGCTTAGCATTTGAAGATGAATCTATTCATTTTATCCACTGAAGAGGTGTTTAGAAGGAAGCTGATTGTGATACAGTTGGCTGAGAGGAGACAATGCTGATGCCTTCATCCTGTAAATTGGGGAATTATTTAAATGGCTGCGCATTGGCATTCAAATCCATAATGGCGATACCCGTTGCTAAGCGCTGCCACTTTATGATGAGCCAAAAAAAATAAAGTTAACTATGATGATGAAAATCAGGAGAGGCAAACAATAGCAAGACTGTAAAAAGGCGACATCTATTAAGGATATTTGAATTATGTAATAGATTCATAATAGAATGCTTTGTTTTCTTTCAGCATTTGTTTTCACTCTGATGCCCAATGAGTCTCTTTTTTGGCTGAAAATGGCCTTGTCCTTCAAGACAAAGCGCCATCATGAGCTCTGCGGGACAACGCCAGCAGTGATAATAAAGCTCTCCTCAGAGCTGTGCAGTGTCGTGCCAGCACATGCAGTAACGGGGTGCTCAGGCAGTACCCCCTTTAGACCATTAAAAAGCCTCATTAGAAGGCATGGGTCCTCAAAATCACTGGCTAGTTCTTTTCAGCCTGACTTCTCCGCCTCCTCTGGCCCCGGAGACCATGGGAAAGGCTCTTAACGGCAATCGGTCTGAACGAGATTCTGGAAGGCCAGTCATGTCAGTCATGTCCCCTGCCAACTCCGTCTATTTACCACCCTACAATCGCACCACCTGTTGGATCCGTGGCTTACTGGCGAGAGAGAGGCGACCACTCTGGGGTTCCAGTCAGCTCGCCACAGCAGCAGAGGCATCGAACTAGGTGGAAGTACCAAAGCTTCCTCTAGCACCGGAGGGCAGAAAGATGCTGAGGAGTGGAGGGATGGCTCATGGTCATAGATGATTCCGTGGCAAAAGGAGACATATTTTGTGGAATATTCTAGAATATTTAGTCTGCTCCACAACATTTTTATTGGGTTGATATCACCTTTGACTGCAGGAAGCATTGCTGATGGAGAATGTAACTATCATATTTGTTTTCCTTTCCTTTTTCCTAATAATTAGTGGAAGCCTGACAGACATGCAGATTAAGCTGTGCCAAACAAGAGGTTGAAACTGGGATTAAATGAGATGCAATCAGGAAATACAGGACCTCAGAGTCAGAAAGTCACTTTCAAAACGTCTTTTCTTTTTTCTGAAAAAACTCATCGTGCAAAAAGTGGTGCTTGGACGAAGTCAGTCCAGCCACCTGTGCTTTGTTCAACCTGCACATGGCAGAAAAAATGTCAATGCTAAAATGCAGCACACAATTTTGGTTTGTTGTAAGGAGCAGTCATTAGGGATGGTGTTTTCTCACCTTATTGTGTATTCCCATCACCATCCCTCACACAGTGACTATAAAAGGGTAGAAATGAGCTCCCATCAGATGCAGACATTGTTTGAATGTGCTATTTACCTTCCTTTGACTGTTTTCCAGGTAGTCCAGATAGTGCTGCGTCTGCCCTGATACGAACCTCAGGAATATTTGCTCAGGAACATGAACTCTTTGTCCTGTATTAATTCAATTTTTCCTTTGTTTTGCCTCACCTATATTTGCTTCCTCTGCTTGGCTTCTTTTATTCTTCTTTGTCTGTAGGAATGTCTGAATCCGTGCTGTAACGCCACTACCTGCACCCTGAAAGGTGATGCTGTTTGTGCACACGGCCAGTGCTGCCAGGACTGCCAGGTAAGACGTACGCTGACAAGAGAACACATTTTAAAGACGCCAACTACAGATGGATGATGAAACTTCAAATGATGTTTGACCCCACCTTCTTGAGAGGATATGTTAGCACGCTGCCAGGAGGGTCTGAACCTTCTTAATTTGGCTTTTGGAGAAAATTTTGCGAAGGCTCTGCTGGCCGGATTGAATAGTTCATCGGGCCACATCTGGCCCCCGGGCCTTAGTTTGCCCACCTCTGCTCTTGACCAAATGAGCATTGTGTGAATGCAGCTGAAGCCGGCGGGAACACCCTGTCGCGAGTCCAGCAACTCCTGCGACCTCCCCGAGTTCTGCACTGGCAGCAGCCCACACTGCCCCGCAAACGTCTACCTGCACGACGGCCACGACTGCCACAATGTGGACGGCTACTGTTACAACGGCATCTGCCAGACACATGAGCAGCAGTGTATAACGCTCTGGGGCCAAGGTATGTGCAGCCCCCATATAACTGGCTCACACGGCCTGTGAACGCTTCCATAACGTTCCTTTTTTAATGTGCTTTTATGCGCAGGAGCAAAAGCAGCTCCGGGCATCTGCTTTCAACGGGTTAACTCGGCAGGAGACCCGTATGGCAACTGTGGTAAAGACTCCAAAGGGTCTTTTGCCAAGTGTGAAACACGGTAAGACCCCAAAAATGGAAATTAAGAGCAATGATTCACTGATGAACTAGACTCAGTCAGTTCATCAGTGAAAACATAGGCAAGATGTTTCACATTAACATATTTGAAATTTAAAAATTATTTAAGTGTAACTCAGAAGCTGCACGTTAGCTTCACTTGGCCTGATAATATGATAATAATCTGATACAATTCTATATTTTTTTTTTATTAGCGCATCCATTATTGCTATTTTAATTTGCACTGAACATCTTTATTCCACAAAGGAAGTCTGTTTATGGTCCTAGGAGTGGCCTTCAGTGGACTGAACAGGGGTTCCTTTGACAGGGGGCGGGACGTACTTAAGTGTGACAACATTTCTCCGTCTGTGCATCAGCAGTAAGAGAGAGGAAACGTCTTAAACCGCTGACAGAACCACTTGGACGTGTATCAGCATGACAGCAACTACTTAAATGACAGAATCCATTGTTGGGAAAAATGTAATTGAAAAAAGATCTTATTAATCTCTCATCTTAATATAGAATCTTGAAAAAATAATCAATACAGAGAAATCCCATTGGGTTCTGCCAACATTTCGTTCTGCGTAGCACGGTTATTCATCTAAAAAAAAAACTTAAATATTAACCAACAAAATAATAAACACTCTAGGTATGCTGTTTGAAAGGTTATAGGTTGCAGATGTCCAGCATGATGGAAAATATCTGAGGTTATGGCCTTAGAAACACATAAACAAGCTTTCTCTCTAGCAATTCTGTCTAATTGGATGCCAAGAATGACATAGAAAAATAACTGCATGTCCTGTATACACATTTGGTAAATTGACGTGATTCAATTATTGCATTGCTGTTCTCCCCTGTTCTTATTTCTCTTTGCAGAGATGCTAAATGTGGCAAAATCCAGTGTCAAGGAGGAGCTAACCGCCCCGTAATTGGTACCAATGCTGTTTCCATAGAAACTAATATTCCTTTGCAGGAAGGAGGGAGGATCCTGTGCAGGGGTACACATGTTTACTTGGGCGATGACATGCCCGACCCTGGCCTGGTCCTGACGGGGACGAAGTGCGGAGAGCGACTAGTGAGATATCCTCGATCATCTCTTCCTATGTATGTTTTATGATTTTTAACGCATTTGTCTGCTTCAGATGTGCCTGAATCGCCAGTGCCAGAACGTCAGTGTTTTTGGCGTGCACGAGTGCTCAGCCAAGTGCAGTGGTCGAGGGGTGAGTACCAGTTTTAACCTTTTTGTACAAAACGTATGTGTACATGCACAAAGTCCGCCTGACACGGTTTCAGGGACGCAGTTTCGCTTCATTAATATGAATAAGTCACACTTTGGCGTGCACCTTGTGGCTGCGGTGGGACGAGGGCAGATCTGTGGTCGTTCTTGCAGAAGCATCGCTGTGATGAGGCGACCCTAACTGCTCTTCCACCCCGCACAGGCAAATTCTTTGTACAACCGATGTATTTGTTGCCATAGCAACAGTGGTGTCAAGTGGCCTCTGGTGGCTGCAGAACAGTTACCGTAAGAGGTACGACATTCCTGACACGCCAGAGATAAAAGTAAGCATGTTCTGCAGGGGGGGAAGTTAGCTGAAAGTGTCTTTCTTTAACATTACAGACTAACATTTTATATAGAATCCTCACGGTGCTGCAGCCACTTTAATATCCTATTCCCACCTTCAAACAGCGGTAATATGTTCCAAATGGCCAAATACGCTGGTAATGAATCAATTTCTACCAAGCCTGATGTGGCGTTCAGCAAACTCTCAGGCAGTCGTCCTTGTTTTAAAAACTGTTGGGAAGCCAGGTTGTGTTTGGACTCAACACTGCAAAGTAGTTGCTTGCTTTGACACTATCGGAGTATCGGTGTTTGTTCTGGGTTTTTTGTTTTGTTTTGGTTTTTTTTTTTGCCCTGGAAAAATATTACAGGCTCATATTTGTTTTTTGACAGATCTGTAAAACTCTTTAACTAAAAAGATTTTTTTGTTGTATTAGACAGAACACCCATATGTGCACAGATTAGCTCAAGATGTAGCCTTGGGATGAAGGCCCATGCCTATTGTATGTTCCCAGCAATCCTTGTTTTCCAATTTCCATAGTCTGGGTAGGAAGACAATAGAGTTTTTACCAAATGTGCTAACATCTAAGATGGTCAGACATGACATATCTGCTGTTGTTGATTTTTTGCATGGCTGTTTAGAATTATTTGGAAACATTTTGGCTTTCAAATGTGAGAATTGTCTGCTCTTATTTATTTGATATGATTAAAGTAGTTTATCTCAGCTTCAGCATCTATGAATATGTGCAAACGAGGGCTGAAACTGCATGAAGAAAGACAGACTAATGAGGCTATTTGCAGCTCATTTAACAGTTAATCGTCCATTTCAACCACTGCAGGTGTGCAACAACAACAAGAACTGCCACTGCGAGGCTCACTGGGCCCCCCCGTTCTGTGACAAAGCGGGCTTTGGGGGGAGCATTGAAAGCGGACCAATTAGATTAGCAGGTAAGTCCCAAGTTTTTGGCTTGAGGATGTCCAGTCCACCATCAAATCTGTGAGAAGTTCTAACATTATTTTTATATTTCCAAACTTTTTGGAGCAAGATGAACCTTCCCAGCCATCTTATCGTCCATAGAAAAACTCATTATCTACTTTCCTGTCTCTGTTCCCATGTGTGCTGGTGAGCAGATGGCAGCAACATGACTGTGGGCATCCTGGTGGCCCTTCTCACCATCCTGGGAGCCGGCTTGATTATCTGCTTCAAGAGGAAAATGCTCCAGGGGCTGTTGTTCACCAGCAAAAAGAACCCGATTGAGAAGCTCAGGTGTGTTTTGATGAGTACATATGTACATCCAATTGTAACCTCCAAAGGTTAATTTAGAATTTTTTTTTTTTGAAATTCCAGATCTGTAAGCGCTGATACAAACACAGCGGCCGCTCCAAACCAGCCTCCACCCGCGAGCACAGTGTCTCCATCTCGACCAGCTCCGCCCCTGCCTCACAGCTCCACCATCTTCAAGGTCGATACCATATAGATCACATGTCTTATGCAGACTTTTTACATATCATCTGGACATGATCCACACTATGTTGCACTAAGATAATGCTAATCAGGACTGGCACGTTTCTTTCAACGTACATGACATCTCATCTCTCTCTAAAGTTGCAGTGGTGTCAGCGCGTTTGCAGTGAATTCCCAACATATTCTTTATTCTTAGCAGCTGCCTCTTAGAATGCTAATGCAGGGGGGCTTTTGTTGTGCATGCTAGTGCACGTAACTGAAAGACAGGGCAGCTGTAATGAATTGTGTGTCTACATTACTGTGTGACTTAACAACTTTATTGCTGCCATGGCGTGTTTTTTTTTTTTTAATGGGGGGAGACCTGTGATAGATTGAGTTAGGGCCCATTGGAATGAGAGGAGCCGTCGCGGGATTGACATTTGTGGGGCGCGTCGGCGCGCAGCTGAGGCGGTCTGCGGCGCGTTGCACTGAGATTGATGTGTTCTGTGAGTAGCATATGGTTTTTGTTTGAGGTCAGCAGTAAGAAGAGAAAGGATGTAAGGCTGTTTGATGTAAGTGCAGATCAGGTCATTTTCCTGGAGCTGCACTGAATCGCTGCATGAGCACGTGCGTTTTTCAGCGTTGTCATTAAACGGAATTGATTTTAATGCAATACTTTTTTATAATACCTCAATGAATCTGGTGGCAAAAAAAAGATGCTTCAATTTCAGTCTTTATTAAATTAATCTCAAACCAAAGGAGTCTATGGTCTCAGTGGGGGTGTGTGTGTCGGGTGTGTGGGGGTGTGTGGGTGTGTGTGTGTGTGTGGGGGGGGGGGCTCTTTAGTCGTCACTTCACTCAGTTTGGTCCTTAATTTTGAAAGGTTACCTGAGAAGGAGTTGGAGAATAGTAAGCAGAAGGAGCGTTTGATTTATTCACCTCTGTCAGAAGGACCAGATGGCCTCTTCTCTGATTCTTCTTCTTTTGATCTTCCTGCAGGCCTCTCCTCAACATCGGCTGGAGCCGGCGCTCCCGCCCGCCCCCTACCCCTCACACAGTCTGCGTCGACTGCCCCAGTGCCCTCCTGTTCACCTCAGCCACCCCGTCCCTGTGTCTCTGACGTTGTCCCTTTTTCCTGGGCCCATGCAGCCGAGGCCTCCAGTGCCTCCTCCTCACGTCCACGTTGGAGCCAGAGCATCGCCTCGTCGCGGGGCACCTCACAACGGCTCCTGCAGGATGGTGATGGTGAGTTAATTCTCATTTTTATGAGATTACACCTCTGCACCTTTTCCTCTGCGATTCCTGCAGCCTTTAATCCCAAATAAATGATTTCTGACACCCTCAGATGAGTCTGATCTGACCATTTTCACGGCTCCAGTGGGTTTTACGGTACAACACAAAATATACATGTGGACAGCTAGACATGAATAAAGAAGCTACAAAGCCTGCTTCATCCAGACCTTAATTCCACGATGAACCGCCACATAATTAATCAAAATGGATCCAGACTCGCTGAGAGACGGATGAGAAAAGATAAAATGGCAGCTAGAGGCAGGATGTACATCCAAATATCACAGGGTGGTAAATCTGGAGCTGCTGAAACTCCACAGTATGTCGCAATGGCTTTGTTGATGGAAAAAGAATGTCAGAGGTTTGTGGTGTTACTTCTCCTTTCTCCAGCGATTCTTGAAGACTCCTATTTGACTTTAATCTGGTTTAGATTTCTGTAGTCGAGGACAGAGCGGAGACAAAAACTCGGTGATACAGACACGATTAGTCTCAAAATAATCTGAATTATAGACCTGGCATTAGCCGGGTCCACCGTGGCTTCATTGCCTTGTCTCAGAGAAATTAAGAGATGAATCACTGGATAATTGATTACTCACAGCCTTGATGGAAACTGCTAATATGGAATGAAGAGGAAAGGAGATTTATTAGGCCCACCACTGATTACTCAGCTAGTCTATTTAAGGCTACTGTAGAAATGGCGCTAACGGGGAGCTACAAGCATGTTGGGCTAAACACATAGTGCGCTTCTATTCTTGTAGAGAATAATGGAGGGGTCACTGAGTTGCTCTAGGTTTAAAGTATCTGAAGGAATTATCCAAATAAATATCAGAATTTGGTAGAAATATAGTCAAATTGAAGTTTCGGTTCAATTCAAACCTTTGCTATAATACCATTAATTACCGTGGTAACTTCCACTGTATAAACATTTAAGAAATAGGTCATAAACAGCTAATAAAACACAACAGCTGAGATATAAACGAATGTGCTTATTAAAGGAAAGTCCATGGGTACGTAAAGGGAGGCATGCAAACAGCTAAAGAATATGACACTAATTTAAAATAATCAAGATGGATTCTGCAGGTCTAGACAGGTTTTCAAGCACCTGTAAAGCAGCTGAGATCCAAAAGCTCTTGGCCATGTTGTGACCTCAGGACTAGATTTTCCCTCCTTCTGCTACTCATCATCACGTGTGGAACTCCCAATGGCCGTCGGCATCACTTTATGTTTTGACTTTGTAAACGCATCAACAGCTGGTTGGCTGCTCTGGGACACTGAAAAAGTCATTTTTTGTCCCCTCCTCTTCAGAGTGTGAGTTCTGGGCTGTATGACACGAGAGCATTGTTGAAAGATGAGGAGTGTTTTTCTTTTTTTATTACACGTCACTGTTCCACATGAAAGCCTTAGTCATGTCTTGTGTTGCCACTGCGTTTTCTACCTTGCTAACCTTCAGTTCTGTTGGGATATTTATGGGCTGGTTGCATGAGAATATTCCATCAGAGAGAGACACCTCATTGAAAATGTGGAATAAAGCAAAGGAATTATGTTTTAAATAGGAAACCCTGACTATGGGTGAGTGAGCATTGAGTTCACTCCTGATGTTTGAGGAGACTTTTCTCCAGTCGAGCACAGAGGAAGATGTAAATAGAGACCAGATGAGGGCGAAGTAACAGGCGTCTATCATGATTTCAGTCTCCAGATTAAAACCACATGACAGTTCCTTTCACCAGGGCGAGCAGCACGGCCGGGCCGCCCTGAGGCCGCAGCAGAAGACCGGGCCTGCACGCTGTAGCTGCGTTTGGAGACTTTGATTGCCACCTGGTGGAGATCAGCTGTTATTGTTTTGACATGTCTGTGTCTTCCAGGAGATGGAAAAGCCCAGCCCGCCTCAGAAACCCCTCCCTGCTGATCCAAGGAGCTCCCGCCTGGTTCGAAGCCCCTCGGCGGTCCAGGGCCACAGTCTAGTCCAGGGTCCCTCTGTTGTGTGTGGCCCCCCACTAGTACCCCGGGTTCCCACTCCTGCTCGCCCTGCCTCACATCCGAAGAGGTGAGTTCTGTTAGTTGCCAGATTTATTCAGACACAACATTATTAATGGCTTTTCCACTTTCGTCCCTCTTCTAGACCCAGTCCCAAACACCCTCCGACTCTGCCAAAGCCTTGCTTCGTTGCCAACGTCAAATTCAACAGATGAGACTGAGGAGCAAGTTGTCATAAGACACTTGAGAATTTTGCACTATGAAAACTCTGGAAACCTTAAAAACATGGTGGCTCCTCTGAGTTTCCTCTCTAGAGACGGGTGTCCGTCCGGTGCTCCGTCTCTGAATGGTGCTACGAGTTTGAGCTCAGGTACATTGTGAAGTATTTATATTCTGTATTTATTGCCACTCGTTGCGCCGTGCCAACACTTTTCCTGCACAGTAGCAACTTTAAAGTGTCCTCTTTTTTTTTTTTTAATTTGTGGTTTGCATCCATTACATGAATTGTCCTCCGTGGAGTAGTGAGATATAGAAAACCCTTAAAAAAAAAAAAAAAAAAAAAAAACAATCTGTGAAATTATTGATTTGAGAGATTTTGTGTGAAATGTGCTCAAATGAAGGGAACCTTTTTTGTTCAGCAAGAGGGGATGAAAAAAAACTGACATGAGGGATGAAAAGAGAGAAAGCTGCAACATTCGTGCACTCGGAGAAATGAGTTTGCTTTCCTCAGAGAGGAAGTTCTGGTCCGTTCTCCACGTTCGTATTTCAGAAACGTATCAAGCTGAACGTTATGAAATGTCACTGATTTGACATTTCTGTTTTGATTAACAAGCCCCGAAGATGCTCTTGAGGGATTGTGGGTAGAAATGTATGAACTAAACAGAGACAGGCTAAACTGCTAAAGGTCACATGTGTTTATGTTTCCCTCCGTCTCTGTCTACACATGAGGACCACATTTTTATTTCTTTGTTTTTTGTTTTTTTTTCTTCTTGATGTGTGCTCTCGCGTCATCTGTGACGGGGATGGACAGATTTACTTGACAAGGACACATCTGCCCCTCAAACAAAGCATCGTGGGTGATCAGTAAACAATGAGCCATGAAGAACTGAAGCAGCTTATTCTTTGTTCCTCTTATCACAGGAGAACATAAAAATCTTATGTTGTTTTGTATGCTTTTAATTTTAGATACTGGGATGACCTTTTAAAACTGATCCACATGTCAGACAAAAGTAAAAAAAAAAAAAAAAAAGGTTTTTTAAAATGCATATTGGGATCGAAATAACTGAACAGTATTGTATATACAGTCACAGTAAGTAGCTCCCTTGTTAGCTGCTTTTGGATTTTTGTTACTTTTGATACGGTTAACTTTAATACTGCACTCTTTTTGCATCCTTTGCTTTGTTTCTGTCGCCTTTTCCTTTAGTTCTCCGTGTGAATACACCATTTTTTGAGTCACCTGACGCTGTGTTACCAGTGAACACATCTCTGTGATGAATGCTTCTTTGTTTTTAATGATTCTTTGACACATCACACGTAAAGAAAACACTATATGTCTCTGGTCCCGGTATTCTCAACACACAAGCAGTATTATTAAAGCAGTTTTTCAAGCACTGAGCAAGTTCTTCTTTATTGTTTCACTTGCACAGCAGCCATGTTTACAGGCCAAAATCAAGCACCGACTCAAGCGGATCTTTAGTATTAGTTAGTCATGTATTCATTTTAATATATTCATTATTGAAATGTTCTTAAGCTCATTTTAAACTGATTAGCTCTTTCACCAATGTAGGAGGAACACTTTGGTGAAGTCACTGCTGAGTGTTATTGACAGGAGCAAAGGTTCAACAATCTGTGTGATCTGGATTGATCAATACGGACACTGATAGATGCCTGGAGGCAATATTTAAAAAGTGTTGACATAATTAAACTTTTTTTATTATTTGATCATTGGAGCACATTTAATCTTTATCCATGTATTGCAAAATTGTAAAATGTATTTTAAAAGAAAATTCTATTTTAGTGATTGTTGGGATATAGTTGGATCTTGGATTTAGATCACAACATTCTAAATTTATATTTATTTCATATCAACATAAAATACAAGAAATGTACTTACTTTCACTTTATTTGCATCTTATTTTTAACACGATGCCTTAAACTGATATACTGCGGACCGTTAATCTACATCCAGGTTCATATTTGGGATGTGACGTAAACACTGTTTTCCACGTGATTACGGGACTAAACCCCGTAATCACGTGGAAGCTCAGCCCTCAGCTCCGTGGACACAAGACAGATCCACCACTGAGTTTGAAAGACACTAAAATTTTGGCAGTTTGAGTGTTTTTGAATTTTTTTTTTTATTGTGTTTTAAGTGTGGGACTCTTGAGTAATTTGCTTTTACTAACAGACGCTTTTAATAATAAACTAACCGAATGGACCAATCTCCGGGTCGCTAGGAAACTCTTTTTTTCCCCCCCTGCTTTTCCCAAATTATACAGCATGTCTGAGGAAAATATCCCACACAGGGCTGAGAGTGAGGACTGTCCCACGGAAGACTCGTTCGGCTTCGGTGACGATCTGGAGTTAAATCAGTTCGACGGTCTGCCCTTTTCCTCCCGTTACTACAAACTGCTGAAAGAGAGGAAGACCATGCCGGTGTGGAGGGTCAGGTGCAAGTTTGAAGATGCTCTGGCAAACAACCAAATGGTGATAGTGTCTGGAACGGCGAAGACTGGTAGGAGCACTCAGGTAAAAGCCACATGGCATGATCTGCTTTTCTCTGCGGGGGGGGGGGAGAAGCAATCTGTGCTGATGAAACATTGATGAAAAAAGCATTTTGCTCTTGTCGCTTGAACCTAAAATACTCAAGCATCCAATCTGCATTACGCCAAAGTGAGTGTGTGGCTGATTTGAATCTCACATTCCATCTCTCTCCATTCTCTGACATCCACTCTGACGCCCAGCAGCACCGCTGTGACAACCTGCACAAACGGGCCGCCCGGCTCAGCAGATGCTGATCAGGCTGTCCTGATCTGCTGCCTGAAACTTCACAAAGGCTCCAGCGGGGTTGTTAGGAGACCTCCTGCTGCTAAGCCCAGATCCGATGGAGCCGCCTCATGCTGCCAAAGCAATTTTGCATTATGAGAGATAATACCATGGGATAGCTCCTGTCACTGCCTGTGTTGCTGTGTGCTTATCCAGACGCTGTTGTTTTGATTCTGAAGCTGTGTGTCTCACTGGAAACTGCAGAGAAAGTGTCAGTCTGATGGAGAAGTTTGGGTGGAAAATTCCATCACATTTCCGTTTCTTTAATTCTAACCTTTGGCTGTTTTTCTGACCCTGCTGTCAGATCCCCCAGTGGTGTGCTGAGTTCTGCTTGTTGGCCCAGTACCAGCACGGCATGGTTGCGTGCACGCAGACCAACGGGCAGCGGGCTGTAGATCTGGCCTTGCGTGTGGCTGATGAAATGGACGTCAACATCGGCCACGAGGTGGGCTACACCATCCCGCTGGAGACCTGCTGCTCTCCTGACACCATTCTCAGGTTTGTTGATGAGCTCTGTGTCGGTCTCACAGCTGCAGATTTCAGTGTAACTTTCATCTCTGGAACGTTTCACTGTCTGCTGTCTCTCAGGATTCTGCTACTTACACATGCATCAATACAGATGAATAACATTCTTCATCTTTTGGTGGAACAATATCTTACATTCATTTCACTGGTTTTTGCTCTATCTGCCTTTTCCCTGACTGCTAATTTAACCCATACTGATGTACTGGGATGAGCCCTAAGGCCTGGACACTAAGGGACCACTAAGCTCTAGAACTGGGGTCCCCTGAGCTTTGACTATGTCCATTATGTCCACACTGGTTAAGGTTAAGTTAGACCTCATTACAAAATGTCACCCTTGTCTCTCACATTTGCAGTAAAGAAGCAAACAACCCCTTCATGTCCTCTGCATACATTGTACCTACAGCTGCTGCCTGTTTCTCTTTGACGAAAACTCAAATTATTGCAGGATATGTTCTGTCACCTTTATGTGCTCTCTCTGAAGCGCTACCCCTGAATTTTTGTCAGGATTTTGTTTCTGAAAATAAAATAGCAGCTCTGTGATCTTGTTTCTCTTGCTTTAAACCAGTTTTCTTAAACAGTCCTTTACTGCAGCGCTCCCCAACCTTTTTTGTGCCACGGACCAGTTTAATGTCAGACAGTATTTTCAGGGACGGGCCATTAAGATGTGGCGGATAAATAAAACAAAAGAAAGCGATATGACCATCATGAAAACTGTGATATTTTCTAAATGTAATATTACATTAATTGTGTCATTAGTGAGCCATAGACGGATGTAAAGAAGAGAATCCGATGATTTTTCAAAATAAAACATTGTTCAGGTTCAGATAATAAATAAAATGAAATAATGTACGTTTTTTATTCTTTATGTGCAGCCCAGTACCAAATAACCCACGGACTGGTACTGGTCCGCGGCCCGGGAGTTGGGGACCGCTGCTTTAGAGCAATACTTAAATGACCCTAAAGTTTCCCATTATGGTCATTTAATCAAGTTCCTGTTGACCTGTCACTCAGGTACTGCACTGATGACATGCTCCTCAGAGAGATGATGTCCGACCCTTTCCTGGAGAGCTACGGCGTCATCGTCATCGATCAGGCTCATGAAAGGACAGTTAGCACTGATGTGCTGTTGGGTCTCCTCAAAGACATCCTTGTGCAGAGGCCTGATCTCAGAGTGGTGGTCCTCGCAGTGTCACCCATGACTGACAAGCTGCTGAGCCACTTTGGCAAAATCCCGTTAATCAGCCTGGAAGTCTCCTCCGCTGTTGAGGTTGTCCACAGTATCAGCAGGAGCAAAGATTACTTTTACTCTGCACTGAGACTGGTGCTGGAGATCCATCGAACCAAAGAGGATGGAGATGTCATTGTGTTTTTTGCCTCATCTGAGGTATGAGATGTTTTTATTTACTGTATGGTTTAAGTATCAAGTTTGACCATCATTGCTTGTGATGTCTTCTACAGGAGGTTCATTGTGCCTGTGGGATCCTCAAGAGAGAAGGTTCCAGGCAGGGGGGTAAGCTGGGCCGAATAGTGCCCATGATCCTCTGTCCTGCTGAAGGAGGTTCACCATCTGTCCTGAACAAGGAACCAGGTTCCAAGAGATCCAGGAAAGTTTTCTTGGCTACACAGAGGGAAGAAGATGTGTGGTGGGCTGCAGAGTCTGTCAGCTTTGTGATTGACACGGGGGTCCAGAAAAAGATGGTAAATTACTACCAACAATCTCAACTCACTCTAAAATTAGGAATGTGCTGATATTGCCATTTGCTTGGGACTTCTAGGTGTATAATCCCAGAATAAGGGCGAGCTCGGAGGTGCTTTGTCCAATCAGTCGATGTCAGGTTGAACTTCGGAAACATTTGTCTGGAGCAGCAGGTACCTCGGCGAGATCACTCCATAGCTTTAGCTTGTTGGAACTTCCAATATGACCCCACATCTACGACCTCAAGCCATTTTCAAATGTTTCATTGATACTTAACAGGTGGAAAATGTTGGAATAACTGAATTTATGTCGTAGGGAAATGTTTCTGCCTGTACCCAGAAGACAGTCAACTTCCTTTGGAGAACTGGCCACAGATCCTGGAGGCCAACCTTGCGCCCACTGTCCTTTTCCTGAAAAGGATCGAGATAGCCGGCCTCGGCCAGTGCGATTTCATGGACAGACCAGGTTCGTTTGTGAGTGGAAATGGCACAAGTTCGCTGTTCCCACAACGGAGGCGGGTGGGTGGGGGGGAGGGGGTATTGTCTGGGAGAGGAAGTCCAAATGAATTTTGCCTGCGTAGCTGTTTGGGTCCAGTCAGCCATGATTTAGCTGAAAGGACAGGACCTGGCTGCTATTGTCTGCGCTCTGACAGAACAGACCAAAAGAGGCCAGCTCATTAAAGATCAACGCGTCTGATTAGAACAGCTCCACAAAACTACAATGAAAATAAAGTCTTAACACTGAATATCCTCTCAATATTGGACATGGAATTTAGGAGACAATTATTTCTTCCTTGCTGCAGATCCCGAGGGTCTCATGCAGGCCTTGGAGGAGCTGGATTACCTCGCAGCTTTAGATGACGATGGCAACCTGTCTGAGATCGGAATCATAATGTCTGAAATCCCCCTGGACCCTCAGTTGGCCAAAGCATTGCTGGCATCCTGCGAGTTTGACTGCGTGAGTGAGATGTTGACCATCGCGGCGATGCTTTCGGGTGCGTGGACATTTTTTAAGACCGCATTGGTCGGCCTTTATTAATTTTTGATGTCAACGTCCTCTTTTGGTCTGTCCGGCAGCACCAAGTTGCTACATGGACATGACGCATGAGGCTGCCCAGCATCACAGGAGGTTCCAGCACCCTGAGGGCGATCACTTCACCCTCATCAACATCTACAATGCTTTCAAACGAAGCCAAACAGAACAATGTAACAGACTCTCAAGCTAATTTTAAATGTTTTCATAGTTCTTTTATTGATGTAATTTGACTTTCACTGTTGAAATCAATTTGAAATCACTGTTTACACCAGATTTGAGTCCAGAAAAGTGGTGCCAGAACAATTTCCTAGTTTACTCGTCCCTGAAAACAGCTGAAGCTGTCCGGTCAGAGCTGACAGACACCCTGAACAGGATCGAGCTTCCCATCTCTGAAGCCTCTTTTGGAACTAAGACCAACACCCATAACATTAAAAGAGCCCTGCTGGCTGGGTTCTTCATGCAGGTATGTAGAAGTTCTACATCTTTGCCTGAATTTGTGTCCCGACAGCCCAGCTGGATTTAACTATGAGATTTATTAAGATCGCTCGAGATGTGGACGGAGCTGGAAACTACTTCATTCTGACCCACAAGCACGTGGCTCTCATTCACCCGCTCTCCAGTTACGGGACCCAGTCACACAAACTGGGGCTGCCGGAATGGGTCGTTTTCCACGAATACACGCTTTCAGAGGACAACTGCATTAGAACAGTCTCTGAAATTTCCCCTCAGATGTAAGTCAACACAGACATGCATGCACAAACTGATTATGTTTCCTCCATCACATTAATGTAAACAACATATTGTTTTACAGTAAAACTGGGCAATGTTCCCAGTTTAAATCTAATCATCTTAGAGCAGGGGAAGTAGTTTTAATATAATGAGAAGCATTAAATCTGTTTGTTTTGACCCTTTAGGTTCATTCAGATGGCACCGCTCTACTTTTTCTACAACCTGCCCCCTAGTGAAAGTAAAGAGATACTGCAAGAGATGTTGGACCCAGATGGGTCGAAAAAATGTAAAAAAGAGAAACTAAACGCCACAACAATCACCTCTGAGGCCAAGAGCAGCTGTGCAGAAGTGCCGCACACTTCTGACAGATGTGCGATTCAGTGAAATTAAGTTATAACATGAGTGAAAGTAATGAAAATGCACTGTGAAATGTGAAACATAGACAAACTGTAAAATGCACATGTTCATTTCGATGGTTCTAAGTTCAGTTTTGTTAACATGTCAACATTTGGAATTTTAGAATTGAATGACTGTGTGGATGCTATATGCTCCACTATTTTAAAAAAATCCCAACACCCACTGCACAGATAACCGGTGGTCTACAACAGTCTTTATTAATCAGCAAAAGATGTCAGAAATGTGCTACTCCTGTGGATCATGAATTATAAACATGATGGTGTATCAGCAGATTGTGGATTTGTAGGACATCACTTCATCAGTACCGCAAGCCTGCATATCAGCACGTTTCACTCTGTTGATTCATAATGTCAAAATCTATAAAAATCTGATTCTGATTTGTGTTTATAATATCTATTTGTATAATAAAAAGCAGTACAACTGAATTGAGAAGATTGTAAAAACCAGTAAATTCCTGACAGCTTTAAAATGCCATAAGCATACTAAACTGTATCCATGAGGCTGACAGTCTTCAGGGGGTTTATGAGTGTTTACTGTGAACTTCACACTGTTAGATATTCTTTGAGCTTGTCCATAATGGCAGGTATTCTGTCTGCTGGTATCAGCATTACTGTCCTGAAAGGTTTCATGGGTACGTCGTCGAACGACCACCTGCCACTCAAACAGGAGTCTGCCTCGTCCTGGACCGAGTAGTGGAACTTGATGGTGGCTTGCTGTAAAGAAGACAAATGCAATTTATTTTGGCATTAATGACCAATGCATTTTTTCAGTGGGGGGGGGGGGACATACTCAAAAGGTCAAAAGTTATAGGTCATTAATGTTAAAGTAAATTCACAGCTAAACTACATCTCTGTACGTTGTGAAGGAATTAACATTAAATGCAACTGTAGTGACTTTACCTCATAAAAGAATTCCTCTTCGGCATTGACAAACATGTATTCCTCTTTTGGAGCTCCTCTGGATGGAATGGTCTTGCTCGCCTCTTTGCAGGTCTTACTGATCATCAGACAGTAGTGACATCTCCCACTGGGCTTATTTGCTCTTTGGGCTTCAGCTATTTCTTCCCTACAAAGATGACAGACAAAGATATGCTCATTTTATTTGTCTGCAACCTTCTAAAGAGATTAACTGATCATATTTGTTATCAAACACTTAAAATCAATCTAATATTAAAACTTTGAGTTAGTGCATAATGTTGTGTATATACGGACAAGAAGAACTAACTGGAGATGTTTGTGCAGGGGCAGCGCAATCTGTGGTGGCACGTTGATGAAGCGTTCACTCAGTAGCAGTCCCACGGGTTTGCTGGTGTCATTAAGGATCTTCTCTAGCTGCTCCGTCACACTGTGAGTCGAGTTCTTCTCACACTGATTTAGAATCAGCTCCTTCACCTCTTCCACACAATGAACACCCTGAAAACAACAGAGACTCAATTTTAGGACTAAAATGAATAATAACCATAGAGAGTTGGTGATGTATGCTAGCGGCGTTACCTTCCTCTCTGTGAGGTTGAGCATAGTGGTTAACCCAAATACTTCATCAGGATCATCATCATCACTATCTTCTGGCACCTCAGCTTGCTGGAGCAGTGAACAGTGGAGGACAACATGTGCTGAAAACCGCTGGACAACCATCTGCAACATCTGAGTTAACTTTAAACCACTGAGGAACTCACCCTGATGACACTGCCAACGTGGTTCTGCTGAATGATAATGTCCGTCATCTCTGATGTATTAACATGAGCCTTTAAGAAGAGCTGTTTCCAAACATGACAGGAATGAAGCCAAGCAATTTACTTATGAATTATAATTTAAGACAAAAAAAAAAAAAGAAATGTTCAGACCTGTTGTAAGAGTTTTTTGATGCCATTATAGTCGTTGTCAGAAATGGTGTGGGCTTCAAAGTCCACGATGACCTCCTAAACGTGAAAGATCAATAAAGCACATCGATTTAAGAAAAACATACAGTGAAACACATGGAATACATTTATATTTGACGCATTTACTGTTTCTAATGCTTGCTTAAATCTCTTCATTCAAACAATCAATGCGCGTACACGTCAGTGAAAAATCAAAATCTGGGTATATTTAGTTACTAAAATGAGTAGTATATTGCGATATAATCACTATAGTAACTTAAATATCTGACTGACAGTAGCGTTCAAACCTTGCTTCCTAACAGACAGCTGTTTCGACTAGCGAGCTAACTAGCCGCTGGCTAGCAAGGCCTTAAGTTAACGTTAATTTCTTGGTGTCTTTACCTCATTAATATCTTCTTCCGAGGCCTCGCTGTCTTCCTCCCCAGAGTCATCATCCTCTTCAACATTGTCGTCGGAAGTGTTGTCACTATCCTCGGGATTTTCACCCAAACCTACCGCTCTCTTCTTAGCAGAAGAAGCCATGAGGAAAAAAGTTGCCAACACGCATGTAAATACAGTGGGCGGGGCAAAGAACGCGTCGCCGCGATACCGGAAGTTAAAACACTTCAACCGCCATTGTGGCTCGAACGCAAAAATTTCTATTCCCATGCGAGCAACACGTGAGCCAAAATGTAGCCTTGCTACCTGCAGAAAAAATGGAAGAAACCATTTTTTTCTTTAAAAAGAGGACCATAATTAATTTAACTGTACATAAAAATATTAGTAGACCAAGCATGTAATTAATTTGATTTGTATAAGTTGTGATATGATGTTTGTCGGAATATGATATCGGTTCTTCAGGCGTTACGTACATTTTAAGCGGTTTGTGAGATATTCAATTATAACCCACCCCCTTCTTGACGTTGGCTAACGTTATCATACGCGTAGGGCAACTTAAAGGTATCTGAATTTCTTACGTTATTTTGGTTTTGAGTACATCCTTTATGCTTGTATTATTGTACCACAGGAGCGAAACTTATTGATCATATATTATACTGTATTGTGCAATGATGTCAGGTCCTATTAAGGAGTCTGTAGCTGTGTTTGCTAATAACACAAACAAGAGTAGCCGCGTCCGTTTAACGTACACAAACACAAATTCACCAAGACGTCTTTGTTTTGATTATTTCTTCATCGTACAGAGACTATTAATGATGACTCAGCCATACTGTTATCTGCAGGCAGCATATGACAGTTTTAGGGTGTAGCTTAACTTGCTGTCTTCACACCCATTTGCTTAGTTTTCTCCTCCAGAATTTATATTTCACACGCGCTTGTTTCCTTTGTCATACTCTGTGTTTTTAATTGTATTTCCTAGACAAAATGCATGTGTTGCTACTTAAAGACCCAAGAGATGGGGAGTCTGGCATTGATCCTTACATTAAGGTAGATGGTTTTTACCCAGTTGTTTTATAAGTCTGCGCATTCAGTACTTTTAAATTTGGAACTTAATTGTGACATAACAGGAGCTGGCATCACATGGACACACAGCAACCCTCATTCCTGTGTTATCTTTTGCATTTGTCTCATCAAATACCTTGTCAGATAAGGTAAAGTTTAATTCACACTGTTTAAAAAACTTAATGTATGTTTGAATGCTTTTGCATTTTTGTTTTTTTTTTTACTTTACTCTATGTTCCCATTTTAGATTTTTCAACCAGAAAAACATGGTGGCCTTATATTTACCAGTCCGAGAGCTGTGGAAGCTGTGAAGATGTGCTTGGAAACAGAACAAAGACTTGAAGGTCATATACATTTCTTATTGTACCTTAACAATAATTCTGAAGAATTGCCGCTTCAATTTCAACTGCTAATTAAGATAACTGTGACTGCCTGGTAACATTGTTCTTATGATAATTTTAGAATGGAACAATGGTGTAAAAGACAAATGGAACACCAAGTCCATCTATGTGGTTGGGAAGGCAACTGCATCTTTAGGTGAGTGATTTTCTTCCTCCCTCTGCATCTTTTGATTGCACATCCATTGCATGTTGCTGCTAATTCTAGCAGAGTGTGGCAGGCACCTGGTGTTTTGAGGACACAAGTGTGTAAAGTGATGTTACTGCCTTCAGTCAGGATGAAGCAGGTCGTATAAATGTGGCAGTTTGCTGTGACATGATGTGACTCGGTCTTTACAAACAAGCAGGTGCTGCATCTTCCTGGTGGGGGTTTCAGGGTTTCTTCAGCCTGTCTTCTTGTTTTAACGAGTTGTGTTTTTACTTTGAATCTGTTGCAATTTATTTGACTTAATATAAATATAAATATATCCTGTCATCCACAGTGCGCAGCCTGGGTCTGACTCCTTTAGGCGAGGACACGGGGACTGCAGAGGTATTATCACGTGTTATCATTGAACGTAAGCTATTGCACGCCCTCATTATTCACGGTCAGTTCCACAAGAAAAATGTTCGCTGTTCGTATGAAGCCTAATCTTCATCGTAGGAGAAGACACAAATATTCCCCCACTGTTTTTCCCCTGCGGCTCCATCAAAAGAGAGGTCCTGCCTATGGCTTTAAGAGAGAGTGGTACTAATTAAAAAAATAATTAAAAACTAATAATTGCTTTTCCTTTATCATCAAGGAGGTTTGTGTCGTTGTTTCCAGGAGTCCCCCTAGAGACCCTGACTGTCTATCAAACAGCTGAACATCCAGATCTGGAGAAAAACCTAAGGAACTATTTCACAGAGCAGGTAAATCTACTCCTGATGACTTTCAGAGGGTACCGTGTGTTTGCAGTTGTTGATCAGGCTTGATATTGACAGGGAGTTCCAGCCAGCATCGCTTTCTTCAGCCCATCGGGGGTGAAGTTTTGCTTGGAGATGGTTCGTAGGCTCTCTGGTGAACAGCTACCTCATATAAAGGTACGACATTTTTATCCTCAACACTCGAGACAGCAGGCAAATCGACACGGCTCTTAAGATCTCTTCAACATCTCTGCAGTTTGCAGCCATAGGGCCGACTACAGAAGAGGCGATGGCTGCAGAGGGCTTGTGCATCAGCTGCACAGCGGAAAAGCCAACAGCGGAACACCTCGCTGAAGCGATAGCAAAAGCTCTCCAGTAACCACCCTCGGGCTCAGCCCATATTGTCACTTTGCATTATTTATATGTGCGATCTGGTTTACTTCCCAGCTCTTAAGAGTTTTATATTTTGCATATTAACGAACTGCACTAAGCCAATTCTGTGAAACGTGCTCAAATAAGTCAGTGTAAGATTTGTGTTTGCTTCAAAAATAAATTTGCCTCAGTGTGGCGATAGCATGTGTGTCTCATCCATTCAGAGCAGGTGATGGCACATGTCGGCTTGTCCACAAACACTGTTGTCAACGTAGAAGTGAGGACAACAGCTCGTTCAAAACCAGTGGAGCGTGTATAGCACATCTATGCCATTCAGTTGTCCCTGCAGTGGAAGACAGTAAAAGCTGGTTTATTTTTCACACCCTCCCCCCCAGTCTTCTGCCTATAAAGCACCCCTGGCGTCTTGCCCACCAGTTTTACCTGCATATTGGCCTGAGTACACCAAAGCCACGATGCTGACTTCGATCCAGCTGATATTTTTACTTTTTTGGACAAGTGTCGGCTTAGCAGAGAAACTTTACCATCGCCGGGATCATTCTGATGTGCAGCATTTCGACTCTCATCAGGCCCAGGTTATAACGGACGAGCACGCCGCAGAGGTATGACCCATGTTTCCTACTTGTTGGTGCATAAGCAACAGGGTTAACAGGGTCTTATTCCTTCATGTCCCGTATGCAGTTATTTCTCTCTAGGTATGGATTCATCAAGCCGGTGAACTGGGAGGAGACCCAGTTTGAAGGTTCAGCCAGCATTTTCACAGAGGACTTCCTGGTTGACTTTGGAGACGCCATCCAGGAGGCAACATCCCTCCATCGTTCAAGAAACCCAGCCCGGGATGGAAGCGGAGATGATTCCGATGGTGCAAGTCAAGCCTTTATTTCAGCACTTGAGGAGTTTCAGAGGGTGTCGGGCCTGCCTGTCACTGGTCTGTTTGATGAGGCCACCAAAGAAGCCATGAACAAACCCAGGTGCGGGGTCCCTGACAAGGAGATGGACTGGAACGCTTCCACAGAACCTGTAAATAACAGCAGTAACGTGCATGAGAGCAAGTCAGTGCGACGCAGGAAACGCCAACTGGCTGGTCTGATATCCAAAAACAGGCACCGGAGGGGCCTGAGCCAACATGGGTACATGGCCTTTTCCAAAAGGCTGCTAAAATGGAGGCTGATAGGAGAAGGCTACAGCAGTCAGCTTACTGTGGAGGAACAGAGGTACGTCTTCAGGCTGGCCTTCAGGATGTGGAGCGAGGTGTCACCCCTGGAGTTTGTGGAGGACATGCGCTCACCGCTGGAGGATGTTGATATCAGGCTGGGATTTGGGACAGGTACACTTTTATAGTCACAGAGGGTTTTAATATACACCGAAATCAACACATCTAACGTCGCTGTGGTCTGAACAGGAAGACATCTGGGTTGTAACCAGAGATTTGACGGTACCGGACAGGAATTTGCACATGCCTGGTTCCTGGGTGATATCCACTTTGATGATGATGAGCATTTCACTGCTCCAAATGCAGGCAGTGGCATCAGCCTTCTCAAAGTAGGCACACACACAAACACACTCACACACACCATTTGGAATGTCATTATTAGACCTTTCATTAACCCCAGTGTAATATTGATAATGTTTTCTTTGTTTTAAGGTGGCAGTTCACGAGATAGGCCATGTTTTGGGGCTCCCGCACATCTACAGAGTAGGATCTATAATGCAGCCCAGCTACCTGCCCCAGGAATCGGGCTTTGAGATGGACTGGATGGACAGGAAGGCGATTCAGCACCTCTATGGTAACAGTGCCCTCTAGCGTTCATTCAAATTAGTTACACTCAAAACTGGTTTTAAAAAAATATATTTAATGGTTTAAAAAAAAAAACCCTTCACATTTTTGAGAATTATTATTTCACATGTATTATTATTATTTCTCCACAATCTCAAAAAACTTTGTATATTGGATCTAATAATTGCTTATGTAAGAAAGGTAGGCAATTTAAAATGAATTTTTCACATAAGTGTCTGTTCACAGGGGGCTGTAAAGGACGATTCAGCACAGTATTTGACTGGATCAGAAAAGAGAAGACGCCCTATGGGGAGGTGGTCATCCGCTTTAACACCTATTTCATGAGAGACAGCTGGTACTGGCTGTATGAGAACCGAAACAACCGAACACGCTATGGAGATCCAGTCACACTGCAGACTGGCTGGCATGGACTCCCCAGGGAAGGTGTGGATGCGCACGTGCACGTGTGGTCGAGGAAAAAAGACATTGTTTATTTCTTCAAAGGTAATCCAACAAATGTGGTTTTTATTTGTAATAAACTGTAGGAGTTATTTGACGTTGCTGTTGCTGCATACAGGAACTCAGTTTTGGAGGTATGACAGTAAGAAGGACCAGGTGTTCACACAGGACCCTGAAGGTCACCGCTATCCCAGGCCCATCTCTGAAGGCTTCCCTGGGATGATCGGCCCGATTGACACTGCCTTTTATGACAGGAGAGACTCTCACATCTACTTCTTTAAAAACAGCCTCGTAAGAGCTGATTTGCTTCTCTTCTTTCCTGTGTATAATAAGTTGGGGGTGCACATGCGAGGGAAGTCTAAATGAGATATTATCAAATCAAACCGATAATTGAACATATTCATCCAAACGAAGCAGCTCTTCCTCTGTGACTCATTGCTGTGATGTAACTGACTGAAATGTCTGCTCAAACAGGTGTACGCATTCAACACCGAAGCGAACAGCTTGGCGAGAGGCTTCCCCAAAAACATCAGAGACGTTTTCCCCGCCATAGAGCGCGGAGACCATCCAGATGGCAACATCGACGCTGCCTACTTCTCCTACACCCACAGCACCGTCTTTCTGCTCAAGGGGACGCGCTTTTGGCGAGTGGTGGGCAGCCGCGAACGCCGGCGTCGGCTCTCTCTGCCGCGAAATGGCCTGCTGCCACACAAGGAGGTGGAAGAGCAGTGGTTCGACATCTGCAATGTTCATCCCACCGCCCTCAAACTGAATCGCTGAGGTCACACAGAGGTGAGGTGATGCATAGGTACACTAAACCCCGCTCATAACTGAAAAGACACTGTAAGGAGATTCTGCAAATAAATGTTTCAATCCGTTAATTACAACTATGACTTGTTTGCCTCCTGCAAATTCCTCCTGGGATATACAGTATATGCCATACTTTCTAAATCTGAAAATAATTTCCTTTTCAATCATCCTTGCAAATTAATTTTTATCAATGAAAATGTAGAAAGCATCTGTCTTTCAATTCTGTAAAAATCCCTCCTGCTATCAAAAGCACAAGACAACATAGATTGGAAAAAAAGGGGGGGGGGGGTTCATGATAACAGCTAATGTTGTTTAATTTTATGGCAATTATTTTGAGCATGTGTCGAAGAAATGGACATAGATTCTGTAATCAATACTGAATGTGAAAACCCGCTCGTTCAGCTCTTGTGGGGTGATTAAGCTCCTGGTGGGCCCCAGATAACTAGCACAGTGCTCCAGGCGCTCTACCAGCTGTATTAATAAACCAAAGTTGAAATCAATGATGAGCAAAATGTCATGAAGCTTCAGGGAAGGATGTCAGAAGATGAAATGAAATGGGAATGGTTCAGAATACAAATAATTCCACTTGTTTGTAAGCTTGATACATCTTCTGTACTTAAAACAGCTTTTTCCTCCCTCAGTTTAAACTGAACATTTACTGGAATATAACATATAACAGAATATGCTTTGAATGTAGGATGCTGTTGCTGTGCAGTGTTGGCACCTGTTTTGGAATTATTGATAGACTAATATTAACTGGTAAAATATGATGGCTTATGATGTCCTTATTCCTCCCATGATGTGTCACTGCAAATACAAATTCCCCATACGGAGGAATCCCAAGTGCAGTCCTTTATTCACCCAAGTCCCCAGATGTCATCAGCGTTGCTATCAAAGCATCCCTGCTTTACACTGTGGCTCTCTTTGACACAGCCGGATAAACTAGATTGCTCTGGCCTGATGGCGCCAGAGCTGCAGAGACAAATAGCAGCGGCTCAGAGTCTAGCTTCAGAACCAGGAGGGAAAGGGATGGATCCACCTCCAACACATTCATGGAATCAAACTCCCAAAGCTCCCAAAGCCAAACAGAGGTGGTTTATTTTTGAGAGTGAGGAAACAAAGGAGTGAATTCCTGTCTTCAGTTCAAGCGCAGGTTTCTGGTGTGCCATGAGGTTAACTTGACGTGCAGGATCAGGAGCCACTAAATGCATTTTTTGAGGTTGTCATTAGCTGATCTGTTGCTAATCTCATAGTATTGGTGAGGGAAACGTTTGCGAACAGCATTCCTCAACAAAATCAAACAGTATGGGAAGAAACATACACTATATACATTAGATAGAAACCGGTCTCCAGACACAGACTAACACAGGCTAACTCGTCGTCTGTTCCGGTTATGGACACTAGGGGGCAACGTCGACACGCAATCATTCAAAAAGGCTCGGGGGCAGGGAACCATATTCTGTCAGAGTTGTGATTCTTGAACCCTTTCCCGCAAACTGTTGATGGTATTAAACGTTTGCGTCAGACATGATTGAGATTCAGTGTATTTTTGTTCATTTTTGAGTATTTTGGGGCATTTTGTTCCCCCATGTGCTGTGGAAAAGCTTACATCTGTCTGTGCTTTTATATGAAAATAAATCCCAGTGCCTCTGCTTTGTTTCACCGTGTCTAAAAGGGAGTTTGGCACTAAAGGTAGAGTGTGGATTTATTCCAGAGAAACAAGCATGGAATTCAGACTTTCCTGAAAGGAGGATTTCGACTTCAAAGTTGTTTGGTGCATTAACCCTAAGTGACATTGTTAACAAGGCTCCGGCTTGTTCACAGTAGCTCTAGAACACACAAAGAAATCTCTCACCTCAGTCAGAAAAAAAAAGAAAAAAAGCGAGGTAAATAAAGATGCATTTACACAAGATGTTCTCTCTCTCTTCCCTCCCCTCTTCCTCCTTGTCTGCTTCTGTTCTTGCCCTCAGAAAAGGAAGTTTGCTTTAAAAGAGAGAGGAAAAAAGCAACACTGGCTGATGCCTTCATTGCTATGCCTCTCAATTTCACATTCAAATCAATATTTCAAAAGCTTTTATCAAGTAGTTTGAAGTCCTCCTCGCCAAGGAGGAGAGGTGAGGATTTGGAAATCCGCAAACCCAAACTTTAATGTTGCCAATATGCCCCGAAAAAGGAGAGGAAAGTGAGCAGATGACAGATCTTTGACTTTATATTCCTCTGTGGTTATGCATGTAAACAGGAGTCCCTCTGCCGACTGGAAATGGTGCAGTAATTACACGTCTCCTCTTGAGAGTCGTCCATGTTTCACGCATACTCGTTCGACTGAGACATCCAAATCATACATGTGTAATTAAGAGTGCGTCCTCATGCATAGTGTAGCGTGTAGGTATTGACTAAATACCTGAACAAATAGAGTTGGTGTGGAGGAGGATGTGTGCCTCCCACTGTAGGCAGCCGCTTCCATAGACCCACTAATATGGCTTGAACCTTGACGTTTGGCCCCTGGAAGCGCACGAAACAAAAGCATTTCCAATCACGTTAGTCTGAGTGGCAGCGCTGGGTCAGGAAGGGGGTGGACGAGGATGTCCCACGCATGACCACACAGAGGCCACGTCACAACTTTCAGTCTGGGAAAGTGACAGGAGACGTACGTGCCGTGCCGTGGTGTCTCAAAGAAGACAGACAAAAGTTTGCCGCGTGACACTTTAAAGGTGTGTTCCCGCTAAAACAACCTTCAGACGTGCTCCAACTGTTGCTGGGATGTTTAGAAGTGGACTGAAATCCGCACTAAATGAAACTGGACTCTGTTGTGTTTTTAGTTGGTCTGAGCTCCTGGAACTGCTCCGAAAGGAGGAGAAATATCAAATATCCACTCACCTTGTCTCATATTTGTGTGCTCAGCGCAACCATCTGCGTGTTTCATGAACATTATGAAATGAAACCATGTCCATGTTTGTCAGACCTGTCAGGGGCTGTAATCGTTTTGGCCACTGCTATGATGGTGCGACGATCGTGGCTTGTTGAGTGTGGCAGGTTCTGGGGTTAGCTCCAGTTTTCCCTTCCTCCTTAGCTTGATTGCTCTTAAGTGTGAGTGAATGAATGACTGGTCTGTATGTGTATGTGTGTGTGTGTGTGTGTGTGCGCGCTGTGGCGACAGGATGTATCCCAGAAATTGCTGGAATGGACTCCAGTAACACCCCCACCCCCACCCCCCATGGCCCTGAAGAATTAGCAGCGGTTAACAGAAGATGGATAGATGGATGTGTTGATTGTGCCTGTGGGACTGTCCTCAGTTCAGTTTTTATTATTAAAGAAAGGGATAGAGCTGATGTAGAAGGAAAGATTTATCTCTATAGAGAGGAAATGAACATTTTTGCTCATCTGTTTTATTGATTAATTTGCACACCAGCAGCAGCCCAGTCAGTTTTGTTTTGCCTCTGATCGCAACAACAACGGTCGAGCCGGTGCGCTACAGCACGGTGTTGTTACCACCTGTCGGCGTAATTGTCTCCATCTGATGAGCCTTTTTTTTGTTCCCTCCAGAGCCACAGAAACACCTGCCAAAGACACTGTTGTACGTTCACCAGAGCAGAAGAGACGGAGCCTCTCTTTCCTCGCTCCTCTGTCTGTCATCCATCCATCCTGGATCTCACCCTGATTTTTCTCACCACCTCGGCACCATTGGCTCCCCCGCTCCACCCCTGTTTTTCTGTCACCCTCCCTCTCTCTTCCCTTTTCCACAGGAGGAACAGATGGGGTTTAACTCTGAGGGGAACGTTGGTTGGACATGAACAGTGTCTTACTTAACCGAGGGGGAAGGGAGTCACACTTTTTGTTAGAAGCCAGCTTATGTCCTGGATCTGTGTCCAGGTTTCCCTGAAAGACGAGACTTGTTTTTATATTCTAATCAGATATTTTGTGCAGAAAGAATTCTTCATTGGCTTCCATTTTCCACTATTAAAAAAACAATCCACTTTACACATGTTGGTTCTGGAGAAGCATTTCATTTTAAAAATAAATGGTTATCATTTTGCCGCAGCCGCTCATACACGATCAGTCATGTATTTCAGCTTCTTTAAAAGCTCCCCGCGCTCCCGCTCTGCACCGCTACACTCAACTAAAGCTGCTGCAACTGAAATTTACAAGCAGTCCCCTATGTCTAGTCTTAAAGTGTAATTCTGGTTTATTACAGCTGTTTTTTTTTTCCTACTATGATAATAATAACAGTGAATGGCAAATTTTGTGAACTGGGAACTGGGAGCCAAATCGCAGCACAAAAGCAAACACAATGTTTCTATAATTCGTGTTACTAAAAATTAAAGAGCCGCATCAAACACTGGGGAAAAATCATTTAATTATGTGACCACAGAAGAGGCACACACGTCTGATCAAATCTGATTTACATTATGAGGGGAAAAAAATGATAGACGATGCTGGGATTTCCTGCGGATTGCTTCTCAAAGAAAATGGTCAGACTTCCACACATTTCCAGCTAATTATCCTTTACATCTCTAGATCTGCTGGAGATAATGTCTTTATAGAATTAACAACAAGCAGAAGGCGAGGCAGAAAAAAAGGAGAGAGAGCCTCATTGGGTTGTGCTTTTGGTAAATCCAACTCTGGATCAAAGCATTTAGTTGTTTGGTGGTGAAGCATCTCAGTCCAAAACTTAACTCAACACAGACGCGTTGCGCTCGTGCACATATGAAGGAGTCAGGGAGGGGAACTTATACGTCTCCTCCATATTGAGCTAATCTAATGCCACGTTGCTGACTTTAAATGTCAAGAGCATGTGGGAGAGGACAGTCACTCAGCCCCATGTGTCATCACTGGAGGCATAATCCAGGTCCTGATCCCAAGGAGTTTTATAGAAAAAAGAACCATGTCAACTCGGCAGATGATAATAAATTGCGGTTTATGGCAATGCAGTTCATGTCTTCCAGAGAGGAAAGAAGAAGCCGAGTTCAGCCTCTGAAGGTTGACGGTGCTGTGGATGCAGACCTCAGCAGTTACCGTATCATAAAAAATAATCCAAAACATAAAAAAAAAAAATACCATCATTCTGAAAGATCTGCTTTCTGACATATCCACTAGAGCTGTCACCATGCCCACCCCCACCTCCACTGAAGCCCACACAGACAGCTTTTAAACCCGCACACTGGAGCCAGAATAAACTGCAGGAGAAATTTGATGTTTTCTCTGGAGTTCTAAAAAAAAAAAAAAAATGAAAGGAATCAAGCAATCCTGCAACACATCCTGCGATATCTGATGAAATCCTGTTGCAACGCGAGGTATTCTGACTCACGGCTCTCTATCCTCGCATCTCTGTCTCTGCGTGTCGCTGAATCATAACAGAGATGTCCCGCTCATCGCTCTCGTTCCTTTTAAACATACATATTTACAGTGTAATGAATGATGCATCTCCACTCAGCACAAACAGCACGATATTTTCCTTTTTTCCAGCGTGGCAGCAGGAAAGCTATTTGAAAATATAGCTCAGAGTTATTATTCATGAATGTCTGCTGTGGAATGTTTTTCATATGTCAGGGTCAGAGAGATTATATTATGTTACAACCCCTGGCTGGTGTCAGTTAAGTAAATATTGCATGCTTTTCACCTTGAAGGATGTGGCATGTATTCTAACCTCTGCTCCAGGAAGTTCTGCATATCAAGCCTTTAGAGAATTATGTCTTTTCAGGGGAAGCTCCTCTCCTCCTCTTCCTCTTCCCAGCTCATGCATTTGGAATACTCAATAGGCAGGAATCTTGCTGCAAGCAGCGGTTTGCGCCTTGGCTCGCTCCCATGTAGGTCACACCTTATTATAACAAATTTAAAAGTTCTTGCCATGACTCTCTATTTGGGAAAATGATGGTGGGGGGGGGGGAACTTCTGTGCGTGCGTGTCACAGATTTAAATGGTAGCGTTTCACCTCCTTTCTGGAGCCTTTTGTTTGATCCAAATGAGAATGAGGAGAAAGTGGAACAGCCCATGAAGCAGCGGTGAGAAATCGAGACTGACGTTGCCACCTCACAGGCCTGAAATTGTGCGGAGTAGTGGTGCCAGCCTCTTTGTGCAGAGATTAATGTTGCGTCAGTCACATTCTATGTATGAGGGACACTCGCCAAACTGCATGGCGAAATCTGGCTGCGCCAAAAACATCTATTCTGATGCAGAGGCAAGTAAGAGAGCAGCGTTTGGAGGCAATCATAAATCAATCTGACATGCATGGTCCCCTGCTGGTAAGCTATTGATATTCTGCCAGTCAAAGCTTGCCATGTGTAGCATCATCAGCCTCTGTTTTAACTTTGCGTCTTTTTATGTAGGAGGAACATTACTGGATTGAGCTCTGAATTCACAAGCCTGTTTTTCTCCCTCCCTCTCCCTTCTTTTTCCTTACTGACGGCTTTGCTCTGGGGCATGACACATTTCTGAGGGGCTTTGGATCCTAGAGCCTGATAATTCCTTCAATTATTCAATGGTTGGCTGGCAGACGAAGTGAGGCCACGAATAAAGTAAATCTGTGGACCCACGAGCGCCGGCAATACAAACATTACTATTAGCACTCGTTTCCTCCGCTCGTCCGAGAAGACACATGCTGTCGGTTCCTCCTGATGGGGGTGAACTTTCAGGTGAGATGCCTGCAACATAATCCCGAGGGCGATGGTTCAGCTGTTAATCTAGCACCACTTTGCTTAAATTTCTCCAAAAATGTAGTAATATGATGATGTTTTCTGCTATTTTTGCAGATATAACAATTCAGAAAAAAGCATCTCTAAAAAATGTTATTCCAGCATCTGCTGAGGGAACTGTGGCATCAGTATTAGAGTCCATCATTTCACTGTAGTTCAACAGAATTTTGAAGAGGTTCAGCATCAAATGAACTTTCCCGCTGCGAGTATTATTATGACTTTATATTACTACACTGCTCCATAAAACTGGCTCGTTTCTCCTAAAAAATCTGTCCTGCATGCTGTGAAATTAGAACTGAAGCTCTGATTATAACCTTTGAAATTCAGATAATTTGGACAATTATCTATATTGCCAGGGAATTCCCTTGTTCTTAGCTGCTATCCACAATTTAAATCCTACATTTGAGTGTTTGGGGTTACAAAAGCCCTAAATCACCTAAACCTTTGCAAAGTGTAGGAAAAGTTTGTTGCAGCCATCCAATACCACCTACTTTAGCACCCCCTACTGGTTAGGAGGCCAACATCTTTTACCGTGCTTGAATGAAAAGCATGTGTTTAATTGAAAGTGTTTGATCAGTTTTTTAATCAGAGTAGAACTTTTCTGTTTCGTGTCAGTCGTTTCTGCATGTCAGGTCAGCAGGTCAGATTCTTGTTCGGACTGCAGTGATAGAGACGCAGCCCCAACCAACCAAGTGGAGAACAAACACAAAAAAAGCCGGGATGCTCCACTCTGCTGTAATGAACTTGTAAGCGTTGTTGCCCGCTGTGTTCTGCTGGAGAGACAAAGCTAATCACAACGTGAGCAGCTCCACACTATTACAACACAAGGACCAGGTGCTTGTTCTTTTTTCCCTCTTTTCTTCTTTTTTTTTTTGCAGCAAACACCTGCCTTTACCCATCTGCTCCCGCTGTCTGCAATGAGACACCGGTACAGTACCGTAGCAATGGATGATGGTGGACACAGCTTTTTTTTTTTTTGTTTTTTTTTTCAATGATTGCTGGGAGATGGAAGGAAAACACTGTAGTTTGGCAGTTTAGATGGCCACAAATCAAAAATTCTTAAGAAAATCTGAGATTTTTAGAATATTTTATTTAGGAGAGGTCATTCTCCATTTCATCACAACCAATAAATTTCATTTTAAGGGTCGCCATTCAGTTTTCTTTTTCTGGTCTGAGTCACGGGTTCAGTGGTTTCAGCTGGGACCACCCTCTCCCAAGGGAGGCTGAAAGAACACCCAGGCTTTACAGGGCTGGTTCATGTTTTTGTTTTAAACTTAAATATGGACGTTTTGTGCTCATTTCTTGGTTGGAAAAAATCAATAAATGCTTAACACTCAGATCCAGTGCTGGATTCACTTTTTTATCCTAAGCCTATTACCAAGAAATTGCTATTGCTATTAATATGTATTTGTATGTATTTCAAATGTCACCGTTTTGCTGCTTTTGTCTAGTCTTTGTTCGAGCCATGATGGCTGATGTTTCTCTCTTTCCTTATTGTTTGATATTCTTTTTAAATTACAGAATGCATTAATAGAAGTGGAAGATAAAAGAATCATATTCTGCTTTCTCATGCCGACACTTGATTTCCATTTGATTTACGGAGAAAAACCCAGGACTTTCTTTGTTCCTGCCACCTTTCATTGTTGCATGATTTTAATCTCCTCAGCAAGAAACTCTTGATGTGTTCGGTTCACGGGAAGGTCAAGGACAAACCAAACTCCCCGCCCTTCTTCTTGTAACAAAAATCTTGTGGGTGGGGGGTGAAAATCACAATAAAAGTCAGAGCCTCAAGAGCTGCCACTCCGAGAGGAGGAGGACCTTGACATTTCACTCCTGTGATTTAGCTCGACTGCAGAGGTGTAAAAAAAAAAAAAGGTCATGACATCGACGCACAAGAGTGTTTCAGCGCAAAAAAAATCTTATATCTTATAAAATATCTTATACCTGAACTCCATTCTGTTTCAAAGTCCAAATGCATAATAAAAATATCAGAGTACACAAAAAAGGATAGTGTCCTTTTGAAAAAGGAAGACGAATCTCGTGGCCCCTGCAGTGTGTCTTTGATGTGAGAGGCAGAGAGAGAGAAAAAAAGAAAGTACTGCACATCAGGAGAGAGGACGGGCATGAGGGCAGTTGGGGTGGTGTGTGTGTGTGTGTGTGTGTGTGTGTGTGTGTGTGTGTGTGTGTGTGTGTGTGTGTGTGTGTGTGTGTGTGTGTGTGTGTGTGTGTGTGTGTGTGTGTGTGTGTGCGCCACCACCCACCTTAGTCTGCGGCTGCCAGACTCTGCTGTTAGTGATAAACAAATTCTGGACAAATTTCTCTTTGTTAAACCTGTGTTGACTGCTGCATAATAATGCTGGTCGGTGCTGCCAGCCAATCTGTCCAGCCGGTAATGATCCTCCTGTCTTGAGCGGACAATGAGGAAAGAATGTATTCACGCCGCTCTGTGCATTCTTCTTCCCCCGAACTGTCAGGATTTGGCATTGCAGGCGCAGTAGCCCAGAAACTTGGCTTAATTATGCTTGTATGGAGATCTAAAACACAGCCCAGGGCATTGTTACCATTAATTTTTATTTTGGCCGTGACTTACCATTCCACTGACACCGATATCACAGCATCACGCCTTTCAGTCTGTTTACTGGCTGGACTGTTAATATTAAATCATGGCCTGGTGAGAACGCAGCTCAGCGTCACTTCAAATCAGTCGGGGGCCTTCTCAGCGCAGCCGCAACACACCTTGAAGCTCAAGTGCTTAAGAATTCTCAAACCAGAAAAAGAAATGGCACCCATTCTCCGTGGGGTCTGCCTGATTATGCATGGAAAATGTCTGAGGGCTGTGAGGGGAGGAGGCGAGGCGGTGGAGGACCCTTTTTGTGGCTGGAGCCTGCTGCAGAACTCAGCCAGTGTCTGCTTTGATACCTGTCAGCTGGGTCACCCTGTCGCACATTTCGAATTACTTTCAGAATATCATTCATCATCACAGCTGAAGGAAAGTCCACACCGCAAGGGTGAAGTGATAATGAGGTGAGGAGACTGCTGCAGCCAGACCTGGATTCCAGTGCCATGCATATTTACTTTACCGATACGTTAAATGAGGGGCCGCGTCTCATTTTCTGGAGGACGACCCCCACCCGAGGTGAGATCCAATTAAACAAACAAGACCAATGTAGGATTCTTGTCCTCATGTAAAATGTAAGGAGACAGCCTCCAGTCTGGTGTGGAGAAAAGGCTAAAAAGACCATTTGAAAGAATCTGATCATTTGAAATCCTCCCCCCTCTGCTTGTGTAATATCTTTGTCAAATATGTATGTAATGGGAGTGTGAAGAGAGCTAACAGGCAGTGCCCCTCAGAAAATGCACGTTTTCAGCTTCTGCATAGCAACCAAGCCCTTAATGAACCTGCTGCATTTCTGGAAAAAGAAGACTGATCCAGGCTAACATTCAAAGTGTCTTTCCACTTATATTATAGTGCCTTTTAATCCTCTCTGTATAGCGGTGGGAGAGTTAGAACCTTTATTTGCTGGTCTAATTAATGTTTTCATATTTAAAAGAGGATCAGATGAAGGAGTGTGTAGAAGGACTTAGTATCCATTCGGGCCCATTAGACACAGCAAGGTTTCTTTACAGAAAATCTGAATAAAGTATGATGGAACATTTAGCCACAAATGAGCGTCGTGTGACGTTGCATACTGGACTGAAAGTTCATCAGGTGGCTTGAAATGCTACTCTGCCAGAGTGGGGATAGCAGTGTCTCTAAGTCTGGTGTCAGAAAGTGCTGTGAAACTAAAGCAAAGCTGTAGCGTTGATGCTAAATTTACAGCACTTTAGCGTTGCTGCTGGAAAGATTGGCCCCCGGAGACTGTGGATCACATGCTTTTAAAATATGAATATGCAACATGAGCACCGTGGTATCAGATAAACTTGATTTTAAAAGGAAATATACTTTGAAATTAACCTTAAGGTGTAATTATTTATCAGCCTTTCAGGTGTCAATAAGACAGCATTTAAGCATATAATTATGTATTTAATGTTTGCATCTTGATGAGTGAGCTGACTCACTGGTAATTTGGAAATTAGAGAGCTGGCAAGATTAGCCTCCGTAGTTGTAACCGCCCCCAACTGAACTAAAACACCTAATGGGGTTGCTTTCAAACGCAACATGAACAGGACACGCGGTTGAAATCCAGAAGCCTAAAAATGTAAATTCTCTCAGCAAGTCCAGCCTGAAAGACTACGCGTGTGCATGAACATGTCATGACGTGTACAATATTAGATGCAGAATAATCTATAGGATTTTGGCATGGATGAAGATGCTGATGCGTGGTGCGTCACCTGGCCTGCAGCTGGAGGCAAACGCTCGCTGCTTTAATAAGAACAAACCTGCTGCTGCTGCTCCCTTAAATGACAGTCACTCAGATTCAAATTTTACTGCTGAATCTTTCTCTGGTAATGAAGTTGGGACTGTTATGTTTCTCTCATTACCTTTTCATTAAAGATATGGCTTGGAAAATGGGTTGCCATGGCGATGGCTCCGCAAAGTCTCCAAGCTGTATGCAGAGCCGCATTGTTTACTCTTTCGCCATGAGTGCTGTCTTTAATGGGAAGTCATTTTTTAAGCCCTCCCTCCTCTCCCTCCCCTTCCTCCTCTCGCCTACTGCACCTTTGTCTCCTTCTCTTTCCTTTGTGGATCTAACAATGACCTGCAAATAGAACATTCTTCCACGGTCATGTTTGTTAATGCTAAAAGATTTCATTAGCTTCCTCGTTGCTTCCAAAATGACGCCTGACGCTCCTCAGTGGCTTGACTGGGGTGGGTGGGTGGGGGGGGTGGTAATTCACGGCCTGGGAGCTGTAATTTGCACAGAGGAGATTAAAGAAAATGGTATGGAACCATTTTGTGTAAATGACATTGGGCTTAATGTCTGCTGAGGCAACTGCCAGTTTGCTCCAGCACCTGGAGTGAAATCTTTTGCAGCGTGTGTGACGCTGGTGTAAAACCCGCCTCTCCATCCATGCCTCCAGCTACATAATCCAAAGGGATGCTGGTGAGCCAAGCTATTACAGTGTCCAAAGGGAAGGTAAATAAGAGGGTAAAGGCACAGTCACAACCTTTTCTCCTTAATCATCAGCAGCATTTTCCGAACCATTAGCTCTGTCATTGCTTCCTGTACTTTTCATGTCTGCATGCTGGCTTCACCCTCACTCCTGTGATTAGTTCAAGCAGGATGCCGCTGATCGATTTTGCTCCACTGGGTGTAAGTTAACCCTGTGCCAGCTTTTAATTGGTTCTCTTGGCTGTTAAATCAGTGGACGGCTCCCTTACAGAGAGAGAGAGAGAGAGAGAGAGAGAGAGAGAGCAGGAAAAAGCAAATCTTGGATTGAATTTCCTTTGAGTGCTCTTTCACCTGTTCAAAAACATGTTGCCTCTCAGAGTATTCAAATGCATCAAGATCTTTCTGTGCCATCAAGAAATAAAATGGGATCTGCTTGTATCCAAGAACGGGGTGTTTAATTGAACGTGGTACCTGCTGGCAGCAATTACGGTGATGCCGAGAGGTATGGATGGAGATGGAAAACACATAAAAGGAAGAGAAGGGTTCGGTGCCTCTCCCCACGACTGGCTCCTGTCTTCGGAGCTTATTGCTTTTTCGGAGGGTAGCGTTGCTCCTGCGTGATTGACAGAGACATGATCGCTGCAAGTAAACAAAAGGTGCTGCCTGTGCGCCGAGAGATGAGTTTCAGAAGGGAAAAAATGAAATCATAACTTGCAGGAAAGGCTTCCCTAAGCCTCATTTGAATTGAATTACTGCCGCGTATCTGGTGAAGTGATGTGTCTTTCTGGAATCTCAATATATAAATACATGATAGGTTTAATAAACGCATCTGTTCTGCTTATACCTGCTGTATAGATGCTTCTGTTCTGATGAGGAATTTAAAAAAAAACAATGTGTTCTAAATATGTTGTTATATAGCCACTCTTCTGAGATGACAACCTGTTTGGAAATACTACTACTACTACTAATAACAATAATAATAATAATAATAATATTCATCATCATCATCATCATCATCATCATCATCATCATCAGAAACTTTCAAACAGCAGCCAATGATGAAAATAAACAGATAACATAGTAAAAGGATGATACCTTGCAAAAGCCTGTTGAAATGTGATTTAAGATGAAATTTAGAATTCACTGACCTTATTTGACCTGTGGGTCCATGGGGCCATCTACTGTGAAAGCCGCAGCGTCTTTAGTCTTCACACTCGACTTTGGAATGACCATAAGGGTCGAAGAAGGGTCCGGAGTTGTGGTTCCTACATGTTTGTCGTCCATAACTCTGTTGGAGAGATCTGAAAGTGAGCAGTAAAATTTTAAAATCAGCAGCCAGCCAGCAGGGGGCTGCTGATTTGGGGAGTGACGCGATGCTGTTAAAAAAACACAAGCTTAATGCCCGACCCCTTTGGTTGTATTGTGTAATTGTATTTCAAATAAATAAATAAATACCTTTTTTTATTTATTTTTTTTTTAGGGTTAATTGAAGCAGCACTTCCTCCTCACTGCCTGGGTGAGGGGTGGAGCTCAGCGACCAATCAGAGCAGAAGGCTGAAGACGAAATTTCAAAAACAGTTTTGATAAGATTCTCCTAGGGAAAAAAACATCACTACCCTGCTCAAGAAAACTGGCATCCTTTTAGGAGAATTGAAATTCTTTTTCCTCCTCTCTCCTTTACAGAGCTAATATTTGAGCCTGGGTGATATCACAAAGCTTCAAATGACATGTAATAGCTTCCAAGTGTGCAAACACAATAAAAAATAGATGCCAAGATTACAGCTGTGAACAATCCAATAAGCTGATGGATCTTCGGTACAGTTTTAATATCCATCTGTTAAGTCTGCACACGGTGAACACTTTGTAAACGTCAGAGGGACTCAAACAGAGGGGAAGACTGACGCGCTGCCATTTGGACATGCGGGAAACACTAATCATGAAAGATGATATATATGTTTACATACTGCGTGGAAGGACTCATCTCACGGAGGGAAAAACATGGCTGCAGGAGGTTTTGGCGGGTTAAATGTAGCAGCGTGTGGCACAAACAGATATTTCAAATGACTCAATATCTGCGCAGAAACAACACCTCGTGGAAGACCACATTTGTGAATGAGGCAAATCTCTTTTTTTTTTTATCAACACGTTGCCAGAACTCTGGGAATGGGATTAGATGGGTGTCATCAAGGTGACCAAGCAAAAGTTAATATTTTCTAAAGTCTTTTTCTTTTCTTTTTACACTCTATAATTTGCATCCTAATGTTTGGACTGTTCAGTTTTAATTCACAAAGCTGAGCTGTAAGTGTGACAGAGGTTAATGCTGCCGGCGGGGTGGAGATGGGGGGGGGGGCGGATCATTTTAATATGTTCCTGTTATGAATTATGTTGATAAAATATTTGCAATAGATAAAAAAAAAAATCTCAAATGTCTTCTACCTTCTGTTGACGTGTTTATTTTTCCCCCTCATGTCTACATGTTTGTTTAGCTGTAATTTATGTGCTCAGAGTCAACACTGGAACATGAGGACAAACACCACAGCAGCACATTTAGGGAAGTGGCAGAGCAATCGGCACCAATGGCAATGGTGTCACAAGAAGTAGATTGGATGTGGGCTCGGGACACTTTCTTTCCAGGGAGGGGTGTCAAAAGTAGGTTACAATGCTGGGGTGTGTGTGTGTACCAGGCCCCCAGGGCAACGACAAAAAAAAAAAAAAAAAAAAAAAAATATGGGGCACTTTCTGCCGCTCACACACGATGGCTCTTTGTCTTTTCTTTCTCTGTCTCTCTCCCTCATTATAGCTTCAATTATCAAGTCAGGAGTGAAGCCCATTATTTAGGGGAGTCTGTGCCCATGCTGCTCTTCTATTGACAACAAAAATGGACAAAGTCCATTTGTGGAGATTTAAATCTCCTAATACCATTAGCCAATTGTATGGGTAATCATCTTAAAAGGAAATAGAGAGAGGTCCACAGTTTCATTGTTGTTTGTGTTCCAGTACTGCAGAACTTATTACTGTTGGGTTATTTGGCTATTTGTCGTAATTTTTTAATTGAGAGAAGAGCATTTTCCATGACCACGCTGTGCAGCATGTGACCCACTACAGGGGCTGTATCTGATATCATTATTAGCCCCAGTTTGACTGGTTTAGCCCCCCATATGTACCATGAACACCTTTAGCCTTGGGTGGCTCGGGTTAACTACTTCAGCTCATAATGTTTGAGACGCCACCTAATAAGCACAAAGTGGTCAAAGATACAATACTCATATTATCACAACTGAAGCTGTGAGTATTTTTAATTTGCATTTTTTCCCTGTATAAATTAAACACATTACAGATAGCTCTATTGGTTGTCCAGTTCTCTCCAGAAACGGTGAACAATTGTATGTTCTGCACAGTAATGTGTGAAATTGCTAATGTTTTTTCGATGGCCATGCAGAAAAAAGTGTGTATAATCCTGGGATAGTTACTGTCCTTTAACTTCTAATGCTTGACATGTTTGTACTGGTGATCTTCCTCTGACCTTTGAGAAGAACGACTCATTATTCTACTCAGAGTCGCATTTTTCAGTGAAAGCATAACCTGCTAATCTAATCGAAACTACAAAACAAAGGTAACAAACACATTCTCAGTCTTCCCACATAATCTATGTGACAACAGAAATTATTGGTGATAGTGATTATTTACATTGATGTTATATACTGTAACATATCTTCTCCCATTCCCATATTCTCACAAGTTAAATTAACCGCTAACTGATGCTGGTGGCTTCTTCAACTTGATGGTACCCACAGTGCAAATTGTGGTTAGCTGCGCTAGTTTTTGAACATTACTTTGCCTTCTGTTTAATGGCAGAGGTGCAAAACCTGCTCTTTGGCATTTAGACAGAACAGATGAGATACCTCATGTTGCAAATATTCAAATTCTACTTATGTAAATTACCATCTCTGCAGTGCACTGCGGACTAAACGGCAAACTCAATCTATATATCATCTTCTGCTCTTAAAGTGCTGTAGTTAAAGCCTCCGTGCACTTAGGTTAAATTCAGCACAATTTACTTGTGTGCAAAATGACGCATACGCAGCACAGGCTGAGCAGAGAAAGTGATTTCCTGGCAATTAGGTGGATCGGGGCCCATAGGTTTGTGAGAACATGTGTATGGGGGGAGAAAACTTGAGACAATGCTCCACTTCATGAGCATGCACTGTAGAGACGCCCTCCCACGCAGCCTTTGTTAAGTCGTCTCTTGAGCTGGCACTTCAGCCCATTGAGTCCCACTGGATGCTCACCACTGTTTCCTGGGCGAAATATATGGGTGCCTCTTTAATACTGTAACATCCGTATCCATCCCTTTCATACATGCCCCCTTCTTAGCGCGCTGCAGCCAATACAATTTAATCCCATTTGGTAGGCAACTAAAACTCATCCAATTTCACAGATTAGAAGTTGTGGTCGCTTCTCTAAAAAGAAAAAATAGTTCTAAACGCATGGTTTTTCTTTAGCCTCATATTTGTTGCACCTTACCAGCTAAATACATAATTTATTTACCTAACCTCTCTGTATTTGAATAACTGAACTATTTTTAATTAAGGTCAGACAGTTCATTTCAATTCGACAATAACTCCCGGGCGTATATAATTCCAAATGCATGCAAATTGTGCAATGTATACAATCATATATCACAATGAAGCTGCAGACAAACCCTGACCATAATTAAATGGATGTCCATACTAATGCTGCATCAGCTTCATGCGGTATTTACTTTTAATTACAAGTTCTTTGAAATAGCATTCATGACACGTGATGAAGATTGACTAGATTAACTCTTCTCAGCCTTTACTTCATCATTATTACTCACACAATATAAATCCTGCGACTATTTATATTGCATGAATTAATTTTTTAGGAAACATTTGAACAAACATGTTATATAATATTCCAAATAATTGAATAAAATATGACATCTGAGGTCAAGTCGGCACAAAGGGATATATACATTTGTTTTAGGGGCCGGTTGAGAAATTCAGTCATTCTGAGAGTAAAACACAACGAGATCTTGAAATCAAGAGATTTACAGTACACACACACACACACACACACACACACACACACACACAAAAACAAAAAAACAAAACAAAAACAACATTAAGGACAACATCTGACAACAGGAATCGTTCCATCCAAGAAAGAGCAACATTGATTGATTGAATTTCCTGACTGCATTAGCAGGCTGCTCTCAAACCAAGTCTTCTGCTGCCTCATTGTCAGTAGCAAAAAGTTATTAACGGTGCAATAACAGGAGGCAAGTCAGGGCACACAATATTCTCTTCTCTCTCAGGTTTTGTAATGACTTTCCCCAAAATGGAGAGCAGCCTGCTATTGCTCATTATGCTTTTTTTTTTTTTTTTTTTTTTTTTTTTTTTAAATAACAAGGGGAGGAGGTGTCAATAAATGCTGAGTTAACGGGCAAATCACCAGCTAATCACATTTATGACTGCCGAACCAATTTACTCAATGAAAAATGTAAATTATTATGTTAGAAAAACGTAAAGCGGCTTTGGCATAATGTGTGGAAGAGACTAGAGCTTGGAATTACATTTCTTCTCTGTCTTGGGAGGATATTTATGACCTGACATTTCAGCAGGCCTCAAGGTCATTTTTAAAACCAAACAAGGAAAAGTGCTCGGAAAGGTATTATCAGTGGCTCTCTCAGCTTTTATAAGGCCAGCTCTCCCTTAATCAGGAGAACGGGCCAACCTTCGACGATGCCGTGTTATTTATGTGTTTTAAAAGCAGTATTGGAGTGATTGTCTGAAAAGGTCAAGCTGCAGTGGAAGTTATTTTAACAATAAACTTTAGTGCCATTCCCCCTTTTTCCCCTTCCTGTGGTGAATAAATCAGCCTGCATTCACCCACAGCACCACCCATCACATTTATACTATCGAATATGAATCAATACACTTCCACCCCCCCCTTCCACTGTTGATTTTTTTCCTGATATCGACTCCATGCTTGAGCCTGCACAGTTTACCGCAAAACAAATCACAGTCTTGAATTTGAGAGCGCTGCTGTGATGAGCGCTCCATTGATTTCTGGATGGTGTCTGTTTGGCTCCTCTACGCAGCAGAGAGGAGCTTGGTTGGAGAGACGCTGCTCAGCTCATCCTAATTGCTTTATTGTACTCGGAAAGTTAAAGTGACTTTTGCTGAAATGTTCAGTAAATTCTGCTCTCCTCCTTCCTCCCCCCTCTGGAATATGGCGCGTCAGCGAAATGTGTCCTGCAGTGTGTAGTGACACTGCAGTGACAATGCAGCAATATTCACCGTCTTGTTTCAGAACAAATTACCAGCAGTAAGCCATTAGAGGGAACACACACACACACACACACACACACGCAATCAGCCCCCTGGGATGTGTCTCAATAATAAGTAGATATTAATTTAATTGAAGCTTAATGGATTGGTTATAGTGGGATGGACATAATTGTACTGTTATATGACTTGTTATATGATGACGATATTGATCAATATTATTAAAATTGATTATCACAATTTTCTTTTAGTATAAAAAATAAAAATGATACGACAGTTGAAATGCACTTAAAATATGGACGTAACTAGTTGAGTAATTGGGTATATGAGGTTTTGTGACATTTGTAATTGTTTATGTTCTTGTAATTCAGCGATTTAGAACCTTGCGCATCGGGTTTGTAAGTCTACGGTGGACCTTAGATGTCCTGGTTAGCAGCAGTACGGTCGCCATGTGTTTTATATAGTAGAAGAAAAAGTGGAGTGCACAGACATGACTCACCGGAGCCCACACTGTTTGTTTCTGTTCCCCGCATCCTTCACATCCGATGCCCACTGGAAATTACTTTTCAACTCATACGGAAAAGTGAAATCATAACTATACATTGTCTTCTTTTCCTCCAGGGTTAGATTTAGTTCGAGTAACATTCTCTTTCCTCTAGTGTGGAGTAAAGCTGTATTTTGTGGTGGAGGAGGCCAAACAAACCCGGGCAGATTCTTCAGCAGCGTGGCATGGATGCTGGGTGTTAATCAAAGTTTAACAGCTGAACTCGTTTTAATCCGGAGGGAGACAACGGATCAGAGGAGGAGCCAGAGCACTGAATTCATCTTCAGTGTAACACACACGCAAATCCCACCCGAGTGATTGAACTATTGCAGACATGCTTGACAAATGTGCAGTAAAAAAAAGTCTTTGGATTTTTCTTATTTGAACTACAGTTCAAGTTGGGAGAATTTGTAATGCAATCACAGCTGATTGTGCATCCTGTTTTGCATATTTTCGGCTTTACTTGAATGTGCCGTGCCATCCTGTCACTCCGGCTTATTTGTTTTTGCGTCCCTCAGACTGATGTGGCCTTTAATCCTGTCCACCACTGACAGTCCATATATATATATATATATATATATATATATTTGTATTTATTTTGTATTTTGGCCCAGCAATGATGAGTCCTGTTTAAACCTGTGTTTGAGCTCTGTGGGTCTCTCATCTCCACCACCTCAGCAGATCGATTGTATCTACCACCAGACAATAGCATCAATAAATTCAAGTAGCCTTTTTCCTCCTCTCCAAAAGCAGACAAGAATGGAGTCATTTGCATGCAGGTGACATGTTCAAAAGGGGCAAAGTAAGATGAATCAAAATGCAATTCATCAGTTTCCCAATGCTTTGACCTAATTATGTAGCTTCCTTTTTTCACGCCAGCAAGTCACATCCCATTGGTTTAGATGTGAAAGGCTGCTGATTCACCGCTTCTCTGTCCTGACTTAAATTAAATCTAGCGTGCATTAAAATACTCTCAGCCATCAACTGGACACACACTAAAATCTCCTTGTTCATCGATCGCATGTATCAGCGAGTGCTTCCTCTCCAGGATGTTCCAGGGGTTTGTACGTATCGTCTTACATCCCCATCCTGACCAGGGTAACCACAGCGCACGAAGATTTTACCCGTGCGGACCAAACAGGCATCAAAGTGAACACGAATCACGATGGTGGAGTATTGATCCCTGAGGATATTTAAATCTGTGCAAGAAATATGTGCACGTATTGGGGTGAAATTGCAAAGCCGTGCTCTCACTGTAGTTATAATAACTATATTAATAAATAGCAACTTGATGGATTATTTTGAAAGATTTTTTTATTTTTTTAGTGGCGTCAATTTTTAGTGGCGTCAATTTCTTCACTGCCTGCGTTGTTCGAAATGCTGAAAAGAGAAGCACCTCATCAACAGACAGACATTTGTAAATGATGCGATTTGAACTCTACCAGGCCAGTTGTTTTCTCCGGCAGTCCTCCATTTTGCTTTGAGTTGGTGCTTCTGTGCCCTCGTTATCTGGCCCTCCAGACTCTCCCCTCACTGTGAGGCAGAGGAGTAGAAAGATGCCAGTAATTCATTGTGTGCCACGCCACAGGCGAACCCCCCACCCCCCAACCCCCACCATTACCTTCAGACCAGACTCTGCATCTCAGCGGGACACCGCTCTCTTCCAGTCTGGCCCACTGTACTCCAGGGGAGGTTAAGGATTAGTGGGGCGACCCACTTTGGCTTCTGTGGGCACCACTCGCACTCTGCCGGGCCACTCCGGTCCACATCCAGGGAAACTGCATAAAAGATGGCAGCCTGGCGGTGAGGCTGTGGGAGGCAGCAGTCCGTGCATCCGAAATAAACTCACACCATCCCAAAACTGCCGCCTGGAGCAACTCTCACATCTGGAAATGTTCCAGCACTGAAAACAGCATGAAAATAGACCCAGCATTATAATTCTGCACATTTTTGTAATAATAGATAATACCCTGAATTTAAAAAGAAATAATGTCAATTTACCTGTACAAGGCCACGCATATATTACATTTAAGGCCATATTTTTGTATATTTTATAACACCATTTAGCTGATTTTCAATTTGCAAAACTAGCCTTGTGTTTATGTTTTTCTTATTGAAAAATTTTGTTTCAATTACAGCCCGAGATGAAGGCGCACGCCAAGCCGAAGGTATTTTAGTGTTTATATGTTTCGAGCAATGATAGACAAGCTTTTTTTCAGCAACATTCCCACAATGCCTCATTTGTTTCCTGAGCGAGTGTTCGGTTTGTTTTTATCTTCATTTTGACGTCTTTTTGTTCATGAGGGGAGCCAAAGAAATATCCTATTAACAGGCTCCCTCCTATCTCCCTACATAAATCACTGACATGGAAAGGAAACTATTCTGACTTAAGGGGAGACGGATAGAGGAATACAAATTCAGAAACATTAGAGACGCATTCATCCTTCCCTCCCTCGTCCTCCTCCTCCTCTGTATCGCATACAGGCACTTCAACAATTGGAACAACTTCTGAATGGACAATTAGGAACGCAACAAGAAACTGACAGAATGTTAAAGGGGGGAAAAAAATCTATGTGCGAAGGCTGGCGTGTGTAATTATTATACACACAGCAACTGTTTCCATTCTGTTGACATGAGAGCAGATAAATCACTGTCCACACACTTGTCAATAAAAGGCCAGAGAAATAGACTTTTGACTCCACCGATGACAAATCTTCGCTCCTTTGTGGGTAATAGTGCTATGATTTCTCTTCCTAAAAGCAGCACAGTCTTTTTTTTTTAATTTCATATATGGACAGAAAATAATTACCTCTTAACAGATGGATAGCAGCTATTAATTTGAAGATAGTGTAAAGATATTCTGGGTAATTTATACTCGCATTGCTCGCATTGCTATTTACTTAATAAAAGTGTACTGAATTCTATTCACTGTTCAGATTACTTAAAAATAATCGACTGTGACCTCGATCTGGATGCAGCACATCCATCTGCACTCAGGCCTGTCCGACGGTCACGGAGGCTGAAGTGAGAGTGGCAGAATGAAGGTGTGGTTGTCACCAGTGCGCCCACACTGATAATAAATTATCATTATCATAAAGCCTCATTATTTCTCAGTAGGCTGGATGGGATCCCAGCTGTCAGATGGTCTTTAACAGATCAGATGCTGACAGCTGCAGCCACTTTAATGTCTTTTGTCTGTATGTTTAATGGCTCCATAAAAACAAACCACAAACTATTACGATCTATAACTAGCAAAATCAACAAGTTTTATGTTCAGATAAGATCAGGCAGGCGTTGGAGACAAGCTTTTCTCATAATCTCAGAGTGATCTAAACTTCTTGGAGCTGCTCCTGGAAACTAGGTAGCTAACGCCACTACCTTTGGTGCCGCTGCTGAATCATAATTTCAATTGGTTTATGAAAACACACCCATGATTTAATAAAGGGACTTGGCTGATAGGTGATGCCTGCGACCTGTAAACTGGATAAAACCCTTGCAGACCCTGTTAACTGGATAAAACCCTGGAATCATTTTCCTCTGAGGTGAACGTGTTTAATTGTGGCCACCCATAGATGACTGCATCCTACTATAATATTTTGTACATTTTAGTAGAATCGTTGCATTTACAAAAACAAAAATTTGCTTTAAGAATCCTAAAATTAACAGCCTTGTCCTCCAGGTCCAAAACTCCTGAGACTAACAATGCAGTGCAAAACACGCTGTATTATTTCACACGCCTCCATTAGCCACCTCTCACATGCAGTAACTTAAATCTGTCACTTTCTCCTCTGTACTTCCTCTGTACCATATGTTTTCCTGCAATTTGAGTCAAATCAGAGCGCTCCACCCCTGCAGTCACTCTGGGGAGACTGCAGCTGCAAAAACATAAAAACATTCTAACTAATTGTGTCTGTAGAGCCCACAGGAAATTCAAATCATGCTGGGAAATAAGTTATAAATACACTAGCATGGCTATAAGCAACCTATTGCTTATGGCAACCTATTGCCATAAATAAAACGTGATCTCAATTGAGCTTCTTCTTTAGGTGGGGTGATGTTGATGATTATAACATGACCATTTCTGTGTGTAGGTGTACTTCAAATAAATGGTGGATGTGGGTGAAGGTCTTGTTTAAGTGGATGAAGTGTGATTCAGAAAGCTTCTGTAATTGCTTTGAAACTCTGATCCCTTAAAGGTTAACAATTGTCTGTGGACTTTGCATCTGGTTCCTTTCTGACTGTTGCAAAGCAGAAAATTATTCGGGGGCAACTGACATAATAAACACCATTATTAACCAGCAAAAAGCACAATTAGACTACTCCAGTTTTATAGGGAAGAGAAAGAAAAAGCAAATCTGTAAAGCTTTCGCCAACCAGTGCTGCAGATTAAGCAACTTTCCCTTTGAGAAATTAACTGCTAAGTATTTCGGAGATAAAAGAAGTGACAGAATATCGAAGGCTGTTTGCTTATTCAGAGGGTTTTGCCATGCATTTAAAATCATACTGTTAAGCTTGCTGACAGATGCTAATGAAGCCATGTTTACATTTTTGATTCGCTGCCTAAACAAAGATAAGGCATGCTCTCAGAAAAACAGCAAGCCCTGCAATCCAAACACATCCATTGAGTCTGTCACCAAAGACGTGACAGCTTTCTTCTTTACTAACAACAATGAGAGGCTCATTTCCATATTAATGAGAGAGGAGAAAGGCAAGTAGATGGCGGTGGCGGTGGGGGAGTGCGGCTGAGCTCAGAGGCAGCAATGTTGCTTCTTGTTGTCTTGGCACCTATTGACAAAGGCTTCAAATAGGTTGTTAATGACCAGCCTAAAACACATGGAGCAGCCTGTGGAGTAATCATATCAACATGTTGCATTTGCATATCATGCTGCGCACTGCCGCCATGCCACCTCTGTGGGTGTTCTCCTGCCGCACATCACACACGTGTATGTAAACTAATGCGGGGACACTTACTCACCAAAAAAGACTAAATAGAAGACTTAAAACCTTATATAATAAGGCACTTCCTCTGCACAGAGGAAGCAGCCTTCAATACACCCAAAGAGTGAATTATAAATTAATTCTTTAGGCAAAACATCTTTGAGGCTCAAACTGCATTTACTCCTCATGTCCAAGCTAAAAATGTTTGTATATAAACATAAAATAATTACAAATGATGCAGATAAATGAGCACATTAAAATTTCTAACCAAACATTTCACTCAGCTCCGGCGGTGGGTGAAAATTCAGGTTGGGGCCTGTTAACTCGCTAACTCACGTCTGGTTGCTCTACTGTGTTACTGTTGAACGCTGAAAAATGGTCACAGACATTTAACATTCATGACCTAAGCAAGACTTTGGGGGATTTAAAGAATTTTTAAATTTCACAATGGATTTGTGACATCTTTAAATCTCTAAACTCTTGTGCATCTGCATGTATTATCCATGTTAGCACCAGGATTAATTTTTATTGAATAGCCCATTTATTGACCTGTGTATGTATGTGTGATGCCTCACTTGGCACCTGCCAAAGTTTGTAGAGAAAAAAAACTGCTACATTACTTATAGCTGCATTTTTTTATCTGTACTATTATGCGCTCCCTATAATAAGTAGTAATTTAAAACAGTAATCCAACAGTCATTTAAACCTATGCTCATGTATTAATTTGAGGTTAGATCTGACCTTAAAAACAGCCTCATTTAAATTTGTTTAGTTATTTCTAGGGATTAAAAAGGCTAAGTAGAATTAACTTGGCATTAAAGTCTTGTTTCTGCACTCATTTTATGTTAAAATAACATATGTTTTTTATGTGTCACCTCTGAGAGGCATCTCCGAGGCGTGATCTCCCAGTTCATAGTGCATGTCATTAGTCTCCTAAATTACAAACATCGTTAGTTGAATTGATTCAGCTTAGCCTCCTGGGGGACTTGAGTGTGCGGTTCGAACTCATTTCCAGTGCAGTGTCAATCCTATTTCACAAGTTCAAGCCGACCCATTGGGGGTATGGGTTGTTCACCCCCTCTTTATCCCTACAATGTGAGGCCCTGCCACCTCATTAGCAACAAGAGAGCTGTGTGCACGCGCATGTGTGTGTGTGTGTGTGTGTGTGCGTTCTTGTGTCTGTGTGTGTGGGCCTCTGCTCTTGTTGGGTTGCTGAGTGGATCATGTCAATGTAGCACATTGACCTCGGCAACAATCTCAAAATAGTCTGCCGTTGTTGAGGTCTGTGACAACGAGAGGATATTAGGTCGACTTATTTAACAAAGGAACACGTATATGTGTGCGCTTCATTGTACAGCGTTTTCTTTTGTCACTAATTTCAGCAAAACTTTTGAAAAAAAACGTGAAAAAGCAATGCAAAAAAAGCTACACGGGAAGAGCAACAAATGTAGTGCAACACGGTCCTTGCGTGATGCAAAAGACACTAATTCCAACCAATGTAAGAAACATGATGGGGGTGGGGTGCCTTTAATAATTCATACAGAGATTGATAGATATGTGTCTCCAGAGGCGACTGTGTGGATAACATATTGCCTGTCTCTCCGTGGAAACTCGGCTGTGGACTCTGGCTGTGAATTTGTGAGTATTGAGACAAGGGTCAGAGTTCAACATGAAAGGATCAGAAAACAGTGATACACTGAAACTATACCTCCAACCAACCGCCTTCAATGCTGCAGATATCTGTGCTCCCCACCGTGAGGCTAACCCTGATGCATCGGTGCATGAATGCGAACAGCATACATGTTGTAGTTACTTTAGTATGCCAGATATGGCCACTAGATGGCGTTTTGTTTATATTAAAAGAAAAAATGCAACTACTTCTATTTAAGAATTTCTTAAAAACCAATAGATAGATAGATAGATAGATAGATAGATAGATAGATAGATAGATAGATAGATAGATAGATAGATCTCTAAAAATATTTCACATTTCCAAACAGTCTGGAAATGATTTATTTTTATAGCGACACTGTATAAGTGTGTTGTGCAAGGATCTGCATGCTTGCAGCCTGGTTCTCAATCAATTAATGACTTTGTGGAATATTTGATCGACGTTTTTAGATGTAAAGTGTTAAAAGAATGTTGCATATCATACCAAATTTCTTGGAATTTCAGATTTCTTGGAATTACAGCCAATGACAGTACAGGATGGGACAGTGATACAACATTCATGTGCAGGTAGCTATTCACAAGTTCCATATTCTCCACAACCACAACTCTTTTAGCGAGAGAATTACACAATGATTTCAGCTGTTGTCTTCCTATTTCAAGTTAGCTGCTCATTTATTAGCTTCTGGGTAGTTTCTGACCTTTGGCTGTATGTGTTGTTGTGACTGACTCTATTTTGGAGACCAGAAAAAAATAAAAGGTCTTGATGAACAAATATGTCATGATAAGTCCTTGAAGGGCTGCTGCCCCCATGCACAAAGGAGCAACTCAGAATGGTTTTTGTCTGTGAGCGTTTGAAATCTCCAGTGTTGATTTCTTGTAGATAATATGCAATCTCACTCAAGCATCAATAACATTCTAGCTGGGAGGTTGAAGGATTCAATTTGGCCTCACTCCTTTTCAGCTTCATTATTCCACGGAGGGTTTCTTCGCTGTATGCTACATCTCTCCAATTGTGTTGACAAGAGGTGCACAATTGTTGATCGCAGATCAATCCAAAGTCAAAGAAGGTCAGACCGAATGCAGAAATCGAAAAGCGAGCTATAGATGATTGAGCATCCTGACTAGCACCTCGCAAAATAATCTGCAGCCATTCATTTGACCATGCAGAGTGGCGGGCAGAGATTAAAGATGGAATGAGATGTAGATGTGCTCTAATGATGCGTGTATTGATGGTCATTCTTTGCACAACAATTTCCAAGAAAGGACAGTAAGAATCAATCATGTGATATCACCCATGACCCCAAGCCTTTTAAAAAGTACCAGGGGAGTCACATGCCTTGCCACATAGTTGTGTCAAATCAGTCACGCATGCATGGGTGAGCCCATGGTGTGTAAACCTACACAAACCGCTGAATTACTCACAGAATTACTTGCAGTTTGCCGTCAGATAAAATGGTATATTAGCTCTCATTATTGTACCATGACCATGTGATTACACAATACTTGTGTAGTTCTTAAACAAGGATTAACAGATTCTATAATAACCACTTGTGTTTAATTTCTCTGTTTTTCAGGTATCATGTGCAGTGGAATTATCCGTGCATTTATTTAAAAAAAAAAAAAGATTTAAGGCTAAATTCTTCATCAGACTTGTTCTATACGCATAATGCTCTACTTGTCAGCTACGGCATGTACTTTCCATGTGCTTCCATGTCTTTCCATGATACTTGACATTCCAGAGCCCCAGTTTGCAAAAGTTTGCAGAGGTGGACAGGTGTCATCTTAGCATAACAGAGGCCGAATACATGAATACCGCAGCGCTGCACCAACACTCCAGTGTAAGAATACTGGTGTACACCTCTGCACAGAGATGGACTGGAGCACTTTAATAGGCATTTTATTTTGAAAGAAGTGTGCTTTGTTTACTTTAAGTGCTGCTTTGGCCACAGTTCTGCTTACTTTAAAAACTTTGGTGGTGATTTGTAAAACTTCAGCCATAGCACTTGAATTTTTAGGGTCTATCGTGAAGACTTTAAATATCATAAGACAACAACAACAACAACAAAAACAACAACAAAATAAATTCAGTCTATTCATCAGGCAATAACCGAGATTTCTGATTTGGCTTCACCATGTTTGTTTATCAGAAACAGAAGGTGTGTAGTTGTGGCGGTGGAGGAAGAGGAGGAGGGGGCTTCTTCTTGGTTTATGTCATTGGCTTAAACGACCCAAGACCCCGCCTTGATGAAAACAGGAGAGTTAGACAGCGTAAGACTGGAGAGAGAAAGAGGGGGAAGAGAGGGAGAAAATAAAGCAGCGAAACAGTTAGACACACACCTACTCGGCGTTTACGCTCGGCTTTAATAAACTGACCGCATTTCAAACACTGCAGCCCGCTCGTTTCTATCCTGTCAGACCTCCTCGATCTGCTCGTTTCCCCCCCCTTTTCCAGCGACCCGGAGGATTAACAAGGTGGAATCAGAATTACTCCCAAATCTTCATGAAACATTTCTCCCCGAAGAAGTGGATGATGCTGCCGCCGGCGGCGTGTGCCTGAAAGAAGTCGGCTCCACAACTTGCTTTTTCGCGTCATTCAACCAGGTAAGACTGCGTTTATTTTATGTTTCTCTCACAACAGTGGCCCAGTTTTTTGTTTGTTTCGGTTTTTCTATTATATATATATATATATATATATATATATGTTTGAGCCACAGGTGCAACCCAACAGACTTGGCAGAAAGTTAAGATGAAATATAAATATAGTTCAAACATGTCAGATGATTTAAATGCAAGCTATTGTGGTGTTTAGCCTGTCCTCATTAATCAGCGTTCAGTCGCTTCATTTAGCCTGTGATAACTATATGTAATTAATTAAAGAAGTCCCCTAAACAAAGAAAAAGCAAAATCTTTAGCCATCCATCAGTCAGTATTTAGTGTTTATATGAAAGCATAACACTTAAATGCCTGTTATACTTGCATGTCTCTAAACTTGTGTTTTCTGAATATGTTTAAATTTTATCTCCATTAAAGCCAACAGAAAAAAGGCTGAGGTGATCCAGCACCACTTAGTGTTGGTTCACTAAATGCCATCCATTAATCANATATATATATATAAATATATATATAAATATATATATAAAACGGTCGTGTTTCTGATCGGAGTTGAGATATGACCGCCCGTCCTCGGAGCTTCTAGGTCCGCATACTGACCATGTGTGTCCACCTTACTGCGCCATGAAGATGGAGGGGGAAGAGTGGGAACAGTCGGGGTGGGTTGTACACGTCAGGGATGTTTTCAGTCGCCGAAAAACGTAGGAGACTGTCGAATCTGCTCATGAAAATATCGACCAGCCTCGCTATTAATGTCCCACAGGGGTATCCGGGATTTTTTGGACGCAGCGGGACTCCGCGGGGGAGTATGACGGTTAAAAGAACATAGGAAGTGCTTTGCGGAGTTGTGTGTGTGTGTGTGTGTTCGTAATTCTTGCCGTGCTTTACACTTGACTCGACTGAGTGAGTTTTGGTCGGGAATAGTAAAAGACGTCATCGTGCACCGGTAAGCGCGTGCACCCTTCTTCTTCTTTAGTTGAACTGTACATCTGCTGCCCCAGCCCCATCACCATGTCACCGGCCCTTTTCAAATGCGCAGTTTGTAGGACTTTTGTCTCTATAAACTTATTTCTTTCCACCACCCTGGCTAAATAGCAAGTGCTTTCTGATGTTGAATATGGCTTTAGACTTGTAGAGTGGAGATAAGTTGTTCCTGGTGAGTCCTTATGTCACTGGATCCTTTTGGAGATGACCTCTTCAATCATTATCCCCTGGAGGACTGGGATGAACAGATTTTTAATCGTTGCCTCGCTGTTCCTACAAGTAAATACAGTTTTTGCTGAGAATCTGTCACTAAAGTGTAGCTTATGTTTACAGCCAATTATACAAATGAGCTGCTAATTACCTTGTGCTAAGATTCTCCTAGTTTAATTAATTTGCTGGTTGCTATAAAAATATGTCAGCAATACAGATATTGAATTAATAAAGCAGTTATCCTTATCTCATACTCTTCAGTTAATTACTCATATAAGTATTTAGCCACATCGATCTTTCCAATATAACAACTTCCAAACTGGTACCTTTGAGCTAAAAGGATTTTGACCTTGGTGAAGATGCCCTTTGTTTGTGCCTGCATGTATTGGACAAGGAACGGGGGTGTGTGCCTTAAGTAATATAAGGCTGCTACAGATGTGTGCAGAATGGACATCTGCTCTGTTGTAAGCTATTGACACGGAAGCTGTTAAGATGGTAGTCAGCTCTGCACAACAGAGCTCCCTTGTCAGAAAGCTCCATTAAACTGCTCCGGTCACAAGTGCAGCAGGGATGTGGTCATAACATCGAGCAGTGTTCCTTTTTCCTCACATTCCAGGTATATTTGCAGCCCATGCTGTGCCACAGTAGAGTTCCTTTTCTTCCTCAGGACAATCAATTCTTTTACAGCCAACAGAGTTGCTATAGATAACTTGAAATGGTATTTATTTATTTATTTTTTTGCAGATACTTGGCATTTTTCTGCTTATTTTCATACAGGGAGGCAGCGTTTAGAAATCGGGATTGCTGAGAGGGGAAATTGAGCAGACTCGGTTAGACGACCCCGTGAAGAGCGTGCCCTCTGCCACCTTCTCCTGTGTTGCCGAGCAGCACCCTATCACTCAAGGCAATTGAACGTCTCTGAGGGGACCTCTGTGAGTCCCGTGCAATATTTATTACTATCCATCATCCCGAGAGTCTCGCTGTAAGGGTGAATAACAGAGGCTGCTAAGTTCTGAGTTAAAAAGTTCCCCTTGCCAGTGACCATTAGAAGGGATTTATGGGAGCAGGCTCCCTGGAAATGCTGTGGAAGCACGACGGAGCATGTTTTAAGAGTTGCTGCGTACCCGCTGGGCTCTGGTGCCAAATATGTCACGGGATGAAATGAAATTGTGACCGAGGAAAGAGCTGCAGTCAACTTCTATGTAACTTCTGTTGAAGTTTGCCTTCGTTCAAGGTTTTATATGGATTAATTATTAATTTCTGAAACTGTCAAAAGAGAAAAATTGCCATCCACTTTTCTGTCAAATATTTCACTGCAAATTGGGAAGACGAAACTAGTAGGCAAAGCTAATTAAAATGTGATCTGTGACATAAGTCAGAGTTGATTACCACTATAATGCAAATCATATTATTTATGCAGTCTGCGTTACAGAGCTGGTAGATTCTACCACAGTATCTTGAACATGGGAGCAGGGGGTTGTGTGTAAATAAGTGTATCTAGATGTCCTCACTACTTCATGGTATCGTTTGATCCAACAGAGATGAGACAGACTCTGCTTCTTTCTTCTCTGTTTTGATATTGTTTATCAGGTTTAAAACAATTGGGATAAACCTGAAAGCAAAGTGAAGCTGTAGGGATGGGGCATAGCTAGAATCCTTTACTGTGCTCCTTCGATTTGAATATGTGTTTTTAATTGGTCTCCGAAGGCCAGGATTTCTCTTTTCCTGCCGTCCGCAAAAGTGTCTGCATGATGCGACTGCACCAAGCTCGAGGAGCCCGAGAGCTACGGTGTTCATTTGAAGCCCAGCTCATTATCTCCAACCAAAGACAAGATTGATTTAGCTGAAAGCCAGGGTGATTTTTGAGAGGGGAAAAAATATGCACGGGAAAAGAACTGAAAACTGATCAAGACGGTAATTCTTTGCTGCAGATCGCTTTTGGTCCAAGCGAATAACTTTAAACCGGGGAGCTGCAGCGGAAAGTACTCAATGTCTTCTGCGCTCACAACAACTAAAGGCGCTATCACTCAACTGGAGCTTCCCTCTCGTGCCTTCAGAACTCATCTAACCGTTAGAAGTGGTATATTGAAAAGATATCTCAAAGAAACATTTTGCTTGTCATTCCCATTCCTCTGCTCTCCTGGGGCATCCGACGTTACAGAACGTTATAAATTGCGGAATGCCCGCATATGCGAGTTTGGTGTTGCCGTCAGATTTTTTCCGCTGTCATCGCTTAGTCCTACATAGCTATAATTTCATTGACAGTGGCAGTGATTGTGTTTTCCGGTGCTCCACAGAGGTAAAGGATAATTTTTCCAGTGAATGTCTTTTTCATGGTAACTGGGAAAGTGGAACCCCGTGCCAGCACTATTCTTTTCACCGTACAAAGGGACAAGATTCAGCGATAAGGCTCCCATAACAGATCTACAGTATTCTCTAACACAAACAGATGTATTTTAGTCTGGCTGAACCTCGTGCTGCTGAATTGGCTAGCAGATAGGAATTTTCTACAGATATTGGATTGGGTGTAACAGTCTGCGCTTTTATCTCACACTGCTCCACATTGGTATTAAGGGAGAGTGACGCGGCCATGTAATAAAATGGAAATACATTGTCTTTCAGCCATGTAAAAGGTCATATAACTCTTCCATACTTTTCAGCTGACGTTGCTGATGTCAAAGAGGGTCCTGTTCACGTTGCAGTACGATGTGGTCGGGCAAAGCTGTAGCGCGGCAATTAGAGCTATTAATTATTTTCTTACAACTTAATACTCTTTCATTTAATACATATTAATTGATGTGCTCCCGAATCCACGCTCACATAATCCACCAAGGATTTCTCAAAGGCAAGCACAAAAGGCTTTTATTATCTTAGAGAGGAAGTGGTCTTTTGGGAGGTAAAGTGCTCCTGCTCACTTCTATAGTACATTATGAAACAAGCGTAAGTGAAATGAAATTACAACGTATCGTCGGCACGATGAAGGATCGCAGTGAATAATCACCTTGCCAGAGCTATTCTTGTAACATCAGACCTGTTCTTTTGGATCAAGGTGGGGGTTTATAAAGTCCTTGTTTAAATAGTAAAAAGCAGTTTCAAGGTGAAACTCACGGTAGGCCAAATGTTTGGGGAGGCTGGATTAATTTCATGTCCTATAATGTGATTTGCAATAACTCCTCCTCTCCTGCCCTTGGTTTCTTTGGAGATGGGCTCGCCTAATGAGAGACGAGGGTGGGGGGCTGCCGTGTCTACCGCCTGCGTTTATGAAGGTTTATTGGGCTACTAAATGGAATTACGCGTGACGATGCATGCTTACAAAATCATCAGCATTTGCAAAACCCTCAAATGCAAATTTGGTGCACACATTCTGAAGACGTTTTCTCATATACGCAATCGTGTGAAAACAGTCAGAGTAAATGCAAACACAGCATGTAGTGCCTTGCGTGTGTGTCCTGCTCATTCATTGTATATAAGCTACAAAAGGGTTAGGTTAAATATACAGAAAAGGTTTCCTCACCTGTCACTGTCCTTGTCAGTATACACCGTAGCATACTACTGTATCTGAATACCAACCCTTTTAATGTGTCTTTGATTATATGTGTGCGTTAGCGGGTGAATTTGAAGAAGCAGAAGGAAACTGCAAAGCATGTTTGCTTTCTGATAAAATCAGAGATTGAGGTAGTCAGTGAGTGGGTGGGCTGCAAGCTTTTCTTGAGGGTGATATAACTGTTAGCACTTTCTCCCCACCGCGCCTTCTGTCATTCTCTTTTTGCAAATCTCTCTGCTGCCACGCAACAAGTTGCAAGTTGCAAATATATAACATACTTTTGAAAATCCTTTTCAAGTTTCAAGAATTGAATAATTTGTCATGTATTGTGACATTTCATTTCTTTTGTACAATACAGATAACGATTTGCACAAATTAGCACACCTAATAGCTCATTCAAGGGTGGAATATACTCTAATATTAATAGGGAGCTTTGCAACATAGCCACTGCACTGCTTAATCTATATTTGCTCACTTGTGTATTTCTGCAGGAATAGATTTTAAGCTGCAGCTACAACCAGAAACAGGGATACATGTGTAATTTGGGAATCAAATTTTAGCCGAAAAATGTGAGCATTCATAACGGGAATAGTTCAGAAATCTCACATAAGACTTTGATAAAGCTGTATTGTTATCACCACCTTTTTTTTTAAATATGTTTGAATGCCATATGAAATACCTAAGCGCCGCTTTGACCTTGGTATTGTTATTCTGCATGTTTCTGATGGAAAAGAGGTTACTGGAGCTAACACACAAAGCTAAAACATGACATGTGACTGAATTCCTCTTGCAAAAGATGGTTTTGTTTCCTACCAATATCATGTCTTGTGACTTATCCTCTGCCAGTAAAATTTCCCCTTTGTCCCTAATTGATATGACCAGTTCTCTCTATGTACAGCTCTGCTTATAGTCTGGGAAGGCTATAGACCATCATGTGCTTTTAGAGCCACGTGACACCCATGTAGTTTCACCTGACAGTGTAGTAAATGCACAGCATCATCCACCCCCACCCCAGATCTTACCCACTTCTGAGAAGAATGTATGTAAAGACCAAAATCGTGGGTGATGTTCTGAGGTGGTAGAATTAATAAAAAAGAGTAAATTGTCGGTTCAGTGTCAGACTGTGTGTATTCTTTGTGCGTGCGAGTCTCTTGAATCATCGTTGACTTATTTATTTCAAGTGCTTATTTCTGGTACTTAACACGAAAGGCAGGAATTTCTGTCTGTTTTTTTTTTTTCAGAGTGGCAAAGGCTGGACAACCTGGGTGACATGCGCGGTGTGGAAAGTGTGTGAGCCCAACTTTAGTGCTGTGTATTAAGTGAAAAAAAATCATGATTTGACTAATGAAAACCTTTTCAGCTTTACACCAAGGCTAGATGGATCACAAGTCTAATAAATAATAAAAATAGGAAATCAACCTAGGAACAGATTGTACAGTGTTTGTCCTTTTATGCAACTCTCTGCAATTTGAAAATGCCTAGCCAGATCCCTCCAGTCAAGCATGTCTGGTAGTGGTCCATTCAGTGCAACCCTGCAGCACATATCAAGGTGGCCATAATAGTATTGTTCACCGATCACTGATGTACAGTTAATTTTAACTATAAATACCTCGTGCTCCAACTCTGCAAAAAAACAGGTTTCTTTCATGTAAAAGCTGAAACTGCCAGTGCAGTTTTTCAGGCACAACGTGCAGGAGACAACTTTGGTGGGAAGAACTCAGGTCTGAAAAATCTGTAGAACCCTTCAGCTGTTGGCACCTCTCTGATCTTAGATCAGCAAGGACAAATGGCGAAATTCCTTGCAGCACATCAGGCTGCTGGCCTCTTTGTTACTTTCCCATCTGGTTTTGATGAAGCTGAAAACACTCATGACTCCAGTTTTTGTCACAGACACAATTATTTTTACCTCAAGTATAATCTCTTACCGCTTATCTTGTTGGGGGAAATAACATTGGGGGTTGCTGGATGTAGGAGCGATCTGTTTGGCGCGCTAGGATTTAAATTACAGGTCGGCATCACACTGCACACACACACATACGACGCAAATGCTGGCCAACCCGCAACATCTGACATGTCAAACCATCGTTTCCAACCAAGGCAGTGGCCAAAATCACCCAGGCAGCCGGCCTTTGCCTTAGATTGGCAGGGAAAACCCTGGAAGTGGAATGGAAACTAGAGAGGAGACAATTGGACAGGTCATTATTCATTTCAAAAGTTCATCTCTTCTTGGAATGTTGGTACAGAAAACTCCCCACGAGTCATCGGTTTTCTTTGAACACGAACATGAGTAAGCGTGTATATTAATTGCTTGGCCATTATTAATGGGTTATTGATTGTGCTCTCCTTAAAAAGAATTTGTGTCATTCTGTCAATGAATTCAGTCCTTCATTCATTGTCTGAATGTCAAAAAAGGGAGAGGAATGAAACAGAAATGATTTACCTTACCTTTACCCTAGCTTTTTTTACCAGCCTACTTCTTATATCTATTCAATTTCCCGCTTAACCCCAGTCAAGGTCTTCTCACTTATGTAATGTCTCTAAACATTTGTGCAGTATTGCAGGAAGTCAGGCATGCCAAAACTGTGCAAAATGTCCTTCTGTGCACCCCCACAGAGGTGGGACAGATGGCAACCCTCGTTCTCAGTCTTGTAAACTGCCTGTGACAAGAGAAATGGCACATACACAGCTGAACTCGGGCAATGCTAACTAGGGCTTTACAGACAGTGGTGGACACAGTTCCATGCACACCAATCCCCGAGGTGCGTACTGTCATGCCAATATAGCATCCTGCTTTAACCACATTGTCTTTGGATTTTAATTAAAAGAGTGTTAATTGATTGTAACTCCTGAAAAGGCTGATTTTGGTAGTTGCTTATGTTGCTGCCCCTGTTATCCTGCTTGTAGCTCCCAGATAAGTGAAAATATCAGATTGCTGCTTTGGGTCCATCCATCACAGTGTTAAAGGTGACCTAGAGTTGCTAATTCAGCTTTTAATCACCAACACAGCCGAGTGTCGCACACTTTTGTGTTGCCCCCTCCTTTACCTAACAACTCTCAGGGTAGAGTCCATTACTGAGTAAACAGACAGTGAAACGTGGAAGAACTGAATGAAGATGCCCAGTGTAGAACCCCCAGAGGTGAGATCAAATGGCAGGCCCGGTGATGATGAGGGATGTTTATGGTCTGGCACTCTATTAACAAGAGGTCCTTCCCTGCTGGCACATAATGAACATCTACCTTGTGAAATGGTCCTTCCACAGCCTTTTTAGCTCTCTCTCCCCCCCACACACACACACACACACACACACATACACACAGACACACTGCTGAATTACCAACCACTTTCATCAAAAAATGTCCTAATTGCTCTCAGTGGCAAGTCAGGCAAAGGCCCGTGATCGAATGAATGGGTTTTATGGTAACTTGACAAGGTGCCTGGCTTTTGGCATTATTATCTGTGCTGATTTGAATAAATGTTCTAGTGCCATTTTTTTCTTCTTTGTATGTTAATAGAAGTCAGTTATGGCTGTTTTGGCTGGAACTCTTCATTTTTTTTTTCTCTGTGTACATGGCAACGCCTCCTCCAGATGTCCCCCCACTGCAGGAGGCTGTGAAACACATGCAAAAGGCTTACTGCCTGTTACACACACACACACACACACACATACACACACACAAAAGATCTCTGGGTGGGGGCACTTCAGCTGACCTGTTATGAAACAAGCCAGGAGCAATGATAGTAGAAGCAAGATGGCCAAGCAGTTGCAGTGTGTTTCTCTCAAGAGTTAAACATTGCTGTCAAAAGCAGCTGTGTGTGTGTGTGTGTGTGTGTGCGCGTGTATTTGTGTTTGTCTCAGAGAGGAGAATGTGTTCAGAAATCACAGACAATGTACCATCTGCACATGGCAGGGTGTATGAGTGACACTGGACCACTGCTGTGAGGAACTATTGCATTGTTATTAAATGGCCGTTGCCTCACTGGCAGCCATATTAAAGCCTCAGATCCTCAGCCTAATGTAAGACAGCAAGGAAAAAGGAAGGGAAAAAAAGGGAGAAAGAAATAAGCTGTAACCAGTTTGGCCTTCTGGACATGGTATCACGATATGCAGCTGCGATGGCATGGATTAAAAGTTGGCAGCACAAACTTCTTCAAAATAAAGAAGCAGAAAAAAGGATTTTTTTTCTCTCTGCTCCCTTCTTTTTCTCCCACCTCTCTATCTCTCTGTCCCCATTCACCACCTCTATTGGCTCAACATCTTACACAAGGTGCAGTGAGAGGACAGCTTTTTTTTTTCTACTTGAGCTGAGTCTTAAGAAATGCAGATTTATCAGCTAAATTCACACCAGATCCACTTTTGGGGGGGGGGGGGGGGGAAGGAATTTTTATTTTACATAAAACTTTTCTGTGTGTGCACCAAAACCACCCTGGAACCTATGAGAAGTTCATCTGCAGAATTAATTAAACCTTCCACTCGCTCTGATGGATCCAGTCTCGCTGTAGTGATGTGTTGACTATTTGATGCTTAGTGGCCTTTGTGCACACTGTAACAGTAGCAGGCAAAGTATGAAACGCCACTGAAGTGTAAGAGTTGATTAGCTCCTCTCGCTCCCCCTCATCTCATTCCCTCGCACTCAGGGCAGTAAAACGACTCTTGAGATTGCGCGCGGCGCTAATAGTTCCTTGTTAACTTTCTTTGTGCCATAGGTTATTAAAATGATGTGGGATTTGAATGCCGGGTTGCTGAATTGATGACTTTTGTAGAGTCTGGCTGTTTTTGAGAAAAAAAAAAAATACTATTTTTCACCTGGAACATTCCAGGGTTGTTCGTCAGACTTATGAAAAATCAGATAAAATTGGTATTCGTGTCCCTTCCAGGTCTCAGATCCACGTATCAATCTAAATCAGTGTTTCTCCAAGAGTGGTCCGTGAGGTGACACGTAACAAATCACATTTTAAAATTTTAAATTTCAATGTTTAAAATTCAGTGTAAAATCAGTGTTTCTTGAACTCCCAATATTTAAAGAATTCACTTTATTGTATATTTCCTGATACATCTGTCATACCAACACCTGATCATTACTTAGCATATTGTTTTGGGGGCTATTTAGACTCAGGTGGTCCGTGAGTGTTTATTTATGGGCGTATTGGTCTGAAAAAGTTTGAGAAACACTGATCTAGATTTTTAAATAACCATGAAGCTGCGACCCAAGGATTCAAGCTTCAGATTTGTGAATGGCAAGTGAACTGTGCTCAAGGGAAAGTGAAATGCCTACATGGTTTTATTTGACCGGCTGGGTGAAAAATAAATGTTGTGTTTATTGTAATGAGGTGTGTAGCGTGTCACTGAGGGGGGGGAATTCCTGCTGAGAGTGACTCACAGCATTAGAATCTGTTATCAGATACGCATTACCACAAAAAATATGTATTGATGCATCCCTAATTTTATTATTTAATTATAATCACATCACATAATTGAATAATCGCCACGATAACGTGATTTGATTTATTTCTTAATAATGAGCAATTACGTGTTTCAGGTTGTTCACTTACACAAAAATATTTTGTACTTATTTATTTTTGGCTGAAGTTGTGGTTGCTACACCCTTTTACGGTAGCGATTCGAATCTTTGGGAATATGGTGTTCCAGTTTGCCTCCTAACACTGTGGTTGTGATACACAGATTGCAACATGCTGCAATACCGGCAGCAGATATTGAGCAATATTTTATAAATTTGCTGGACACAGTGATCTGGGGTTGAGGCGGGTGGTGTGAAGATGCCCGTAAAAGTGCCAGAAATATCTTTATTTCCGTTTTCCTTACACAAGTGATTTTTTTTTTTTTTCTGCTGAGCGATTCTCATCCCGCTTGACAGAACCTGACATTTGGAAAGGTCTGTAAGGAGGATTTGTTTGTAACAGCCTCAAATTACAGTGGCACAGAGCGAACAGGGAGGGATTGAGACAGAAAATGGCTCCTGTTTATTTAAATGTCACTTCTATGAGGTGAATGCTTAAGCTCCCCCCCCCCCCGAGCATTACATGGAAATTTCTCACAATATTAAAAATATCTTACCGTGTTTTAGTCTCTTTCTCTCTGTCTCTCTGTCTGCATTATTGGCAGTGAGCTTTAAATCTTGTGAAGTCGCGCCAGCATCTTGACGACATTCACAACCCAATAATTTAGTTTTTTTTTTTTTGTGAAGGACCGCTGTTTCTGGTTTATACTATACAGACCTAATATTAAACAGTTATTTCCAGACTGTCCTAATTTCTGCCCAACTGTCAGAACAAAGAAAAGTGTATAGCTAGTCTATAGCTAGTTTCTACACAACGTGGCTGTTTTATGAGAAGAAATGACCGAAATTTATGGCGTTTCAGTTCAAAAGCCAGCCTCTTCATCCCGAGTCACCAGTAAAACAAAGGAAGGCGTCTATCTCGCTTGCTTGACAAATAGCTGATGACACTGTCGGATCGAGTCTTCACATGTCATGGCAGCTGCTTGAACCGGATGACGAGCACCTCTGTGTCTGTATTTCTCAGTTTCAGCTTCATACACACTATATTTATCGTCTCGTCGCTGCTTGTGCACATCAATAAATAATGTGACTTAAGTGGCATCTGTGCTTGACAAGTGTTTTCCTAAAAGGAACGCACCCTTTTGCTGCCGCAAAAGACAAATCTGACTGGAGCTGCCTGTGAGTCCGCAGCGAGTGCTCGCGGCTGTATGGTTTCCATCCTCAGCCTGACTATCTTCCCACAGTGCTGTCAACGGAACATCTGCCGCTGCAAACAGTGTGTATTTTAAAAGAGGCGTGTATCCATAATTAAACTAAAGCATAAGAGACGATGCTGGTTAACGTTGGCATAACAGAATCCATTAGAATAAAGAATGTGCTAGTGATGAGTTTGTGTTGAGTTTGCTTCCATAAAAATCTAAGAGAAGCAGAGAAGACCATGATGTTCCGATGAGTGTGCAATTCAGGAAAAATGTGTGACTTCCTCAATAGAGCAGCGGTACACTAACACCTCATAGTTTATTGCTTCCTGTTGTAGGAGGAAGGCCTCTGACCATTGTCAAGTAGCTCTTTGTTATCAAGTGTAGTATTACACTAGCATGCACAATCATTTATTTGCATTCAGTTGATTGGATGAATGGTGACAGTCTGTTTTCTAATGGTAAACTTTAGACGGGTGAAGAAGAGACGGGTGTTAGCTACAGCTTTGATGCAAATCATTACCCGACTGAACAGTAAAACTGTTGTGAAATATTGCATATGAATTCAACACCTCATATAAATGATACATTTATGTACATTTATAAAATCTTTAAAAAAAATAAACCCAGAAGTTTAGCAGAGGCGTTTATCGTATGTTTTGTAATTGTGTGCAATATCCTACAATAATTCTCTACCACACATCTCATATGTAAAAACGAAACAAATTCAATTCTTCAAGTGTGATACCTAAAAAATGTTGCACAGTTTAGTGAAAAAATGATTTAGGGTTGTTGGGAGTGATTACTATTATTTCTTGCACAGATCTAATTAAAATGTTAAGTTCAGATCTCTTGTCTTCAGCGTCAGTCACATTTCTCCTTGCTTGTCAAAGTAGCTGCGCTAAAGTCCCACATTCTGCTGTGTGAATCTGTGTTTATATGGCTTCCCCGGAGAATAGGAGTTAATTGCAAAAACAAGTTTTAATTGGGCTTGTGTTTACAAAATGTCGCCTTCGTGCTCTAGTTTTACGTAGAAGAATAAATAGCTTCTCCTCAGATTTTTTTTCCTCTAACTGATATATAGGCCGTGTTGTGTAGATAATTTACTAAATGCCATTTTTGGCCTTGCAGCTTTGTGTGGAACGCTAATGTGATGGATATATTTAGCTGTGTTGATCGGACCCCTAGCATCCTTCAGCCCACAGTATTTGTTTTAAGCCTACTACAGATGTGTCTACATTAGTTATGGTTCATTTGAAGTTCAGTGTGTTTTCTTAGATAAACAAACCAGTCAGTTTCCAGTTGAGAGCACTTATCTGCTTGTCTCTGATAGCAAATTGTCTTCTCTCTGTTGTTGCTTTTTTCAGCATTATATCAAGGTGAGCTGGTAAAAGTGGTTGTCTGCTTTGCGATCTGTGTCTCTATTGAAAGTGCAAATGGTATTCAACACATTTAAATGGATTCAGTTTGTGCAAGAAGTGAAAAATTCTCAAAAACATTTAGCTTAAAGAAGGTGAAAGTGACTGCTGCTACAGCCTGGGACCCTTTTAACTGTGTGTTAAAAGGGTCACGAGGTCAAAGAGTGGTGTGAGAGCTTTAGGGTTTAATCAGTTTGTTATTCTATTCATAGGTATGAATTCTTAATGAAAAAAATGCATGTTAATATTTTTAAGGATTATTTGAATAAATAACAACGTCCATCTATCCATCCATCCGTCCATTCATCTTCCGCCGCTTATCCAGGGTCCGGATAAATAGTAACTTATTCTAGCATAATTACCTTTGAGTAAAAACTAGAGCTGCATATCCATCTGTCTATCCTCTGGTAAGCATCTCATCCTTCCTAATCAGGGTCATGGGAGTCGATCTCACAACCACCGTCAGCCACCATCATACAGTAGCCATGTCTCCTCTGTGGTTGCTACAGTAACTGCGCCAACATATCTTATACCTAAAATATGTCCCAGTAATAGCTGAGCTGCTCTTCATCATACTCTCTTCCCTCTGGTCTCTGTCATCACTGTGGTGTCTACAGGGGATGGCCACCTAAGGCAGTTAAGATTCATCTGATTGAATTGGAATAGATCAACGTGGCCAGATTTGGATCCACGACAATTTGAATACTGCAAAGCTTTTTGCAGATCAAGCAGTTTTTATAATATGCAAATATGCAGTATGAATGCTGGAAAGAATTCAGACACTGATCCGGTTTGTCGGTACTTTTACAGTTTTTAAATGAAACCTTATTCTGATTCTGCCTTCCTTGAAGCCCTCGAGTAGAGTGCAACTTATATTTAAAAAGGCGGTAAAACAAAGAGCAGGTACTTTTCTGGGGCCCCACCTCCCAGTTCTGTATGGCGGTCATGTGTTTTAAGACAGAGTTGTTTAGGAGCCTTTTTTCCTTTTTTAGCCATTGCTTTAACAGCTACTTGAAGCTGGCTTATGTGTCCAAAAGAGGTTTATGTATAGTGACATTTCCTCCCTGCTCTCTCAGCTGCCAGCAGCTCTGCATGCTTTGGTCTTTAAAGTGGGCCTCTGGGCCTTGGGCCACCAGCTCTGTGCTTTTTTTCCTCTGTTGGCTGCACTGGCCCTGCTGTGAAATGTGATCAGTCAGCGTCCTTAGGGCCTGAACTGGGTGCTGTCCGCTGTCTGCAATTTAGCGTCGCTTAATACATGTGCAAGATTCCTGAAACAGTAAAGGGTCTTAGAAACAAACAATAGCACCTGATGATGCAACACGTGTTAATAGGCGACAGGAAGGTGTAATTCATTTTTAAAATCTTCCATGAAAGTTTGCATTTTGGTTACACTCTGATCTTGGGTTCTACACCTGTAGAGATATTGAGGCTATAAATCAGGTAAAAACCTTGCCTGCTTTACACATATTGAACTTGGCCTCTGTAATTAACCTGTGGAGGACCAAAGCGGACAACCCATGAAAGCGTCATTAGCCTATGCCTTTTTTATTGTTCTCTAAATGCTCATTTATAGAGCATCACACTGACCTGCATGACAAAAAATGTCCCACTGCAGTAGTTCTGAACAAATTCATGGTCGTTAATATTACCATGCGCAATACAAAAATGTGTGTACAGAAAATGTGAATGTATATAATCTGTTAGAGTGCAAATCAAAAGCAGAATCTCTGTGAAGCTGCACAAGTTGTTCATAATTGCAATCATACCTCAATTGCAATAATCAGCAGCATTATTGTGGACAATTCCCAATGGCACATGAGTGTATCGTGGAATGCTTTAATCAATGATAAATGTAAACACAGTGACAAATTGAGAATTAATTATTTGCTGAAATTGTCTTAAATTTGTAACAAACCCATTTTAGAATCCAGCCTTTAATAGAAGTCATTCTGTAGCATTACTTCACATACCCTTTTCCTCCTTTTCCTCCTCACGCTACCAAAATTCGGTTGTCTTCTGGTTTAGTCAACTTGGTGTTTTGATCTGTTTTTTTTTTTTTTCAGCATCAGCATGTGGTGAGGTAACCCGGGGGACTCTGAAGGTGTATAAGTATTAGAGACAGACAGACAGACAGCCTTCAGGGCTTCCCTCCAGCCAGTCCAACTGGTCTTTATGATTGTCATCTCCTGAGTGCTGGAGAACAGCTTGGCCCACTTCAGTCTGTCTGACTGGACTCTACACCTCATCTGGGCGATTAGGTCTTTGTCTCTTTGTGTGTATTTTGCACCTCTTCTCTCCACTTCTTAGACCTTAACTCAACAGTTAGTGCAGAACAATCACAGCTCATGAAGATGTACACACCAGGTGAATCAGGCAGAAGGTATCTGGATTACAGCCAACGCCTAATCAGACAGGACCACCCGTTCAGATTGGTGCTCAGGCTCTTTATAACCACACCAGTGCAAGTGCACATCTAGGTCAGAGAGTGATGATGGGGGAAAAGGGGAACCTTACCCTAATTGATGGGAACTCTAATTTCCCTGGTTGCAGAGCATCTGAGACCTGTGCTGCACAACACTCTCTTCCCTCTCCTCCATAACTGGCTGCCTTCTCAATTACTGCCAAAACTGAAAATAGCTTCCGCGGAGATGAGGAAGGTCATCACCAAGAAAATATGGCCGAAAACATTATTTGTTTGCCCAAACGAGCACCTAGTTGCCATTCCTGTTGCCTCTTACTGTGCAAAAACAAAACAAAAAAAAAAGGATCCTGTACATACAGAACAACATGCAGCCTTTAATAGAAGTGATTCTGTAGAATTGTTACACATAAGTTACATCCTAGCAATGAGGTTCAAAAGTCCAATCATCTTAAAATCTTCAAGTTATAAATTTCTAACTGCAGAGCAGGACGGCCAAAATAGTTTACACTTTGCTGATAAGGATAATCAGCACCACATAAATCTCTCTCTCTGCAAGAGGAATAGTGTGTCTGTGTTGACAAGATCAACGCTAATAATTCCCACCAGAACATTCATTACTCTAATTTCTGCCTCTCTAAGAATTTTTAGCAATCGATAGCCTATTTAAGAGGTTTGCAAGTTCAGAGAAACATTAAATTGGATTTCTGGTTGTATGTCAGCGTCTTGCGGGAGCATAACTCCAGCAAAGACACAGAAGCAGGTATACTCCTGAGCTGGTGTTTCTTTGAGACACTGCATTTAGCCTTCAACCTGGTTGAGCTGTTTTTATCAATTAAATTGATTCATGTGTAGCTTATCTTACAATTCTCTTTTATGTCTACAAACTTTTGCACCTTACAATGTGCGTTTGGTCTATAATGCTAAATGACAAGCATTAAATAACTTGTAGGTTAAGGCGTAACCAGTTATTCTTGCGCCTTGTAGAAGACTGGCTGCAATGATCAAAACATGGGTGTCACAGAAAAACAAGGTTATCCTGATGCTGTTAGCAGGCATTTCCACACATCACTAGGTAACTAGGAGCCATTGTCAGAGGGATGGAGGCCGTGGACATGTAATCATCCTGCTCCATGCCTGTGTGTGCGTGGTCGCGTGTTGCCACCGTTGATGTACTTCTCCATACCGTGGCCAAAAATGTTAGTCCGGGCTGCTGTGAACTCATTATACCATTAGCTGCCTCAGGCCCCAGTCGATTTGCTGGGCAGGGAGTGTGACGAAGTCCTTTCACAGGGTCACCCCTCCTGCTAGAGGCTGGTCAGCTGATAGGTGAGTAAGCGAGATGCAAAAGGGTGAGAGAATGTAGTCTGGCCAGGGAATGTGTTTGACGCCAGTCATGACTTAGCATAGGAGGTTTGCTGTTATAATGCATTTATTTTTTTGTAATTTATGCTGTTTCACCTCCTCTGACCCCAATAATGTATACCACACATAGTTATAGCTCTACGAAACTCTAAATCACGGCTAATGAGGTGTTCAATTGTCATGTTGGAGTAGGCAAATGGTCCCCGATTGATAATGTTCAGGCAGCACTTCCTGGTCCAGGAATGGTTAATCTGTCAGAAGTGAGTATTCATGTGCAGCCGATCTATATTCCCAAAGTTTCTTGCCCATCTCTTGCCAAAGGAGGATGGCCAGCTAATTTTCTCTGCATATTAAAAAAAAAACAGCCTAGAGTGTGGCTGGCAGGGCCCCAGGAGGATCAGGAAAGCATGGAAAAAAGAGAAAAAGTGGTACGACAGACGCTAAGGGGAAGAAGGGTGGGGGTCTTTATTCCCTTCAAATAAATGATTAACCAAACACACACATCCCCCATTCCTGTCCATTTTGAAAGAAGGACCAACTTTGATCACTGGCGCCCTTTGAAATGATCTGAGGAAGGAAGGTCATGTGAGGGAGGGGCAGTGGGTGTGTAAGAGAGGCAGGAAACACCCCACCTCCTTTGCTGTAGGGGAGAAATCACCAGGTACAAATCCAAAGAGAAGGAAAAGTGGTAAGCTGAAGAAGGGGGAGGATTAGCCCCAGAATAGTCTTAACTGAGGCGCTGACAGTTGTTGTTTGATGGTAGTGTGAGCTGTTGTGGATGCACCTGGGGAAATATTAGTTTCCTTTAACCTCTCAGAATCAGTGGGGTGGCAAATGTGTCCTCCTTTCTCCAAGTGCAAACTGGGCTCCCTGTTCTTACTGCAGAAAGGTGAAGCACTGCCATGCTTGGCGGCCCCCTGGTCAGAGGTTGTAGGTTGGTTCTGGATTTGCCATTTGGTTTTCTTTCACATCATTCGATTAGTTATAACAAATGCAATGTTTGGTTGGCTTGTTCTGACCAGTATTTTTCAACACAATACATTTTGTTGTGTTGTGTTAAGTGAAAATGAAAAACTTGCAATTTAAAATACGCTCTAGTGTCAGCTCAATAGTAATTCTGCCATGGGCTAGTTTTGGCTAGTATTAGCTTTCTAGTACCAGTTTAAATCTCTGTGAAACATGAACATGTAGGTAGAGCATCAGTGTATTAGTGAGCTATTTAAAAATATATGTTAAAAGAATGCATGGGGAAAATTTTCAAATGGGTCTCAACTTTTCCAAAATATTATAGTTATGGTATTATATATTAGTATTATAACTATATAGAATATATGGTTGCATTCTTGATTTAAATAGCAGCTCAACTTGTCTCTGGGACTCACCAGAGGAAGACAGAATAAGAGTTTGGGGCTTTCCTTGATAATACCAAATCACTTTTGTGGTATGAATTTAGATTTTCTAAATATAACTGGAAAATTGCCAGTAGCAATATCCAGTGCAGTACTGGTTTTTAGAAACAAATCACTACCGTTTTTAATTACTCCATTTAGAAATATTTACATTTCAGTCAGTATTAGCAAAATCTTCCGTAACGGGGAGCATCTAAAGCTGCTCTTGCCAGTGATATTTTGTTTACTTTGTACGACAGGAACCTTGGGTACTTCACCAAAGTCACCCGATACTTGATGTTTTTGCAGCGTGTCGGTTATTCTGTCAGAGAATTGGATTAGCGCTTGCGTTCCCATGAGGCCATTGGATCCTCACTTTCATTAAAGTTGTTTGGAGAGTCTCTCAGCATCGGTGCCTCATAAAACAAACCGCTGTGATGAAAATAACTTTAAACTACACAACCAAACGCTGCTCCTCTGTTTCATTTGTATACACTCACACACACACACACACAGGAAGACGCACATGTACACAACAAAATACTCTGTGTTTGTTGAGGTTCTAATGAGTCCCAGTAGTTTTTTTATTTTTTTTTTCCCCCAATTTGACATGCTTCACTTGGGCTGGGTCCCCCTCGCTTCGCAGGCCTCAAATCCTCAATGCAGAGGCCTAATGAATCTTCTCTGTGTACACAAACAAAGGACAAACAAAACAAGGAGAAAGCACTTGCTTCCTTGAGTTTTTAATTGTCTCAGACCCGTCAGTCAATCACTGCCGCTGGCTCAAGTCTTGTTCCTCCCCCCCGCCCTTCCGCCGACAAAAGAGTTATTAGCTGCCCTTGGGAACAGATCACTTCTTAGATTTCTGGGTATTACTGATGCGTGTTGGGTTACATCTTCAGCTGGCAGCGTTTCCTTTCCCTTCCACTCAGGCAGTGTGAGAACATTTGTACGTATACTTAGGAGGGTGACTTACAAAACAATGAGTCAGGCCTCCTCGGGCTGCCCAAGTCGAGTTTCACTAGTAATTGAATCAGGGCTTCTGCTGCCCACAGAGAAGGGGGTGAGTGTATTGTCTCTTCTGGTTTATAGGGTAATAAAGTCCCTCCACACCAACACCTGCCAGCTGTGGTCGGCTTTGACCAAAACAGGCTATTTAATACCCCCCTGCTGTGCACCTGCAGCCCACCCTTTAAGATAATCAGCACAAAACTTAATCACCGGCAGGAAGGTACTTTTACATCTCGTAGACGTTATGATTGGGTTTGTTAAAAATGTGTTTTACCCATTTATTAACATCTTAGTCATGTTACCCATTTCTCTTATCTGATCATACTTGCTGCAGCCGCTGGCCAGCTCTTGTTTTTGTAAAGTGCTTTTCCCTGGACTTGCTCTTCGCCGCACAGCAGCTCGTTCTTCTATTTTTTTCACAACAGCTTTGGTCTCCATTGAAAAGGATGGCTGAGTGGGTGAGGAGTAGGTAGACAAATGGATGCAACGGCGATCACATTTATGGACTGAATTGTGTTTGTCATCAACAGTCTTTCATATTTCACAGAGTGTGTTTACTTAGGCCAGCTGTCTGCTTTGAGTTCCAGTCGCATCTGTGTAGTACGAATATATAAAACACCCTCGGATGCAAAATGTTAATTCCATCTTTGACAAATCTGCACACTCAAAATGCTATTATTGGGCCAGCACGTATCTTTCCTCTGCCTTTTTTGGTCAGCTGTTTATTTTAAAAGAATAGTGCATTAACAGGAGTCAGCGGTTTTCTCTACTGCAATTTCATTACATTACAGGGATGGGATGGAGAGCAACAAAAAAAAAATAATAATTGGAGGCATGCGACAGTTAGGACAGGAGCCTGGGCAAGGGCAGAATAAATCAGAGGTCAGTTCGACAGCTTTATGGCTCTGGAGAGGGAGAAGTGGTAACTTTAATGGGAGGAGATAGAAATGTTGAGTTACTTTATTTTTCCCCTCTTCCTCCCTTTGCCTTGCACTCATCCTGCCCCCTTCCCCCCCCGACAGCTGTGGCACAGCCCCTCACCGTGAACTATTTAGACTGCACTTGATATATAGAGTTAATTCAGCTCCCCCCCCACCCGTAATAATTCATGCGTTTCATACATTTAATGTCTTGCAGACACAGCAAGAGGTGGGATTGTTAATTTTCCGTGCTGAGATTGCAACCTCCTTAACAAACACACACACACACACACACACACACATAGATCTCTGTCCTGGCTGTCACCCACTGCACACACTGCCCACCCCCACCCTTACTCCTTTGCTCCTCCGCCCTCCTCTCCCTTTTTCTAGCCCTTCTGTTTTTTCTCTCTACTTTGCAAGTTAATTTGGCTAAAAGAACACACACTCCCACTGCATTTCTTGCAGCATCAGGTTTATTTTCTCTTTTAAGGAAAATGGCTGGTTGCCGTTGCCTCAGCAGCTAAATGTGCACATGAGCATTCATTATTCCCACCCAGAAAGTGGGCTTTCACCTCCTGGCCTTTTCATCTACATTCTGCCCTCACCCCCATCCCCAAGTTCACTTAGGTCATCCCTACAAGGGTTTGACCCACCCAGCCTCCCAGCCGACTGAAACCTTGTGCTTTTGTAATTGAGGGGAAATGCTGGCTGGTAAAGCCACCAGTGAAGTGGCTTTTGCAGGGGTAATGGGGTCCTGCTCTCGATGCAATGATTTAATCTGAACTGACCCCTCTGTGTGGTTTTTGTGACTGTTATGTGTCCGTGGGGGTAGATGGATGGGGCTTTCACACCTCATTAGACAAGAGTACATATTATAATATTCCATGGCATTTGAGATGTGGGCCTGCAACCATAATTTTCAGTGTTAAATGTCAGCAAATACAGTATCTTTGGTACCGGTTGAGATTGAGGTAATGCTATCCAAAAGCTAAAAGGTTAGGATCATTGATTTTACACAGACCCAAAACAAAGAAAGGCAGCAAATTCCAATATTTGAGAAATCATTAGCTGTGATTAATCAGACAGTGATGTTCTGCTGATTAAGCGCAGATAAAAATGCCACCCCTAAAAAAGATTATTGGCTCTAGAACCGATGAATCAAGTTAAGTTACGAGTGTGGCTCAAGCGGAATAAGTCTAATAAATTTAGAAACCCTTCTTTTTCTCTAACATTTGGAACATAGCGTTCAAAGATGTGGCATTACAAGTTCAGCCTTATTTTCCTCACAGGTTTGAACGGTAGCAGTTTTAGTTTCTAACATGTTTTAGATGACTTGGCTCAGAAAAGCCAGACTAAGATAAACAACAAAACACATTTTTCCCTCAGGCCTTGAAAACAGCAAGTACAAAGTTTGAGCCGTCACCTTAACTCTAACAACCTAACTATCTCAAGCAGAAGTTGCAGTGAGAAAATTTGGCAGACTTTCGAGCGCATTGTTATTTATTTCATTTCACTTGGCAAGGTAGAGGTGAGTTAAGTTTTTCCTTTATTGTTGTGGTAGTGGGAGGAAAAGGAAAGGAGGTCACATTTGTTGGCAGTGCTGTGGGAGTGCGCTGGTATGAGTATGAGGGCTTTGTGTCGGGGGACATTTTGTGGCAGGCAAGAGAGAAGCCCTGCGCTGTGACAAGGCGTGGCGACCCCGACGACCCACCAAGTTGAAATAGAGGCCACCGTTGATCAACGTGTGGCATTTGAGCTTTGGCGTGGGGGGAAAATGTTTATCGGTGATCGTAAATGAAAACAACTGGAAGACATCAGAGTTTCAAAACCAAAACCTGAAATAAATCCATGCGTGCATGTGTGTTGTGTTGGTGTCTGTTGCTGCAGCTCAGACAAACACAGCTGACCTAAACCCTAAGGCGGTCAGTGTGTCTTCAGTCCAATCCCATGATTCATCCTTTTTCATGGCATTTCCTCCCCTGTTGTGTAAGGCTATGTACTGTCAGGGCCAGGAATGTCTCTCTCTCTCTCAAACACACACACACACACACACACACACACACACACGTTCATGCACATCCCTTGTAGCCTATTCACACATAAGTGTGCACTTTAATGCATTTAAATGGCCTATCTATTGAAGGACTGATATTATACAACACTTATAGCAGTTCAAAGATAAAGCTGCTGACATTTTATTCATATTAATGGTTTTGTTGGCCCTGTTTGATGTGCAGATTGTTGATAAAATTGCGTTATGATTGGTCTTTGGGAAAAGGCAGTAAAGTGTAACAGATGGGAGCATGCAGAGCAGAGTTGCACAGTTCCCCATGAGTATATTAGTTCCAAAACCATTAGCTGATTGACTGATTGATTAACAATTATAATTATTCACCGATCATCATGACAGTTTGGGTTGAGTGCTTTTCAGCGTGATGATTTACGGCACTGTGTTTTGGTGATTTACTTGAAAACGTAAAGATTTTTAGGTTTTATCGTTTCAGTGATTGATTTTAAGCCCGCCATTTGGGAGAGTGTCATTTTGACAATCATTGAATAATTAAATGATTAGATTGTCAGGTTTGTAAGAGGTTACACTGAGTAAATCATTGCCAAATTAACTTAATGAAAATCCACATTATTGGCCGCCCTGTTGGCTCTTTGTCATGAATGAGTGGAGCTGTGTGACATTGATGGTTGTGGAGGAAAAAAACTGAACAAATTAGTTTAAATACTAGAAAAACTAAACCAAAAAAACAAAAAACAATCCATTAAAAGTGAGTCTATAATTCTTTTCTGTAGTTATCTTTTATTGCAGTACTTAGACCCTCACAATGCAAATTCTGCATTTTTAATAGCAACCTGTAGCAGTCCTGAACTGGCAGACTCTCGCAGACATGACATTAATTTGGTTGTATCACTGTGTCAGATTATCGCAACAAATTCAGCAAAGTCTGTAGGTTAAAGTCGTTTTAAAGAAGCACAGAACAAGACCGCTAGCGCATCAGATTTGGCAGAGGATCGCGTTCTCTACTTGACTTGTTTTGAAATGTAGACGTTAATGAGCATTCCTGAGTAATATACATAAATAAAGCAGTTAAGCAATTAAACAGTTTGTTTTGTTGTTGGTGTTGCTCTGCTTTTGTGCACTGCAAGTCTGCAGACTTTTAACCCTCTTACCTCTGAGCACTTGACCAAATGATTCTTGATTTGCGAGTATTTTAGACAGTAGACAGTAGTAGACAGTAGTAACCAATGTACTGTAGCTAAGAATAAATTAAAAGTACATCATTTAATGTGAAGAGTGTAGAAGTTTCATACAGATGCCCCCACCATCGGCTTTTCCGCCAGATCCAGAAAAATGCTGCAGCAGCAGAATTGCACTTATTTCAGAAAATTACAGCGACTCCATGCTCGAAGATCTTAAGAAAATCTTTTCAGCCGTTAAACATTTATAAACTGTTTCCTTGCACTTTGACATGGAGTTGAAGCAGGGGTCTGCTCCATCCTTGGGAAAAAGACGAGGTGTTCATGCTCGCATCAATTTCAGGTATGGCAGCATTATCTGTGAAGCTGCCACCAGAACCCCAGTGAACAATAACTCAACGGGGGCCACGTTGAGAAGTGTGTGAGTTTGATCCTGTTCCAGAGTGATGAATAGCTGTTTTTGCTTTCTTTGTTGCCCATCAGCACTTTTATTCTGCAGTTAATCTGCCAGGCCCAGAGTGTAATTTTTCACTTAGCCGTTGGATTGTTTTTGAATGTTTCTTTTATTTTTTTTTTCTCATGCATTTGTGCCTCATCCTTTACATTGAGAACAGACATCTGCATCGTAGATTTGCTTCGAGATGTGTTTAAGCGATACGTTTAAATGGGGGAATTTTGCATTATAGGCGAGCAGGAGCTGGTGGGGCAGATGCTTGTAACTGGGGTGTGTCTGGTGTTGAAATGATTGTCATGTCCTTGCAGACTGTGCATCTTAAACTTTCGATTTACTACACAGAAGGAGATGAGGCTTTTCAGCATTTGTTCCCTTTATAATTGCTTGTATTTCTATTCAAGTATTATTTGCTTCACAATAGGTTGAAGCTTGACTGCACAAACCAATGGATAAGGAGGCGTAAATGGAACGATATTGGAACTGGAACTGATATTGCACCTCAGCAGAGCACCCCCCACCTCTTCTGTTTCTCCTTTTCTGACCAGTTCTGATTAGGGAATTTAGGAATGGATGGGGGGGGGGGGGGTTCTAGTCCTCCTGGACAGACTTTAATATGAGCTTCAAAACTCTCAACACCTTGCAGCTTCCTGCTTGCCACATCTTTTCTTGGTGGAGGTGCAAGTATTCCTCCAGAGAGCTGTTCTACATACGGCGGACAAGGAGCCCAGCTTCGCGCAAAAGCCTGCTGAGACTCCACACCATTTATCTCTCAGCTGCAAGGTTGGGCCTGGACTAATTGACTGAGCTGTGTGTGTTGAATATACATGCATGTGTGTCACTCCTCCTCCCTTGAAGCGTGGTGCATTAGCAGAGCCTGAGCTGATGGGATGTGGGGAAGAGGGAGGACCAGCCTTACGTTGCGAGCCCGCTCAAAAGCTCTCCTGTAAAACCAGTTATTGCTCTGGCTCTCAGAAATACAGGCCAGTTAAACTGTAGAGCAGCTTCAAGAGGAAGATAAACCACACTGCTGATGTCGCATTTACAGGAAAAACATTTTTTTAGTTTTTGTCGTTTTGGGCATCGTGTATCAGTAATGACTGGGGCGTAACAGTGCACTGTAACCACAGTGTAATACACAGGAAGCCAGCCAGGATGGATCCAATCCCTTTTTGCTGACTGAGTTTTGGACTCATTGTCCAAATGTACCTGTTTTTACAGTATTTTTTTATAAAAAATAGCAGCGCTGGTTACAGTACATCCGCAGCAGCTGCTGTCTCTGTTATCTTCATTTCTTCTGCACTGAGTGTGTTTTGCAGTGGAAACATGTGTGTGTTCCACAACAGTGTGCCTCTCAGTGTAGTTATTCCAGATATTTTTTTCACAGTCTTTACAATGATTTTTTTTTATCCTTTGTTGGTGAATCTAACAGTACTTCGGAGAGTATCAGGGTGCACATTTAATGTAGTATAAACTTGAATTTAGGCCTGATGATATGATTTGTTGAATAGTGGTGTGATTGTTTCTGGATATGCCAGAAAACAAACACATTTTATTTTGTGGTGTATATCACATTACAGTAGCTGAAGCAAGATGAGGTTCTGCACATTGTTATTGACATTTACAATGGACAGCTGACTTCCTTTCACCAATACTGTTTCCAGATCTAAGCAATTAACTTACTGCGTCCACTGTTATTGTTACCCACAGGGCTGAAAGCCAAGGCTGCAGTGACAGGACAAACTGAACTGGTTACATTTAAGCGTTTTTTTTTTTTTTTTTTGTCTGTTTGAATCCCTCGTCCTTGTAGAATGGACCCCATGTTTCTTCTGCGGGTTCCTCTCACCACTCTGTTCTGCACTTTATCAACACATTGTTTAACTTGGCCTCCTCCCAACAGAAGCCCAAGTACAGCACCGAGTTGGCTGTCTGGCCATCCACAGGGATTGGGCCGAGCAATACGTGCGTGTGTTCATTGGCACATTCTGTCGGAGGAGGGCTGGGAAGTTTGGGGTGTGAGGCGGGGGCACCTTGTTCTCCTGGACCAGGAAGCTTTGAATCATGCTGGCTCTTCCTGGAAGGGCCCAGAGGGAACCAGGCTGGGCCAACTGGACTAAGGCAGGCAGGCTGAGCAGGAGCTCGGCCTCTTGCTGACACCAAGCTGGTGGTGAGCAGTTCATACCTACCTTTGCAGAGGCAGGCCACGCCAGGTTGGTACGCTGCAGGCATTTTCCTGTACTCGGAAGTGTTGTCAGCCTTGGCTGCAGATATGCCTTGCACTGATAACCTCAGCCTCTGGAACTTTGAAAACAAGTTTATTGATTGGATGTAAATAGCACAAGGTGGGCTACAGTAGCTCTGCTGTCCTTATATTCCAGCGCTACATCACCGATTTAACGATAGCGTCATCATTGCTCGTCTTAAACACATGGATTTAGTACACTTAGGAGCTAAATATAATTGTGTCAAGCTGTCACCTGCCTACACTGTCACACGCTTCGTTTACTTCATGGAAATCACACTCTCGCTGCCTGAGGTGCTGAGGATTGGGCCATGTAAGTTGATATTAATAGTAAAACCCTTCTAGTGCTGCAGGGTGTCCGCACTTTCCTGTTTTCTCTCTCCATTTTGGCCCCTTGCTGACAGATTTACCTCTGGAGGAACTCGAGCAACTGAAAGGAGGGAAAAAAAAACTCCATTGTTCAAGTGGAGAGGGGAGAACGAGGTCTCTCTCTTTTTTTAATAACAAGCTGGTAGTAATAGATACAAACAACTTTGTCATTGAGACCCTTATTTGTTATTTCTAAAGTGGATCGACTTGTGTTCTTTTCTGTCCTGGCAAAAGTGCGACTTCTCGGTGTGTGGTTTGTGCGCACTTTTAGAAAATTCGTTTCCAGGTCTCTGAAGGCGCTAGGCTCTCTGTGGGGATAGAAATCAGCTGTAATCAGTACGGATATTTATGCACATATTTTGCTGCAGTCTTTCAGATAACTTTAAATGTAAAACTCCACAGGGAAATTAAGTCAGAAGAAGTAAGTTATCCAAACTCGATCAAAAAAACAACTGGCTCAGGATTTCAGCGTCTAGGCCAGGATTAAGGGAGGATTCACATTTAGACGTTGCTTTGAAATTCAGAGATTGTAAAAGGAAAGGGAAAAAAAATGACCGTTTTCTGAAGTTACACTTGATAGATATAATCTAAAGTTTTTGATTACAAGGGTAAATTTCCAGGAATCCCTGATATTCAGAACAGCAACACAGCAGGGAACGTGTCAGAAGTGAAGTGTTTATCGGGGAAGAAACCATCCAGATTTTTGAGTACCGTGACTGATTTGAGCTCCTGGGTTTTACCATATCAGCTCAGTGCATATCTGACGCCGGCTTTAATTAAAGCATCATAACATGCTGTGTGGAAGAGAGATCATTGTTTTTGGTAGAAACATCATTAAAATGATGAGGAGCACGTAAGAGAGATGATTGATTGTATGGTGATTTATAGACATTGTTTACAGATTCTCACATGATTGCAGTTTAAATAAATGCTTACAACACCAGTTAACTGTGCTAATTTACATGTGACGTTATCCTTTAATTTACTTTAGGCTCAGATTTTGTTTTCTGAGCAGTTTTTGGCTTTCCCCCTCAGAGATGGAAAGCCATGACATAGATCACAGCTACAGTTTTAATCAAACTGTAGTACTGGTCATTAAAAAAATTAGCATTGCTGTTATTACTTCCTGTTTTACTTGTTTATTCCAGTTCACGTTCAACTGTGTTTTTTTTTTTTTTTTTCACGGTCAATTTAAATTAAAGACAAGTGAATACATTGACAGGGGAAGTTATTTTTCATTAAAAATAAGTAACAATCATCAGTGGAAGCACAAAGCTTAACTTTTTTTGTTGCTTCTTTGCTGCAGCCTGGCTTGTCAGTCATAACTGACCCCTGAATGTGTGATATTCTGTGCTGATTGAACATTTTGGCCTTCAGCGTGCAGCGCAGAGAAGCTGCACAAAGTTCACTGCTTCAGTCATTTTAAAAACGGCAAAAAGTGCTTGAATATTGCATCAGGATCAGAAACGGTTATCATTGCTGTATTTAATATCAGAATTGTGTTTCTGTCCAGTTTTGAGAGGCATTGAAACCAGTAATGGTAAATGATTCAAATTGCAGCAGGTGCCTGACGCAGATGGAACTACCTTCAAAGAGCGACAGCACAAATTCGGCCTTCAGCTTCACCAGCTTTTCTATCACATCCTTCGAAAGTATAGTCTTACTCAAGCAAACCCGAAGGCATATTGTCAGCAAATTAATTATGGATTCACCCAATTAGTTCACAAACTACGCTGTGTTCAAGGGAAAATGATCGTTCCCCCGAATGACTTGTCTCCTCAGTGTTTATCCCTGGTGTGAAATGTGCCTCTCAGAGATGTATTGTTGGCGTTTGCCTTTGCCCGTATGTGTGGATCGACGCTCAGCAGGCAGGTATCCTGACCTTTTTAATTATTCAATCTCTCCAACTCATCTGTCGATGTCGTCTCTAGTTTGGTTCTCTAGCGGTCGCCCTCCTGTCTAAACAGATTTCCATTTGTTAGGAAACAAGGGTGAAACCGCTGCTTTGTTCCGCAGACTCCAGCTCAAACCGAACAGTTTCAACAAACACTGAAGTCATATGTAGCAATAATGGCTGATTCTAACTGTGTGAGATGTGTATCATCCTCCCAGGGTCTAATAAAACAAGCGTTCTCGCGTTCTCCTCTTCCTAATGAGAATCTGTCAGTGTTGCTGCTCATAACTGTTTACATCACCAAATTAATTTCTTGGCAATTAATCACATCAGAGACTTTTTTTTTAAGGTCAGTGTTTGCTTTCCAGCAGGAAGATAGATGGAAGAAACGTGTTAACGCTGCATTTTATTAGCTTGGCCAATAAAACATCAAAATGTAGCATTAACTGGTCGTCAGGTGCCTTCAGATCCTTCCAGACAAGTTTTAAAAGGGCAGGCTGTGAACTGATTTATATTTACTTAAACCAGAGAAAACACACACACATACACACACACACTCTTCAATTTAAAGTCAGTTACATTATTTTCCTCTTCCAGGTCTGTCATTCCACTGTCATTTTTAAGTAACGAGACTGTGGACATTATAGCACAGATTTGTATTAAAATTGTAGAATTGTACTTAGGGGGACTGCAATATGTAACATTGTTTCCAACTGTGAGGGTGCCATTATAAACAAGTAGCAGAAATACTTTTAAAGAAATAAATATTTTTAGCAGTCGAACGCTTGTACATTAAAAGTTTGGCATGTTTCTATCTTTTAATATTTAGAAATGAAGTTTAATGGACATTGGCATGATTTTTGCTGCATATACTCATGTCAATTATGAGTAGGTTATTTATAGCAAATAAGTGTGGTCTGTGTTGCTCTCACATACAGTATTTCTACAGAATCCCAGAATGGACAAATAGATCTGAATATTAACTGGGGGGTTTGTTTATATCACCTATAGTAAAGAGAATTTCGCTTTAGATTATATTCACTGTTGAAGTATTTGACAGCATTGATTATCTGACTTTTTGGAAAAGGATTGTAATTCCTCTATTTTAAAATGATTCTTTTAAAGCATTATAAGCTTAGCGAGTTGTTAATTATGCCATTTATCAGCTGCTGCTTCAGCTCCGACTGAGACGGCTCATTGTGAGTGTTTGTCTTTTGTGCGGTAATAACGTCCCCTTCCCCCATGTCTGAACACAGGACTGGGACAGGGATCTCTGTGTGTCGCTGACATTGAGCAGAGCTTGTGGACCGCGATGGCGCTCACAGCGGAGCTGCCTGTGGAGATGGAGCCGTCTGTCGCAGATATGGATTTCTGCTTTTATTGTCTGTGCTTCTCTTGCACAAATGTTTCTCCTTGAATGAGCTGCGGCCGCGCGGACAGGGTTTTATCGATCATCTGACTTTTAATGCCTCTTAAATATTAAGATTCATGTATATGACCTTTGTGCTTGACTTGAGAATATAAAATCCCACATCAAATACCCTATCAGGCTCCTGCTGGCAGAGTTTATGCTTTTGTTTCAGGTTTTCCTTTGAACCATGAAGACATCAGGCTTAGTCTTCCTATATTCTATAGGAGTGCAGGCTACAGTTCCTCTTTTTAATTCTCATGGCTGACTGAGGAAATTCATAGTCATAAAGAAAAAAAAAAACAAAAAAAACTTTTAGCTCTGTATGGGTTTTCTTCCTCTGATTAGCTCTGGTTTTCTCTTCTTTCCTCCCGCTCCGACACTCACAGCGGAAGAGAGATGATGGATGAGTGTGTGAGAGGCCTCAGAGGCAGCAGCACTACAGAGAGATGGACAGATGAAAGGGTAGGAGGAGGGTAGAGAACAAAACGAAAATGAATCGAGTAACAGGGTGAGGCCTTCCAGCAGGCTGTCAACATACTGCAACCAGTGTGCTACTATGCTGGAAATCACCCTGGATGTGACCTGTCTCAGCTTGCTCTGACTTCGTGAAACACTATAGAGAGGGATTCACGTTTAATACAGTGTAAGATGTCACAGTTGATTAATAGTTTCGCTTAATGATCATCCTTGACCCGTCCTCCTCTGCTTATTCGGCACGGACAGGACAGATGTTTGAGAAGTCAAGTACTGGTCGATGTTGATCCCCGCCCTCTGCGGATCATTTTCATGCTTGTTCCGGCCGGAAATCTGGCACACGCTGCTAAAAAAAATAGGCAAGACTCTGAATGTTAATATGAGGTGCCATGGGAGCATTGTGTGTGAACAACGCTGGCTTCGAAGGAGACATCAGATGGTGGGGTCTGCTGACTGTACATTGTGGCGATAAAGCTAAGAGATATAAATGATAATTGTGAAAACAATCTGGTATATGTCAGTACATCACAATCCAGAACTAGCAAATTCTGATACATCGTTTTGCTTTCCTTTTTGCCATCCTCATGAGTCTATTCTGCTCACAGTACAGATGACCAGCAAAAAATGAATTCATGACTCCACCAGTGTTTTCTAGCTAAAAGAGGTGTTTTCCTTGTCTCAGCATTTTCCGAGGATAGAGGCGCTCCAGGCTGGAGTTGATGATAAGCTCAGGAGCCTGCAATCCCTCCTTCACTGTGCTGAACGTTACCCGCTAAAATGATTATATATGATATATCATCCCTGATGTGTCTTTACTTCTCTTGCGGGTTTTTCCCACACTTTGTTTCTAATAGAGATTTAATTATGGTGCCAGGACTTCTTAAGCTTTCCTCTGATAATATATTGTAAGGTTTTTGTATTTTAGGGGGCCCATAAGAAGCAGTAATGATTAATTGTCTTGCCACTCTATTCATATAGGCGTGTAGGTGAAATGGCTCCCTTCTGAGTAGATTTTAACTACCCTCTGTTGGCCAGAAAATGTAATTACAGTAAATGACAGGCTCTCAGCTGTTCCGGTGCAGTCCATCAACCTAAGAGATTCCCTGCCAGGTGATGGATCAACTCCTTGTTTGGGTCTGCTTAGATTAACTTTTTTTCCTGTCATCGAATCAGAACTTCTGTGCGCGCCGTGTTTTGGAAGAAAACAACCAGAGTAAAAGCAGCCTTCCAGTTCTCCGAGTCAACATACCTCCAGTGTCAATGCGATCAACAAATCAGATGGTGTGTCAGATAAGTGTCAGAGAGGGGAAACACACACTTCAAACAGCAGAAAGTGGCAGGTTTAGAGGATTTAGGCTTTATCACTTTTTAGAGGAAATGGGGCACTTTTTCACCCACAGCATCTCCATCATTCCGCTTTAGAACGTCTGGGATTTTTCTACAACTACCGCCTGCAGCTTCCCCGATGCCATCGACAAGGGGAAGCTTTGTAGTCAGGGATTCTTTTATGCCTTCCCATGTATGAAATATTTTTCCTCTGTTTATATGTTAATAATATACAGTATGTGTATGTACACGTGTTTTCTTATCTTTTTATTTTTGTTTTCCTGCAGGTTTATGTGCCGTGGCGGTATGCCCTGGGGAATAGTGCTGACTGTGCACTAGGTTTCTGAGCCTTTTCAGTATTTGTAGCTGAGGGGGGAGAGTTACCCTGCTGTGTCCTGCTGTCCTGTGCCGTCCTGTGCCGTGTAGTGTGTGTGACGCCATGTCCCTGGCTGATAAACACAAAGTCAAGAGACAGCGATTGGACCGGATCTGCGAAGGTAAAGTTTGCAACATAAATTTTGTCTGTCACTTATTTTTTTTTAATCATTCTAATTACAAGAATTGCTAACATCATATTTACAGTCACAGTTTTATATAAAATTTCCTCAAGCTGTGTGATCTTGATATAATGCAGCTGCATCAAATCAAGTGCTCACTCGACATTCTCTATATAAATCATCTGAGTGAATTATGGCTGCAACAACAAATTTCACTGTCGATACGTTGTGTTGTGCAATTAATGTTGTGGAGCCGTTTACTTCACCCTACAGCACTTTCTCACTGTTAGCTGACTGTTTGAAATAAAGTTTTTTTTTTTTTTAAAGCTTGTTGAATGCAGCACCGCTGAAGGTGTGGCAGAGGCAGAGCAGAGGTGAAATTTTCAGAGAAAATTAAAAAAAACAAAAACCTAACAAATGAAACATAACCGAGGCAGAAAAACTGTTCTACCGAAGTTGTCAAAAGTGTGGGAACACTTCACGATGCGCAAAACAAAAAGTGTGTTCTATGCAAGCTTTGCCAAAGTGATATGGCTGGGCACGGGAGCACCATGGTGACGATACAGCACCTGAAACGGAAACACGTCAGAGTCAGGAAGAAGGGAGAACAACAGCAGTGTAAGTCACGACAATCCCACGTTGTTTCTGTTTTGAAGTGAGAAAATGTAACGTTAGTCTCTCCGGTAGCTTGACAAGCATGAAGAGTTTGTTAAGCTAATATTAGCATTAGCTGGTTAATGACAGTGTTAAAGCAGGTGGTGTGTGTGTGTGTGTGTGTGTGTGTGTGTGTGAGTGAGATATACTGTATGTATGTATGAATGTGTGTATGTATATGTCTTGTCTGTAACTGTTGTTTGTGTTACTTACCTTAACCTAATAGCAATAAATAAAACCAAATTGTGTTGTTCTACATGCTCATATGTATCTTTTTCATTCCAGAAGAACACAGCAGACCATGACAGGCTTCATGAGGGGAAAGCGTCAACCACGCCAAGCAGCTGTCTTGACATGTGAAAAACATTTTTTTTTCAAATATATTGTCTATTTTAATATTATTTTAACAACATATTTAAGCAGCAACCTGTTTGTGCACATTTTTGTTGTTAATTTTAGTTTTATTTCTGAATAAAGAGGTAGAAATTAAAAATCTTTTTTTCATCCCATTCATCGATTGATTAAAGAAAATAAAATTGTCCAGTTAATTGATTATTAAAATAATCGTTAATTGAAGCCCCTGGAATGAATGTTGATCTGCTCTGTGTTTTTTATGATCAGATACATCCAGTCTTTTAAATGTCATTTTTTTTTCAACCTGTTGATGCAAAAGTGCTGTTAATACTGATAGTGATACATTTCGATCTCTACAACTTAATTAAAAGCAATTAAAATATGTTGAATTAGTGGTAATTAGTTGATGAAGATGTTAAAAAAACACTATAGAATTTAGTCCTGTTTCTTTTGCAGCCCTGTGGTTATGGTACGAATCTTGCAGCATGCCCAGCGATGATCATCCTTTAAACAAATATCTTTACTGTTATTAGTACAACCCCAAGACCTATTGATGATCAATACCTATTGATTTCTGTAATGTTCTTCTAGCACACAGCATGTTAGACACCACAGTTACCACAGTATACAGTAAAATGTTGACCCCAGCAGTCATGTGGAAGGTATAAATGAAGTTATTGTGTGTGTGTGTGTGTGTGTCTGTGTGTGAGAGACTTACAGAAATGGAGGATCTCAGAATGTCTGGACTTGGATTTACTGCAGAGTAGTAAGTGGTTGCTGTGTTGTCACGGCTTTAGGGAAGCAGCCAATTTTAGACCATAAACTACAGAGATGATTAGGATTTACGTTTTGGATCATTTAGGTTGTGGATTACACAATAGTGATGCTGCATTGCATTCAAGTGCTTGAACACAGAAAGGGAGGACCCCCTGCTGGGCACCAAGCTATAAACTTGCCAAAGACAACAGGGAAGATGAGCCTTTGTGTGGGTGTATAAACTTGTCCAGAGCTTTATAGATGTGCATTTTCAAACCCACTTGTTTGACTTTGCCCAGTGCACGTGCATGTCCGCGCACGTGTTTTTGTGCCTGTCAGAGTGTGTCCTGAGGTAAAATTATCTCCTCTGCGCTGTCTGGGTCCCCGAGAGGCTTGTTAGGCTGCTGGGCCCTCCTGGTGCCAGCATGCAGAGAGGCAGACATGACTGCAGTACTGGAAAATGAAGCGAAATGCACCATTACCCCCAGTGCCAGCATATTTATTTTGCAGGATGATGTAAGCACTTCTGTGGTGTACATGAAAAGAAGGACAGACATCGCACAACCTCTAAAGGCTCATAGTTTGGATTAAGAATCCTAGTTTATAGCCCCTGCAACCACCACAGGAAAATTATATTACATTTTTCTTACTTACTTTAATCTTACAATTCACATTGTAGATAAGTGTAAATATGTAACTAATGTAAATAATTATAGTGAGATCTTTTATTTTTTATCTCATGCTCTGGTTTGGATTGCTTCTGTAACAAAGGGAATTTCCCCTCGGGGATGAATAAAGTAACTCTGTCTGTCTGTCTGTCTGTCTGTCTGTTCATGCAAAGCACTAATTTACTCATACATTAAGAGAACACATTACACTACATCATCAGTGCCAACTGAAACGAGAACAGAAAAAAAAACAAAAATGTGTAATTTCATTATTTTCTGGGGAGATTAAACTATAGCCATGATTGTGAAGGCTTTAATTTCATACCTGCATTTTCATGCAGGCTCAGAGTATTCCCAGCTGCATAATCCAGGTGTGGAACATTTAAACGCTTGTATATTCATTTGGATGTCTCATTTTCTGCTTTTGAAATTGAAGCAAATTGTTTTAAAATCGTTTTAGCTGAAAAAGGCCAGCATGAAAAATGTGAGCATGTAAAATATAAACTGCATGGATTTGGGAAACAGTTGGATTTTCAGAAAAGAGGGCTGAAAGTCAGTGAATGATAATATTGAGTAACGGCTAAAGGCCTGCCATATTTCATAGCACAGGTGTGTCGCTTGTTGATAGAAATTCTTCCTGATTATAGCTGCGGTCCACATCCAGCTGTTGCATGCAAGAATTAGACAGCTGAGGTAGTTAGTCATTCCTGAGGGAATGACAGTTAGTCTGCTTTGTTGGGCACAAGCTCAAAGCCCACAAGAGGCGCTCAGATAGACAGTAACAGGTGTTGCTGTGATGCTTGCAGAGCTAGCTACCTGCTGAGGCCCCTGTTCTCATGCACAGTCACTGTGTGCACATTTACCCACACGCACAGACGAAGCAGCTCTCCAGATGGCCATCACACAGGATCAGTCTTTTGGATGCTATTGTGAGGGCGTAAAGAATAAAAGACAACGACGGAGTAGGAACAAAAACCAGCTTCTGATTTGTTCATTATCCAGTGATCAGGCAAAGTTGTCTCACTGACTGCATGTACAGTAGTGGTGGGATATGGATGCCATGGTAATTGTCTCCATGCAAATGGAATGCACACATAAATCAAGACTCTATGTTTTTTTATTCACATACAGGTGGAATCTTCATAGGGAAAAATTTTTGGCGTCACCTGACTCACTCACTCACTCACTCACTCACTCACTCACTCACTCGATCGATCCAATCAATTTCACTCATCTCAATCTGTCAGCATCCAAAGTGAAAATTGTACACCTTTATCTGATTTTGAATTTCTGGCTGTTTTGCATTGACTTTCGTACCCCTGGAAACCAACCGGCTTGATGATGGGGTCATTAAGCAAATAAATGTCTTGATATGGATTTAACTAATCCGGCTGATGTGCAAATTAAGGGAGGAGCTGGTCACAGATAGCAACCAGCTCACTGGTTAGTTTTTCTTAGTTTATCGTAGATGGAATGCTGGGGCTCAGACTCAGGTCCAAGCATGCTTTCAGTTTAATCTGATATTAACCAGTGTTCATTTAGTCTTTTCTTTTGCAACAACTGGGCTGGTGCTGGGAATGTTAGACGTTAGATAGATCCACTCTAATCTAGTTCATGTTGCAAGATGACAATTCATTATAATGTCATAATTTAGTTTCTAATTTGTCCACTGCATAACAAGAAGTACATTTAATTTTTTGTAATGTAATTGTCATTAAAGTTTAGCACCAACAAAATTTTATTAGTTTTTACGTGGATGTTTCTTTGTATGGATTGAATCCTACTTGATTAATCTAACTTGGTCCTTTAATGACAATAGTCAGAAAACTGGAGTAAAACATTATGAGTGATATCAGCATGCAATGTGAGCTTCAATTTGATTGGCTTGTCTAAAATCTCATTCTTTTTAAGCAAAATCCAGACAGATGGTCTTTCAGTTGAGCTTGTTGGTTGTCATACCTCGCACAGAAAAGTCATAATTAATGTACTTTTGTGTAAAATTAAAAACAGAATTATGTTAAAAACTTTGTAGATCTTTTATCATTGTTATGATAAAAGCTCAGTTAGACCCCTTATCCCTGTTAGACTCCATATCAGTGACTGAGACAAATTCTGTCCTCTTTGAGCCTTCCATCTCTAACACTGTCTTTCCCTCTTCATTCTCTCACTCAGCTGCGCACCCCTTGTCTCTCCAAAAAGCAAGTGGGCTGTCGTCTCTCCCTTCTGTCTACCCCATCTGTGATGCAGTATGGGCCACTGGCTTGATAATGACAGGCAGGCGAAGCACAGAGTTATGAACGAGGCAAAAAGAAGTAGCCAAACAGCCCACTGAAATGGGAGACAAATAGCCAGTGGCCTTAGCAAGTCCACAAGGTCTGGCCCTGCTGATGAAAGATTTGCAGTAGCAGGTCTTGATATGCCCTGTGTTACCACCCCTGTAAATGTGTGACATGCCCTGCGTGTGTCATCGTCTGTGGAGATTTGAGGCCATAAAGAGGTAGAGGACTGTGTCTCGATAACACAGCAGATGCTTACCCCCAGAGAGCTATCAGAACAGAGTCAGAACAGTGCCATGTAGCTTTCTTTCCTCGGCGCCCCCCTTTCTTTCCCGTACTTACGTTAAAGCAAGCAAAAGCCCAGAGGCTTGTTAAAACTTTAATATACTGTACAATCCCAGTAATTGAGTAGAATTTCAAGTTCTTCCAGTCATGCTTTTAATTTATGAAGCCCCATGAAAGTTTAATGGATCAGCATTTTGTAGAGTTGCAGCTATCTAAATCATTCTGCAGCTATCTGTCCCTGCCCTGTCTGCCAAGTCCTGCCGTTAGCATCCTGTGCCCTAGAAAGATGGCCAGTCTGTTCCAAAGGCATGACTGTTGCTGGGCATCTGCTCAACACATTGTACCTAAAGGTCTTCCACAGACGCTGTAAGATATGTGATGAGATGGTACGCAGCATGTTGGCATGGATTCTGATGCTGTTCACTAATATCCACTGAATATGTTTTGGGGGTTTTCTTTTCTTGTATTTTATTATTCATGCTAGCAACTCCAGGGTCCCGGGTGCTTGATGAATGTAATATAGCATGCTCACTTAATTATAGTGCAGCTCTCATGAGAGGCATCTCACAGAATGTAGACAAGATGAATGTGGTACCCCGGTTGCTCCTCGTTTATGAATTGTGGGAAATGCAGCAATTTGCGTGGCAGGAGATATGATATGCCGTATCCTTGTTCGGTTTTAGCAACACCAGCCTGGCTGCACTCGAGGTGTTTATTATTGTTATTAATATTTTTGTCAGGAAGCGGGGATATGAGTGACACAAGCGCCTGGAAGGGGCTTATTAAAAGAAGATATTGTCAGCGATGGCCATTCAGAGATGCGACAGTGTGATTAATGGTGTCTTTTACAGCTGACAAAAAAAAAAAAAACGCAAGGAGACTCAGACCTGGGAAGACAGTGCTAAGAAATCACTCTGAGGAAAGTGCTAGGTATAGCTCTACAGAAACAATTTGTTTTAGATGTGCATCATCCTGAACTGCCACGGGCCATAAAGAAGAATATGTTATGATTTATTTTGGTTTTGACCTACTTATTTTTTTATTAGGGTGTTTTTATATATTGTATCATCATTACATCACTTAAAAATTAAAAGGAGCAACAACATTTAAAGCCTTTGCTTCACTTCGACCAGTGGTGCTGTTTAAAATTTCTTGTCTTAAATTTAGCCCCTTTAGGAGTACTGAGATGAGGTCCCTTTCTGCAAACACATTTTCCTTGTTACCTTTTACAAAAGGAATAGAAACAGGTTTGCTGCCATCATGTTGTCATGGTCCAGTGCTGTCCAATCATGTCCCCTTCCCCTTTCTCTTGTCCTAACCCACAGTGCTTGACTAAGAAGAGAAGTCAAAGTTGGCAGCCTTCTGCCTTATCAGCTTTTCTTCCCATCACACACTTATCAAATTTCCCCTTTCTTCTTTTCCTGACACTGTTTTCTTTGTTTACATTGCTCTCCCCAAGGCAAGTAAACACTAGTGGTAATCTGTCTGATGCCAAACATCTCAGATAAGCCACATCTGCTCTGTTGCATATCTTTTGTATGTTCTAGCTAAGTGGATGTGCTGTGAGAGGAAATGCGCCTCGGCGGGTAAAGGTTCAGTCATGCTGATTCAGTGGAATGAATAAACATTGGGGGGGGGGGGCTATAAAAATTAAGGCTTTTCTTCTTGGCCCGTTTGTGTGTATTTGCCTATATAATAATTCCTATGTGTAGATTCATTTCAGTCTAAAGGTGCAGCCGTACAGTTTTCATTGTCAGAGTTGAGCTCTGACCGTTTGTGTGTGTACGTGCGTGCGTGCATGCATGTGCGTGACATTCACATCTGCCTCTACCCCTTTTCTCTAGGGACACACTACAGCTTGTATGTCTGTCCCAACATGCTCAGTTCCTCTGGGAAGATCCATTCATGCCTAGAGGGATTTTGGACATGGACGGGGTTAGTAGTAACAGTAAGCATTGTAAATACTGGAGCTTAAGGGCCAAGGCAGCATACTGGCTATGTATGCTATCTGGTTCAAGTGATGTCACAAGGGCTATTGGATTTAAGCAGGTTTACTTAATGCTAATCCCCCTGTGGCAAATGCTGTGTTGGAATAGCTTGTCCCTGCCAATGGTATGCATCAACCGCCTTGGATTAGTGGGTTTGGTCCCCTCCTCCATTCCGTTGGCATTGTCCAGCATGTTTCTATCCCAATTTCTCTAACCCCAGTCAAAGTTTAGAATGCAAGCACCATGCCGAACACAAGCATGACCCCTTCTGTAATATGGAGTAGAGCCTCAGCCTAAGGGTTAAGGTGTGTTTTCCCCAACTGTGTGTGTGTATGTGGGTGTATTCTATGTCATGTTCATGGATTTCTAATGTTTCCAAAGCTAAATTATTTAAATAGGCTGCTACAGGGAGCTACATGATATTGCCGACTTAGCAGTGAGGGGAGGATGGGATTCGTCAACTACAGATCAGGTAAACTGGTACCTCATGCTTCACCATTTCTCCTCTCCTATTCCCTCCTCCAGTTTTTGATTGGGTGTGAGTGTAACTTGAGAGTTGAAATGGGATGCTTAGCTCTATTTGTTCTTTTATAGCTCTTCTCCTTATTGTGTTCTCTGATGCCTAACTCGAGAAAGCAGTCACTTTTTAGTGAGTCTGTGGGCCAGCGTGGCCCCAAATCGAGTAAAGGACTGGACAATAGCGCTACAGGTCGATGCCACTTCTGTGGCTCCATCGCAGGGCGGACGAAGTCTTTGACATTTGTTGGGGGAGATGGAGAAGTCTGGTTTCCCCATGAAAATCTGGGAGAGAAACAGGATTCATGCGTCCAGTCTTCTCTTTGTAGGCAGGACCAGCATCGACAACAGCTACAGAAGAAGAACTTTATGTTGGATCTGAACAACAGCTTGTATCATGGGCAGGCAGTAACAGGCCAGACGTCAACACCCTCTCAGGATTACTACCTAGCCGATTCCACTTTATCTGTTCAGCTTCCAGAAGACTCTTTGTCTTACAGAGATCACCACCACCTTATCACGAGATCAGCGTTGTGTTTCAATCCCACCACTGGGGGCCCTAGCACTACTTTGGATCAAGGACAGGCAAGAACAACAACTTCTGCACTCCTCTCCACTTCTACACCTGCCCCTGCACCTCTTCCTCCTCCCTCACCTCCTCCATGTCCACTTCCTCTCCCTCCCCCTCCCGTTCATGAGCTGAGGCATTTGTACAGGGAATCTCTGGGATCTAAGACGATCCCAGACGTGCAGCGTATCTGTGGAAGCTCTGTGTCTCCTGCAGTCTACGGGGTTCAGCCCCCTTTCTCTGCTAAGTACGCTGCTCAGCCACCTTCTCTCTCCACACACCAGGCTTATAATACTACTAGCAACCTGTTATCAAACTTTGGTCAGACTGCTGCTTCCTTTTCGGTGGTGGACCCAGTTTCTCAAGGAATGGACGGCGCTCTTCCTCGGGCTTATGGAATGATGGGCTCCCAGAGGCTCCCCTATGATCCAAATTATGACCCTAGTTCAGCCATGATGGCAGCTACAACTGGAATGACTTCCAATCTACCATCTCACCATCCCAGTGCCGCAGACCCAAAGAAAATGGTGGACCCTACCTTTTTGAATTTCCTGCGAGCTGAAGGTTTGGCTGAAAGTACTATCACTCTCTTGTTACAACATGGCTTTGATTCCCTTGCCACGCTGGGAATGATGGAGGACCACGATGTGCGCTCTGTAGCCCCTAATTTGGCTCAAGCTCGTGTTTTGTCTCGCGTAATACTTGGTTGCAAGACAAATGGACCAGCAACACGTGCCCGTTCCAACAGCTTTAGCCATCGCAACGATTTTTATATGCAACCCCAGGGGCTGACCATGGACCCCAGTTTAGTGCAACAGCCTCCTTCTGCCATACAGCCTGTGTCCCCCAGGATGGGAGAATTTCTTGGCAGAAGACCCAGTAGTGCACCATCCCAACATCTCTTGGAGACCACCACCTATCCAGGAGCACGTCCCCTGGCTACTGTAGCATTCCCAGTCAGTCCAGGAGGATACAACAGTGCTTTGACACAAGGAAGACCCCTGTCACTGTACAATGCCCACACTGGTCTGGCCATGTCTGCTCATGGACAACAGCCTCCACCAACTCCTGGCACACCTGGAACAGCACCAAAAACATTTTCTGGCTCCTATTCCCCTATGGAGCTGATGAAGCGAGTACCCAACCTTCCTCCAGCCTCGCCAGTGGGTGCACCAAGCCCCCTCCAAAGCCCCCAACTTCTCCGGAAAGGGATAAATGCAGCCCCTGAGAGTTCCGTTGTTCCGGTGACCACTTCTTCCACGCTGCAAGGGCAAAATCTTAACAACACCAAGTTGGTAGGACGTCGAACTGGTCCGCCTGTCATAGTCTCAACGATGACCACCACAGCCGACACAAGTAATGTCAAATCCCTCCTTTTCTAATGTCAATGTCTTTGTCTGTTTCACAGACTCCTGTAGGTTCTAGGTAAAGTTTCTGGTTTTGTTTTTCCAAAAATTACATTCATGGTTAGATTTAATTCTCTATATTGTAAAATAGATTTTTGGCATTTGTCAAAATGTCTGACTGGTTTTCTGGTTTTTGGTTAAAACTAGTAGCATGTACGGTATATTTGTTCAGCAGCTGTGCAAGTCTTTTAAAAGCTATGCAATTATTTATACATATATTGCAACAGAGTTGTGTCATTTGCTGGAGGGTATCTTGTCTCATCGACAAGATGAAATGATTCATATCAAAATATTGCATTTATTGGGTTCCACATTTTGCCTTTTGCTCCTGGAGCAGCAGTCTTCTTTGTGGTGCTGCCATGCATTTTAAACATCTTACGTATGTTTTCAGTCAGTCTGGTGAAATGTAATATTGGAGAACACTCAGAAATTTTTTTCAATGCATTACTGTATATGCGTCAAGTAAATATGAACTTTTTTTTACATATTTATTATATGCCAAATTGCTGTCAAGTTATTTTACACTGCACTCTCTCTTAATCTCAAGCTTAACTACCTCATATCCAATTAGACTAATTGGATGTATAGTTGTGTGGACTATTATAGGTAGCTGTTTTCATAGACACTGCGTTAGCTCTTACTCTGGTTGGATTGTTTTACTTCTATGTAATAAAATACATAATATATATTAAAATGAGATTTTTTATTTTAAAATGTGGATCCATGGAAATAAAATGTATCTACTTCTCAGAATATACATGTACAAGTTAAATATTCCACCTTTTATTATTGATCTGAAGAACCTTTTAATGAAAAATTGGATAGAAGAAATGTCTTTTAATGAAAAAGTTCACAAAAACTTTTGGAAATGTTGGGTTAAATATATATTATATTTATATATTTATATTCCTTGTCACTCGTGTCTGTTGAGTAGTAATACTTATGAAGTGACTTTCCTTTTAGTGGTCTTAAAAATACCAAAAACTTTAAAAACTGAGGAAGTAATGGAAGTCACATCAACAACATTTGCATGCAGCTAACATTTGTTGCTTCAGTAACTTTATGCGATAATGGACGGCCTTTGCTGACGAAGAGAACGCTTATTTCTTAATTGCATGTTGCTTGGCAACCAGAAGGTTTTCTGGATATCAGAGAGAGATAATCTACCCATTTAAGGAAAGGGAAAACAAGTGGCACTGCATGTTGAGGTGCACATTTATTTTGTGTGTCTAACTCCACTGACGGTTAAGGATATGAGCAAATTTAATAAAAAAAAAAAAAAAAAAAAAAAAAAAAGAGCGAGAGAGATGTTGCAGGGACCTAAATGAAAACATTTCTCTTTGTCTCATTATGTCCCACACTGTTAATCTAAACCGTACATCTCAAGAGATTGCTTCTCATTCTGGTGAGAAGGCTACCAGTGAAGAGCCTCTGTTATTGCCATGCATGGTTTTTCATGCTCAAACATGCATATTGATGAAAAGTTGACACTTTTTTTTTTTTTTTTTGCACCTACCGAATAAATTGGTTGTTTCACAAAGGCAAGCCAATCTTCTTTTCATCATCTTACATCAAAGCGTAAATTTGCACACAGCCATCTAGGCGCATTGTCTTGTAGCTGAATTCAGGGTTTTGGAAGCAAAAATGTAAGTTGCAGAGAAATCTGCTGCAGCTTAAAACATTTATGTAGAGACTGCAGGTGGGAGGGCCATGCATGGTGCTAGGCCCCGTCTTGGTTGGCTAAAGCCGTAAGTAGTGTTAATAATGGCATTAAACAGCCCAGTCGAGCTTAGTTGCAACATTTCCCTTGCACTCAAAGTGGGGAGAGCTCCTTGCAGCATTTGTATTAGCCATGGAGTTGCCTGTCACTGGCATTTCACAGAGCAGCACAGGTGGGTAAACCTGACTTCAGTGTCACGTGAAGCAGAATAGCCAACCTGTTAGCTAGAGCTGTGACTGGCTGGTAGAATGTGTTGTGTGCATGCTCATAAGATTAACTAAGGTGGACACTTAAATGTCGTCCACAAATACCAGCACGTGGTTTCCTTGCACAGATAATCCACTGAACATCTTTAGCTGTACTTTACTGGGCTAGGGAATTAGGAAGATGTGCGGGTGAGGGCGGGACTTACAGCTTATTGGAGGGAAGCTGTCAAGAACCCCTTCAACCAACAGTCATGTAGGATATGGCAGTTATTTTTCTCACCTCGATGTAATCGTGCCAGGTTGTGTCAAACCACAGTTGATATGACTGTCAGTTATGTGACCTTCCTGTGTGTAGCTCCCATGAGGACCTGAATGGGATTTTAATTTCCCTGCCTGTTATTTGGAAGGACGTCTATGAGGATGCATGTCTAATGTACTCACAGCTGTCCTTGCCTAAACAGCTTAGTTCAGCTGTCTGAAAACGATTTCAGTGATTGTTCCTGCCTGTTTTCCAAAAGAATAAATGTTTCCTGGCTCATAACATGGCCTTAAAACTTGTCACTGTTTGTGTCTGTAAGTTTGCGTGCTGCTGCTGGGCTTTTTTTGATTCTAACATTGTCCTAAGTGCATGACACCAAAGTGTTTGTCCATAATATATGGACATGTATGTGCATTTCACACAGTGTTTCTGCCCCTCCTGCATACAGACCACAGATGTCCCTGTCTGAGCAGCAGGAAGTGTTTGTCTTCATCGGAGGCCTGCTGGATGTGACAGCAGGACACGGGGATAAGACCTTAAGTTTCCTCTCTCTGTCTCTTTTTCTTCCTTTGGTTTAAACTACTGACTATACATAATAACACCTTTGTGTGTAGGCTTTAGCCCTTTAGATATAAAATTGGAACTGTCAGGCTTTTATTGTGATGGAGGATCTATGATGGACTGCCTTTGTAGACATATTCTTTAAACGGACATTTGTTCAGGTGCGTGTGATTTAAGATGACAGGTCTACTTGAAAAAGAGATCTAACCTTGTGTAAGGCAAGAGGTAAAATCTTTAGGTGTTAAAGGAACGTACAAAATTGACATTTTGTGTCTCAAAGCCAATACAGCCCATGCACATACAGCCTAGCCTCTATTTAGCGTAGCCTCTAATTCTGCGTATTTAAAAATATTTACTATTGATTGTAATTCTGCGTATTTAAAAATACGCAGAATTACAATCGAATTGTAGTAAGTACTTTGACAACATTAATCCTGAATAAAAAAAAAAAAAACAGTACAGATGCATCACGTAGGAATAAGAAATCCTGCTATATTGTGTGTTGGTGTGTGTTGTTGGTACTATAAGGAATCATATGTCAGTCAGTCGGATTGTGTGTCATCCTCACTAATCCTGCTAATATGAATGAGCTGAGGCAGACAGGAGCGTTCAAGTCTTATGCGTTGGGCAGGGTTATTGTACCTGCATAATTGGTAGTGTAACTTTTACTACAGTGTTTTATTATTATTATTGTTATATTGCACCATTATTTAATCTCTTTAAAATGTGATGAAACACATGTATTTGTTCTTTGATAGTCCTATTAAATCTACTTAAACACCAGATGGAAAAATGAAAAAAAAAAATTATAGCAATAAATTCAGCTATAAACTGTATTTGAAATGATCAGAAGAGATAGACAGACACATATAGACGCCAGTTTTCTTTGAGATCTGTCTGGTTGGAAGTGAGTAAAACAAATGATTTGATGGAATTAGATCATGTGATTATGTTGGTCCATCAAACAGCAAAGCTGTTTGTCTGGCTTTTCCAACTTTTGCAGTTCACTTATAAATTAATTGCACTGAAATAACCTGTGAACACTGAATGTTCAAGGCCACTGCTCACCTCCTGGTTCTTTTAATCTATTCTGTGCACCTTCCTTCTGTCACATGTCTCCAATTTCTTAGAAGCTGCTAAATTTTACATTAACATCTCTAACTGACTTCTGCGTTGTTGTTGTTTCCCTCTGGAACACACAGGAAAATTTGTTTTTCTGCTGTTTTTTCTTCTCCCAAAAAACAAAAAAAGCTGTTTTGCCCGCCATTTGCTGTTGTATTATGGTTGAACTTTCACAGAAGGATTAATGGTTTTTCTGAAGCCAGCCAAACCACAGAGGGAAAAGAACCTTGCAAAGAATGAGGAACAGCTGGTTTCGCCCCGTTTGCGACAGCTTGAGTGTTTGAGTGTGTTTATATCGGTGTGTGATGGTAGCATATAAAACCTGCTTGGGGTCAAAAGTCCTGTCCAAGGTCAGCAAGTGGGCTTTCAAATGTCTCATCTCTCTCCAGTGCTGATAGATGCTGACAGTGGATTGCTACCATTTCATCCTGTATGTGTTAGCAGTGGTTGTGTCTTTGTGTAATGCACCCTTTTTAACTTTAAAAGGCTAAAAAAACAAATGGTGGATTCATGATTTTAAAAGTTTTGACACTCGACCCTGCGTGGCCTTTAATTGTAAAAGAGGTCGATGCTAAGTACCATAAGCAGGACATAAGGTGTTTAAATATGGATTATAGCCTCGTGATATGAAGAAACTTCTCATTTTGGTGACATTGTTGTGGTTATCCTACCCCGAGGGTTGTTCGCTTTACAGAATTACAATTATGTCTACTCGCCACTCGTGCTGACAGTCTGACAGCGCTTTCATATCATTATATAATTTTCCCAATTATCTGTCGTCGGTTTTACTGCATGGCATTGTAGCTTTTAGGAGTTTTGTCATTCCACATGTCTTAAAACGGACAACTACCTCCACACACCCCCCCGTCATTTTCTGTGTCTCCATCCCCCTTTTCCACTACCGCTCAGCGGTGGGTAGGTCACCCTGAATTATTCATCAGTGTGAAATGAAAAAAGCTCATGGATATTGAATATCTCCTCTGAAGTGGCGGCCAACCTTGTGTTTTGTTTTTTCCTCCTTTTCCTCTTTTTTGCAGCTTAAAGGAGCGGCAAATCTCATTGCCAGTGTGTTTCAAAGGTTAACTGATTGCCTTACCTTATGCACACATTTATTTTCTTTATTTTCTGCGACTGGCAGTGAAGGTTTGGGAAAGAAAAAAATAAATAAGATTTGAATAAAAACATTGAATGTTTATCTTAGTGAATTCCTTGTTGCGAAGAAGCAGATTTTTATAGCTTTCTCTGATGCGCAGGACGGCGGTTGGTTGGTTTTGGCCTTCCCGACAGACCAGTTGTCATTTCATTCCCATGTGGTATTCTGTGGTCCTTCATTGTCCTCCTGCCCAGTTTGTCCTGTGGTTTGATCTGCAGCCGGCTCTGCAAATCAGTGATGCTGGTTGCCATGCAGCCCTGCAGCCAACAAACGCAGCAGGACTCTCAGAACATCTCCCGTGTGAAAACATGCAAAGAAAGGATTTTGGGGGATCCTTCAAGCTTCAGAGCTTTACTTTACATCTTTAGGGCATTTCTGTAATATCAGAACTTTTGTGTGTATTTCCTGGCTTTAGTGTCTTTATTTTTGTAACTACAAAGCTGAACATTGTTTCCCTAAAGGATCAAGATTTGAAAGAGCCTAAGTAATGCCAGAACGCAGATGCTCAGATAATGTGTAAAGAAACTAGAGGAGGAGAAGAGCTCCTTCTCTCCCAATCCTTATTTTGTACATGTAGGAGCACACAGACTGTTTTATTTTCTTCAGTTATACCTGAGAGAACAGTGCTGCATTAATCCTGGATCAGTCTCATTGACCAATAGGTTACGGTTCCCCTGTACCCTTTCGGTCATTAGAGTCTATTTTCCTCCATTCCCAATTTCCGCTGTGCATAGACAATTACTTGGGAATCCTTTTTAGAGTATTCCCAGGCTGTACACAGACTAAATGTGGCTGTAGACATTGGCCAAAGCTTTGACTGGGTAACCTTTTACAAAAGTATTCTCAACTGAGCTACAATGACTAACAATCGGAAAGAGGGATATAGATTTATTTTCCTATAGGGAAAAAAAAAACATGCATTATTTGTCTTCTGAAAGGTTGTAATATGTTTGAGAACATCACGTTTTACAGCTCTTTAGCTTGAGTGAAATGCATTAGCTGATGCAGGAAGTGCAGCAGCATCAGTGGAGGTTAGAGGTGTCAATTGAGGCAGGTGTCGTATCGTGCGACCAAAATGTGGATCCTACGATACCGCAGGTTTGGTGGCGGTGAAGGGGACTCCTCTGCGAGTGTGAAATATCATCTGCCATGGAAGAGGGAGTGGGAGTTTGTTTCCAAAGAGTGGAGAAGATGAAGAGATGCGGTTTATGATGATGAAAATGGCCGTAACTCTTCAGCAAAGTGAGCTTTTAAAGGCTGTAACCAGACACCTCATAGTTGTGATGGTTGACTCCTGGTTGACAAGACCCCAAGACCCTTGGTGTATTTATCGTAATGGTGCACAGCTGGTCCGCAGCTTCTCTGGGTTAATAGCCATGTGACAGCCTCAGGGGGAGATGGGGGTGTCAAGTATTGTGTACGTGCGTGCATGTGTGCATTTTATTTGCTTGTACTCTCTGCCGAGTGGCATGCAGGGGCCACACTTGGGAGGGTGGGACTGTGCTGTGTCTCCACTCTCTCTGCCAGGCCAGATGGCTCCTGTCACTGAGACAGGAGGTGGAGCAATGGGAAGAAAAGTGTAAGGATGGGAGGCCTAAACCGTGCCAAAGTGGCTTGTCCCCAGAGCCACCACATCTGGAGACCACCTGCAGCGGGCTCACCCTGCTCCCTCTGTCCTCATCCCTTTCCCTCATGTTCACTTTCTCATTTTCCAGATGGAGGAGATGTGTTCATGCTCAACAGGCTCTAATTTGTGTCCGAATTTTGTTTGGTACGTCTTTGCTGTTTGCTGAGGAGGAGCAGGAGGAAGGTGTAAATAAAGGAAGGAGTAATAGAAGCAGCAGAATTATTTTATTTTACGACTATAGCTGTCCTTGAGAGTTTTCCTGTATATAACATTTCAGAAAAAAAAAAAAAATCTTTCAGGTTAAAAGGTACAGAGAGAATATTCACTGCACTTCCTTTAGCTGTTGCTGCACCTGATCTAGAGATGATAGTTGGGGAATTTGTGCCTTCAAAATCCAGCCTGTCCATCCACAAAAAACACACTCATTTGCATTCCCATGGTCTTATTTAGCCATCTTCTGTCCTTTTTGGCCTTTCTTTCGCTATTTTGTTGTCCCTCATTCCTGCATCTTTTCTAGTCCTTGTAGGTCCACAGGGATTCAGGCGTGGGAGGCTAAGAGAGGAGTGGGGCAGCAGAGAACAACAAAAGCAGAGAGACAGTTGTTGACTCAGGGTTGTTATCTGCACAGCTATCGAGGGGGTGTGGGCTCTTGGTTTATGTGGATGTGTGTCTGCATACATGCCTGAAGGGGGTTATTTATCCTGGCGGCTGCTGCTCCAGCAGGTGCCTCTCAAAGGATAAACCTGGGCCTCCTAAATAAATATTCATCATCTGGGAATTAGACTTGCGTCACCAAAAACACATTAGCAATCCTCTCTTTTACCGCCTCTCTGCACTTACTATCCGTACCCTCCATTCCAAGCAGCCATCTTAACTCCCTAACCCCCAAATGAATTGGCTCTGAGCATAAAGGGCATAGGAAACCTCAGAGTTGTAGGTGTTTTGTAACAAAAATATAAAGCTGTCACCTGTTGCTGTGCACCTACTGCATCTTCAAGAGACACCTATTTTAGTTGGATCTACCTTGAAAAGGTCAAAGGGTTTAAACCATCATGCTTCAGTATTGGATTGTTTTCTGTCTGACCTTTTTAATTGGTACCTTCCATCAGTTAACTCACCTGAATTGATGGATGGTTACCCTGCTGCCTTCTGCCCAATATCAACTTACTAGTGGATGCTGGGGGCTGTTTCACCTTGTCCTGACACCAGCTTCATTCTTCTGGGTTTTGAACATTGGTAGTCCCGGCCGAGCGATGTTTTTTGTTTCTGTTCCACGATAATGCACGTGGTGCAAAACAGTTTTCACCATTTAACACATCATGACACGGACTTGTATGATCTTTAGCTGTAATATTAGCTGGAAAATAATGCGACATACAGGAATTGATTGTTTTCTGCTCTGGAAGTATCGGTTCCGCTTATGTCACATTGATGATGTGCATTGTAAGTAATTAAAACCAAAAAGTAAGCGATAATATCTGGGAAAGAGACTTTTTTGATGCTACTTTTCTTATGTTGCATTCAAAACAGAGAAATCTTTATTATACAGATATATTTTACATTTAGTAGACGCCAGGCATACTGATGGTACTGCATTGGTTATAGTAGGGTAGTGGAAAATTATTTCAATACAAGAATGCAACTCTTCCTTTGCCAGGCCAGCTTCTGAAATGGACCCCTGAACTTTGAGGCATAATGTGGTCTACTGAAGCTTGGTCTCCAAGCAGCAGGTTGGCTTGCTCTACCATTCGCTTTTTTAAAATCCCCTTAAGTGCTTTAGCGGGATTTAACAGGCCTCTACATCCAGCGTCCTCTCAGCAGCCAAGTTCCAGCACTTACAGGAACAGGGCGCTTACAGTATAATTAGGCCGGTTAAAGATGAGGACTCTCTCGCTAAATCCACATAGGCCGCAAGGAGGTTCGGACCGTTTGCCGGGTCTTCCAGAGCGTGACTGCTGCTGTTGATATTTGACTGCACTAAAGGTCAAGACTATATGTCCTGCAGCAGGACGGAGAGAACAAGCAGAGATTTATAGGTCTTATCAACATGGCATCTTGGAATTCAGAAATGAAAATGTAGTGGAAAGGATGTGAAGAAAATGGAAAATAAATAATTTTTAAACATTAAACTATTATTTCTTTTTTCACATTTCATCATCATCATTTTTTTTATCTTTTTATCAGAAAACTTTTATACTTCTACTTCTTTATAAAGAATATATACCGATACTTGGCTTTATCAAGAAAAAGGTTGAGGGGCATTGTTTTAATCTTTAGAATTTAGAATAAAAAAATTACAATTTTCTTCTTTATATAATATAACTTGATATGATAGAGAAGATTCAAGAATCGAAATAACTGAAAACCAATTACTGAGGTTTAGATTCAGTCTTTTTGCATCAAATGAATGTGTTTGTGCAATCTTGTAGACTGACTCATAGAAACAGCTGCTCATTTGTGTTACCAAATGCTCTCTAAGGTGTGATTGTGGCTTTTCTTTACGGCAGTGAAGGTCGGCGGGGGTGAACAGATGTAACCTTCAGAACTTGTTTAGACCCAAGCCTGGCTGTCCCAGATGTGAAAGTAGAAATGTTGTTCTGCAAGTGCATGTTTGCATGTGTGCATGTGTTCTTCAGCGCAGTGCTGGTCTGCTATTCCTGTTTACTTGCCCCCATCCAATATGTCAACTGCTGGAGTCTGTCAGAAGCACATATGTGGATGTTTGTTCAGACCGTTGCCCAGCTTAGCTCTCCTACTAGCACCAACCCACTTCTGGTGATAGCGCCTGACGGGAGAGCTAAATTTTACAATGAGCAATCATGGCTCTATTTTGTTCTTAGTTGATTGATATGTTTTTGAGGACCACACTGTATTGTGGTGGTTCCTCCTATTTTCACTCACACCCATGGAAATATGTTAAAGGCAAAGTGAGCTTTCTAGCTCATCATTCTAACAGCAAAAATAACCCATTCGTAGGCCCCTTTAGTCATTTTTGCATTGATAGGAAAATGTTATTAATGAATTGCTATTTTTGGGCAGCCCTGCAGCTATGGCGCTCATTACTATTTGACATTTTGACCCACGTGTTTGTACTCATCAGAGGCCGTTCATAGAGTCCAGTGATTTTTACTGTGCTTTCCTTTCTTTTAAAATAAACCTCACTTCCACTGAATGATTGTGACTCTTGAGAAACTGTGATCTCTCATGTTCCACACAAACATCTTCCTGTCAGTCATCCTCCCACACAACACCCCCAACAGCCTAATTTTATTGAAGAGAAAAAGATCAGAGGGGCAGGCGTATCCTCACACTCCATCAATACTGTGCCTGTGTGTGTATGTGTGTGTGTGTGTGTGTGTGTGTGTGTGTGTGTGTGTGTCTGCCTGGCTGGCTTGTAGGAAGTGGGGTCTGCTGCCTTTGATGGTCACACTCCCTCAGATGTGTTATCATTGTAGATGGAGACGGAGTGTCTCTGCTCATTGGGCTGAGAAACAACAGCTCTGACAGTCACTATAGGATGCACAAAATGATGAAACTGAATAAAAATAATGATGATGCTGTGATAGACATTTTCACCCATCCTATGAGCAAAAACTCCCCCTCCGTCCCTTTTCCGCTCTGTGGTAATCGTTTGTGGCGTGTGACCGCGCGGGGCTCTTTGTCTTTTAGTCGCGCCTGTCATGCAGCCAGTGAGGTGTGCATGTTTGCACGTATGTGCGTCGCCATGCTCTGGCCGTGCCGTAGAGTCACAGTGAAACTCTGGTTACATTGTTATTCTAAACAGGGTGTTTTCAGCCGCTCGTCCTTGCAGTCATAGAGCAGAGCGATCTGTCAGCTCGCTCCCCTCCCTCGCTCGCTTTTGCCTCCGGGGACCAAACTGTGAACTTAACACACTCGGCTCTGATGACTTCCCTGATGGTGTGAGAAAACAGCCAGCTCTACAGCTGTGATGTTTTTACTGGAGTGGCTTGAATGTTGCATTGTTCTTGTTCTGGACTGAAATGTGTGTGCGCTTATGTGTGAGAGAGAGAATACCACATTCAAAGTTAGGGTGTGGAGTGCAAGTGTGTGTCACCATTCAGATCTCTTCCCAGCAACCCACAGAACGCCAGGGTGGGGTGAGATTTTGTGTGCTTAAGGGATGGTTGAAGTCTAGATGAAAGTGTAATGGCAGAGGAGGGGGCCAAAAAAATGGGGGTGGTGGGAGGGGGGTTGCTCAAAAGTGTGTGACTGTAAAAGTATGTCACTAAAATGAAGAGAAGGCAATCGTCCTCAAGGCATGGTCGAGTCCAGGATGGAAATAAAACATAGAAAGGGGGAGAAAAAGAGGGAGGATGAGAAGGGAAAAGGGGAGGAGGGATTGCGCTGGAGTGTGTTCTGTGTGCCGATCCTATGAAGTGAAAGCAGCCAGGGAGTAAATTGTGCAAGCTCAGAGAGAGCTCAGCACGGCACGTTTGAGCCAGCACCTCTGATTCAGGTTTTTTTTCCGTGTGATACGCTCTGTTCTGCCCCTTGAGCGTCATTATCGGCTAAAGACAAAGGGCGAGGAAAAAGCGATTGAGACGGCGAGAGATTGAGAGACGTGAATAGATGTTGTGCAGCTGACAGCAGAAGGGATCGACAGAGTTTCCAGCCGCCGCAGTGCCTGGCTCCTTGACCAGACATATTTGCCTGGGAGATTTTTTTTTTTAAGGAAGGACAAAAGCATCCCCACCTCCCTATCCCTTGCCTTCTGCATCCCGTTACCATCCGGCCACCAGCCTGCTTGTCGCCGTCTGTGTGTGTGTGTGCGCGCATACAGACGCTACGAGCGTACTCTGCTTTCTTCCCAGCCCTCAAAGGCATGGACTGAAGATGATGTAGCCTGGAGCTTAGTGAGAGCATCCTCCACAGAAACCCCTTCCCCTCACCAACCGGTCCAGGACAAGACGAGCAACTCCAGGGGGAGGGGGAGGGGGGTTTGAAGGAGTGAAGCAAGACAAGGAGGTGGAGAGCAAGCCGATGCCCTTCTTGGATTATTTGCAGAGGATTTTGCACTTGCATTTATTTCTTTTTTCTCTTCTTTTGTACTTCTTTACTCTCCTCTCACGTCCCCATTTTTATTTATTTTATTTTTCTTCTGCTGCGATGTGTCATTTTTAAGCCGAAGAATGTGGAGACAACATTTTCCAGGCAAGCAGCATGATTTCTGTTTTCTTTTCTGGGTGTCTAATAAAGTCTGGCATGTGGGAGGTGGGAGGGAAGTAGGTGGATGGGGGGAAAGTGGGGGAGTTCAGATGAGTGTGTGTTGTGTAGTTGTTGAGGTTCGCACGTAGTCCAATAGTGTTGTCACTGCAAAGTCCGCCTGTCCAAATCTGCTTACACTTGGCTCAGTGTGTTCACTTCCACTGTGGTCTGATTCTCCGAACGCCCTTCCGTAGCTCGGGGCAACGTCAAGGAATAAAAGAGCGGGAAAAGGAGGGGAGGGGAAGGGAGGTCCTGCACGGCTGGGCTGTGGATGTATCTGACACCCACTTTTGTCCCGTGTTGGAACGTGAGCCCGGTTCACCCGCACACACACAGGGTGCCATTTAAAACAGGCGTGAGCTCTTGGCAGGGGATGGAATGGTGTGGTGGGCAGCCTGGCTGTGACAGGGGTGGGGCACAGGCAGCCCAGGACAAGCTGCCTTTGTTTGCTACTTTTGGGAAAGTGAAGGGGAGGGCTCTGCTGCCAACAAAGGGTGTTCATACCCACCTCCCTCACCCTGCATATTACTCCTTCTGCAGCCGCTACAACTCACCTGCTTTGTCAGAGGCAGATGAAGGGTTTGTGTGTGTGTTTATGGTAGTCTTTGTGTGTGTGTGTGAGAGAGGAAGAAGAGTAGTAAATGACTAATTCCGCCTCAGTAAAGCTGAAGTAGACTCTGGCAGAGTGCCATGTGAAAAGGGAGGAAACTCCAGCAAGGAAAACAAAGTGTTGTTTGACCCAATAGCACATCTGTGCATTATGCCAAGTTTCTCCATTACTCTCCAGTGGAGCTCCTGGCAGTTGGCCAAGGTTGTGTGTGGGTTCCTATTCATTTGTTGCCACATCCATGCGAGTGTGTGTTCCTGTTGCTCATGCCCTTACGCACTCCTTGTTTTGTCTTTGCAACCCGTGCCTCCTTGGGAAGACTTATTAAACACATGATTTGTCATGATTCTTGATCAAATGCAGTTTTACTGAATATGTATACAGCAAAGATTCCTATAATTTATACGTAACTAGGGTTGCTCTGAAGCCAATTGAGAGAAACTACTAAAATTGAGAGCATGAGAATATTTTACTGTACAGACTGCAGGAGGCACTAAGAAAGGACAAGTTTTGCCTTTAACCAAATTATCTGGAGCATTAACATTAATTAGCTGCTGTTGGTTTAATGCTTGAAAAGAAATATTTGCCAGTTCATCATAGAAAAATCACAAAATTGTGAACTATAACTTGAACCTGGTATATCACAAATCTGAAACAGATTTGTGAATGAATTTCAGTGGCACCAGAACCAGATCCTCACACACTGCTGTGTGTATACAATGTCTGTGTCACAAGCCTACTTTGTCCCCTGTGGGCATGTTTCTACACTTTTGCATAGCCTCCTTCTCTTTGCCTGGCTGCCAGCATTAATCACACAAGGCGGCTCAGGTTTCAGCCCAGCGCAACTCACAGTGGCTCAGAAAGAAGGAACTGCTGGTGGTCTGTGGCAACCTGTATGTACCCTCCTTGTTGTCCAGATGGAGCCACCTATAAACAGCAGCTTGGGGTTGCTAGGAAACCAGTAGCAGCAGCTGATGATCATATAGAGAGAGCTTTCTCCTTATTATTATTTTTTAAAATATTTTCTTCTCTTCCTGACCAAAACAAAAGTGTTTCCCTGTCCTCCCTCCCGGTCCCTCGTTCCCTCCTGGAAGTAACGCAACACCAGCAGCAGAGGCCAGCAGAGGAAGAAACTCCCCGCTCCCTTCCCCACATAATGGAAACTTTGGCCTCATCTCCCGGTGTGCCGCTCTGCTGCGTTCTGCTGCCAGACTCTGACTAAGTGTTGCTGGCTCAGGGACCGTAGCCTTGAACCTGAGCCGAGTTTGGGCTCCACCAGCATTTGTTCACAAGAACGATAAGATTGAGATGACTGACAAAGATTGAGCAAATGTTTTCTTTAATAAGCTAGAGCATGCAGAGTGGGTTTTAAGCCTTTCCTTTCAAGTCCTAGATTTCCAAAATAATTTCCGCCATGACCACGTTCTCGTTGTTGACGACCATTGTGCGTGTTGTAATTAAGGAAAATGATCTGTTTTCAGACTGCTAAATCTTACAGACTGCTGTTATGTTAAAGCAGCTTTGAAAGAACAAGTTCAAGGCCCATTTTCTTCAACGTTTTATTGGTCACTTTGAAATCTGCATTGATAACTGCATGACTGCTAGTAAATAGTTGTGTCTTTGGGAAACACATTAGACCAGGAAAATCAGGTTACCCCCCCCCCCACCCCAATAATGTACTGCATATCAATGTAAAGAGAGTTCCCAGCAGGGGGTGTGAGTGGTACACGTGTGTAATACTTTGCTGTAGCAGCATCTACCTTCCTTTGTGAAAGTAGCCGAGTTCAGTTCTCACAGGCGCATATTATTCGCAGCCTAGCAACAGTTTAGCAGCAATGCTGGGACGGACAAGCCTCTGAGCAAAGAGCCCCCCTCCTAAACCCAACAGGTACCTGCCTGTGCACATTTGATGTAGTGTGTATGAAAACCTGATTTGTGGTTCGGTTTGAGTCCTGGGTGTCAGCCAGCAGCTGATGTAGGCCAGAAGGGCAGCGCTGCAGACTGCAGTGAATATGGCACACCTGATTAAAACTGTAGCGCTACCAGTCAACTACTGCAGCAGAGATCTGGAAGATTTCACAGCTGAGGCAAAACCTCTTGGCCTGGATCACAGTATGTGCTTGATTTTAAGTATTGAAAGGGTTTTTTTTTATGATGTGCTACTTTTCTTCAAGTCAGTGAACTTTTTTCTTATAAATTAAGGGCAAAACAGATGAGTTCAACCTGGAGCTACATGACATGTAGCATCAGTGAGAGTAGGTTGACCACAGAAATAAACGGTCATGTAAGGGTGTCATGCAGACATGAGAACTGGGTGTTTTGTGCAGCTGACAGTGGCCTGTGGTTCTGGTTAAGACCAGTTTGAGCTACATGCTGTCAGTTTATCACAGCAGAAGTGCTGCCTTTCGCCTTCCCCGTTCCTCTATCCCGAAAACAGCAGCATCTCCTCTCCATCAAAATCAGCAGAGTGCGAATCAATCTGTCACGCAGCAAGAGACAAGCACAACCACACACTGCAGCTCTCGGCAAGAGAGAATGAGCGGGAAGCAAATGATGGTACAGGAGGAGATAGAATGATAGTTGAGGTGAAAGGATGACATATAAAGGAGGGGAGGAGCGCTGGTGATTGATAGCAGGGGCTGGTGATGAAATATATGGGAAAACAGGAGATGGACAAAGGAGGAGAGGGTAAGACAGTGTGTAAGCAGAGATACAGAGGGAGAGATGGAGATGAAGACCTGTCAGAAGATGCTATCATACAGAGAGAGAGAGAGAGAGATCTGGGAAAATGTAGCTCTGCAGATGCCAAAGTGGTGAAATGTTGCAGCAAGAGGAAGATTGAAAGAGTAAAAGGTCAGCAAAACCCAGCAGATAATTCATAGAGTTCGGCCTGTCAAACTTCTGCCTGAGGGGATTCAGCAGTGCCTCCCAACCCCTCCTGCCTCACCCACAGCTTCCCTCTCCTCCCCACCCACTGCTATCTATAATCTCTGTAAGCTAGTGACTAGTGCCTTAAATGAAGCAAGGAAAAGGTTACAGGTGCTCTGGGTTTTCTCTGCCAGTCGAGGAAAACTGCAAAGCCAATAATCAGTGCTTTTATCTCTGTTTTTTCCTGCAAAGCTGATACTCTTTTTTTTTTTTTTTTTTTCTTGTTCAGCAACCCGCAGCTCATATCACCAAGAACATCTTTAATCTAAAATGTATTGTGGAGTCAAACAAGGAGGCCAAAATGGAGTAAAAGGTGCATTTGATGTTTGCTCGGAGCAGGTGTGCAGGAGCAAGGTGCATTGCTTTCCCTGTTTAAATGTGTGTAGCTGGAGCTTGATTGGTGTTTTATTTAGAAGAAGGACGATGATGAAGACAAAGAAACTGAACAGTAGTATATACCGTGTGGTTTCTGTCCTGTTGCATGCAGTCTGGTGTAATGGAAACCACTGCACCACTCATTAATACTCAGCGAGCTGTTTTCCACATCATGTCACCTGTTATTAAGCATTCACAGATGCAGTGGTGGTGCAGGCAGGTTGTGTGTAAGGAGGAGGGGACCGGTTCCTGTCTGTCCTTTCACAGACGACAGCGTCTTGAAATTTGCATTTGTGTTGATGAATGTTAGGTGGTCAGCGAGACAGTATTGTGAACAGGACCTCACCTCAATATAAATAATGGATATTTGAACTGCTTTCCATATAAAGTTTCATTATAACAATCATATCTTTGATATCTACAAATTCTTGAGAAATATCTTCTCTAGTTGGTCACTTTTCCATGTATTTCTTTATTTCACTCCCACTTGTTTTTATTCCCAACTCACACAGAACTTTCTCAGTCTGTAATCTGCTAATCTCTCCTCGATCTGTCATAATCAGCCTCCACAGCCGCAGTAATCTCACAGAGCCCATCCCTGACAGGGTGACATCTTTGTAATCTAATTGGAATAACAAATGCAAACACTGACACTTTATACTCCTCAGTTCAAATCGTGTAGAATGTCTGCAGCAAAAGAAAGATAAAATGTTTGGTCTTGTTGAATCGATCCTCGTGTCTTTGACCTGTGCACTGTTCCGGTGTTTGTACTCAGCTGGGACTAGTCGCTTCCTGGTCTCAGGTTCATCCACCTGCTGGTGCTGTCTGGCTCCTGAGCAGCCCGCAGCTTGAATCTTGATGCTCCTCACTTGTTAAAATTGTATGAATCAGGATTCATAATTGTCTGTCTTCGGCACGACACGTCTCTTTTAGTGGGAAGTGTGAGAAGGTCGGCCCACCAGGGGGCTCAGCTCCTCTCAGCTCTCCGCAATTTACAAGTGAGGAAAAAGTGGCAAAGGAGGGGGAGGAGAGCGAGTGGAGTGCGGATCAGACCAGGATAGTGAAGCGCACTTTGTTGAGGACGTTGAAGTGAACTTGTTTCGAACGAGTATGATCTTATTTCCAATCCTGGCTGATGTCATCTTTTATTTTCTGCTGGTGCAGTTGTACCGACTCAGAAATGAGTCAGAATAAATTCTGTTCCTATAATATGGGCATATACTTGTGTGTGTCTCATAATGATGTTACACAACGCGGGGCCATTGAGGTTCTACTGCTGAGGTTGTGGTCTGATCCAGTCTTCAGTGGCTGCATTGATTTATTGAGCAACACTTGGGCTTCTAATCAGCATCTGTCACCACTAACACAGTTACAGAAACCTTAAAAACACCTTCAAATTAATTTGTTCTCTTGCTTCTTAATGAATTCAACACCAAAGAAGGTGTTGAAATTATATGTTTGATTAAATAAAAGTGTCATGTAATGATGCTTTAAATCTATTTTCGGATATCATCCTTTCCTTTTCCATCTGCTTCCAGGTATCAGGCCCCAAATCATGAACGGGCCGATGCATCCGCGCCCATTGGTGGCGCTCCTGGATGGGCGCGACTGCACAGTGGAAATGCCCATCCTGAAAGACTTGGCTACCGTGGCCTTCTGCGATGCTCAATCCACACAAGAGATACATGAGAAGGTAGTACCCCCACCCACCCACATGACAGCAGCTGAAGGCTCATGACAACCATCACTCACTCAAGCCTGCATCTTTCTCTTTATATCACAGCACTGATGTGTGTGGTTATCAGCTCCGAACGCGCTCGCCATCTAAAATACGGTGGCTTCATTATGATTTAATGTCACTTTATGGAACAGAGCACAATGTCTACATCAGTGCCATTCTTCTAATAGAGAGCCTTGTGTAGCAGGGATGCGGTGTAATTACATTGGCTTGTAGAGGCTCTTTATTGCTTTTTATGCAGCACTGTGGCTGCAAAACAATATGTAGCCACAGAGATGGGTATCACCAATGTGCTATCTCTCCATCTACAGACGGAGTGAGAGGCGCTACATCTTTCCTCTCAGTGTTTTTATGAAAATGGGACATATTAAAAACAAGGCATTTGCATAGAGATCAATTCAATCACAGACCTTGTGCAGCGAGTAGGAAAGGGAAGGTGGCGAGGGGGTGGGGGTAGCTTTTTGTTTGTTTTAACACTGCCTTATCAGGAGAAACATGATTGTAATGTTCACCTCACCAGCATATTCAGCAGTTCACAGTAATAACTTTCTGTCTAGATACCCAGAGGGTCTACCGAGATTGAAAATGTCCAATTTCTGCTTTCTGCGGAGTTGATAACTGGATACTGTAATATGATGCTGTCAGGCCAGACACCAGCTGCTGCTCGCTCCTCCAACCACGCCGTTAAAAAAGAAAACTTACAGACGAGACTCGTCATGGACTGAAATGAAAGCGTCTTCTGTGATGTGGAATCTTCCAGCCAGTAATGTCTTATTTCTCCAGTTAGGAGGGCAGGATAAAGCACATTAATGAATACCAATCAGCTTACAATAGTGTTGGGTGAAAACACCAGGGTTCCATCATTGTTATCACCATCATTAGCATTGTCACCATCATCATCGTCATCCATGGGCAATGCTCCCCCCATCGCATTAAAAGGTTTGATATTAAGTTTAAAATTGTGTCAGATGGAACCTCTAAATATTGTATTTAACATTATATTTGAGTGTTTATTTCCATCTGCATCACCTGCTGCAACCCTGAGCAGGAATAAATTAGGATTAGATGAAAAGAAGATGCATGGATGGAAATTTTGTTATATGTCACAAAATGGCACATAATAAAACGTCAACAAGACTACACTGTATTGTTTTTATGCATCAAATGAGATATAATTAACGAGGTAGAAGTAGCGTTTCTTATCTTTCTACGTCTCTTTCCAGCTTGTATTCTCATCTGAGATCCCTATCTCGCAACTCTTTGCAACAAAGCAAAAAAAGTGTATATATTGTACAAACAACTCTTTGATCACATTCTCAGGAGTACACAGACATTTTTAGAATTTAAGATTGACATTCCTGCGGCAGCCTTTTTCTCGCAGAAAATCTCTTCTTTTAACCGTCTTATCTCTCACATCTTCGCTGCTGCTGTGGTGGATTTGAAAGGCGTCGTCATTCAGCCTGCTTCCCTTTGGTGTGTTGTCGCTTTGCACCGTTTTATGTGTCGTTAATAGGAAGGCTTAAACAAGCCCTAAATGCTAAAAATCATATCTTTCCAAGCCAGCCGGAGACATTAGTGGTCTCATCTTCATCTTCATCTCTCATCCTATCAGGGTTCTCTGGGGAGATGACATCATAAAATCATAAAGTTCCCCAACGGTGCAGCCAGACAAAGTGCAAGTATCACCAAACTGAAACACTTTTCCCCCAAAAATGCTCTGCATCTCCAGGAGAGGCCTCACTGATGGGCTGGAAAGGCCCAGGCATTATCAGAACTGCAAGCTTTGGTTAAGTGAAGAGTGGAATATAGATTAGCTAAGAGTTTCCATTAAATTATACTCCAGTCAGAGCAGAGATGCCCTCAAAGGCTTAATTGTTCCAACTAAAGGAAACTTTCTCAGACTGAAAGCTGAATCAGAACTAGCCCAGAGACAGAGAGGAGTATATGTGTGCTTGGACTTTTTATTATTCTTTTTTTAATGCCTTTTTTCCTTCACTTTAGTCACGCATCAGGTTGCGATTTGATACTGACACATGAGCACAGTGACTAAACTCAGACCCTGGAGAGTTTGACTCAAGCACATTTTCTGCATCAGTGTTCGCTGGACATCTCAGAAAAACAACTGATTTATCTGATTTCAAAGAAGGCGACCCGGGTTCATTTCTGACTGGATGGGTCCATCAGAGGGTTCTGTTTAAACAGAGTAACGTACCCTTTCACAAACCCATTTTGGGTTTTGCTGACGACATTCGGGGAGAATTGAGATCATGTATTTGGCTCAGAGGGATAATTTCTGTTCTTTCTTTGCCAACTTGAAGCCACAAAACATCTCAAGCAGACTTGAAGTCAAGTTGAATTTATTCTTCCAGCCCATAATTGCAAGTTTGATTCGAAGGCAGAATGAGCATTAGTAGAATTACAAAAACAGATTAGAATCACAGATCTGATGTTAGGCTGCTTTTACCTGTGAGGTTACTGCAGCCGCATGCCATTTCAGACTTATTCAGGTTTGTTCTTCCGTCTGCAGCCGTCCTGACCTCTGCAGAGCCAGGTTATTCAGACATCTTGCCCAGAATTTCCCTACAGGAGTGAAATTCTGAAGACCACGCAGAAGCAAAGATTCTCTGACACAGTATAATGACTTGTTCCACTTTAGTGCAGGTGTTTCAAACCTCAAGGAGCTGCAGATATTTCATTAAATCCGGTGATTGTCACACGTTCTTATGAATTCGAGGGTCTAGGAACAACCGGGGATAAGGTGAATGAGTGAACAGAATTCTGATGTCATTGTTCTTCACTGTGTGTATTCAGGTGCTGAATGAGGCTGTGGGGGCCATGATGTACCACACTATCACCCTGACCAGAGAAGACCTGGAAAAGTTTAAAGCTCTGCGAATCATCATCCGCATCGGCAGCGGCTACGACAACATTGACATCAAGGCGGCCGGAGAGCTGGGTAGGAACGCTGTTTCACTGCTGAAACACCACACAGACGCACACACACACACACACACACACACACACACACACACACACACACGTGTTTGCTCTTTTTTTTTTTAATCGCTTACAAAAACTCAATCTGAGGCTCAGACAAACGCTGTGCAGCGCAGAGTCAGCCTCTCTGAACAAGCACCCAGACATACAGTATGTCAGCGGGATGGTGGCTCGAGCAGCTCGTTCCACTTGACAAAGCTGCCATTTCCTGCCAGTGAGAGATGCTGCGTCTAACCGCCACCCACTCACCACGGGCGCTTTCTATGGTGCAGGAGTCAAAAGCTATCGAGCCTGGAAAAGGCAATGCAGATGTGACGGCTGCTCTCGGGGAGGGGCCATTGATTGAGCAGACTCTTTTTTTGCTGTCCAGACACGGCTGCGCTGTTTGAGATACAGAGTGGGATGGCCACATTAGAGGAGAACAAGGGTGGGCAGAAGTGCTTAAGTGCTGATAATGGAAGTGTTTGTGTTGTGATGGAGCAGAGGCAAGGTAATCCAAGGTTATGGCTTCCATTTCTTCTCAGATTTGAAGAAGACCTTGACAGAGAGTCCTTGAAATTTATTTGCATGCAGAACTAGAAAAGGGAAAAGTTGGAGAACTCAATATTTCCACCGTGCAAAACCGTGAATTCATCAAATCATCAAACCAAATCATTTTCAGTCTTACTCTGTGTAATACTGTAATACTATGCTGTATATATGTATTACGTCTATTATGTCTGCTATGTTTGTATTTCTATGATTTTATTGTTTGTATTTCTATGATTGTATTTGTTTCTCTTTCTCTCTATCTCTTTTATTCTCTTTAGACAATAGACCTTCAGCAGGATGGTTCCTCCTTGTAAGCCTGGTCCTGCTCAAGGTTTCTTCCTGTTAAAAGGGAGTTTTCCCTTGCCCCTGTGTTTACCTGGGGGTTCAGGCGCTGGGTTTCTGCCTCTGTAAAGCACCTAGAGACAATTTTATTGTAAAAGGCTATATTTATAAAACTAAAACTTACTCTCTGTCATTTTACAGCTTTCCAGACAGTTTTGATGATATGGTAATATGTTCTGCTTGGTGTTTCTCCATCAGGCATCGCCGTGTGTAACATCCCTTCGGCGGCTGTGGAGGAGACGGCTGACTCTACCGTGTGCCACATCCTCAACCTCTACCGACGAAACACTTGGCTCTACCAGGCTCTGCGAGAAGGCACGCGCGTCCAGAGCGTGGAGCATATTCGCGAGGTGGCGTCCGGGGCCGCGCGCATCCGTGGCGAAACCTTGGGTCTCATCGGTTTCGGTTCGTATCGCTCTCATCTTAGATTCATATTGTTTGCACTTCTTACAGGCAGCTTTTCTTTTTTTTCCAGTCTTCTTGTGTTGCATTCTGTTCTGCGTTCTTAAAAACCTTCTGGCTGCTTGGTGTGCCTTCTGTTTTCCTGCCCTGATAAGGTTATTTTTCTCCTCGTACCCACAGATTATCTCAAGGTTGTCTGTTTCGCCTCCCTCTGGGCTGGCTTCCTTTTCTCCGCCGCACTCTTCTCTCATCCCACCGCTCTAGTGCTCGCTATTATATCTCTATTATTGTCTGTGTTTTCGAGTTGTCTTCTGTCGCCATCATCCCCCGACACCTCGCGCTGCTGTAATCGGGCCCCTCCTGGCAGATTGGATGCCTGTGTGTGTGTGTGTGTTTTCCCTCTCCCCACCTGTTTTCATGCTGATTGCGCTTGTGCGTCATTCTTCCCCATCTCAGCATCCGTGGCTCAAGCTCTGTTTCCTCACAGGCCTCTTTTTATTTTACAGAGCGCCACCTTATCTGTCCGCATGCACTCGTTGCACACAAGCACACAGCCTCCGCCCCTCACAGGTCCCAGACATCCTCCTCGACTTAATGTACTCCCCTCCCTCTTACCCTCTTCTGTCTCCCTCTCTCTCCCAGCCTCGTCTTTTCTGTTTTTCTGGCTCGACCCACCTCTCCAAAACAATGTCCATTGTCAGGGATGTTGGAGGGGAGCGACGGGCCTCTCGGTGTGTGTTTGTAGCACTCAGCACATACAGATTCGGCCAGCACCATTCTGCCGGCTGCAAACACTCAGGCTGGATAAAAACCTCTGGCTCTTCTGTGACAATAAACTCAGGAGCTCTTGAAGCACCAGCCGCAGCAGCCTTCAGGCTTCTTCAGATCAATGTTTGGAAATGTGTTTTGGCTTCACCCTGTAGATTGCTTTTTTTACCAACCAAATTTGAAATATTAAACCTAACATACAGAGCTTTTCCATCATAAAACCGGCTAAGGTCACATGGTACTTCATTGAGCGATGTTTTTATTTACTTAGGTGCCCAGAAATTAAAATGTGCGTTGACATACTTCAACAAACTGTTGAATCCATTTACAAACTGTAACAAGGCCATATTTAATTGAAAAAGGGCCAAAAATGTTGCATCCTGTTGGAGTTCAGGAGAAACCTGCAGCAGTGGCACATGAGCAGTCTTATACATAGCAAATGCTTTTTTTTTAGATAGAGGCAGCATTCTTTTGCTTGATGTTGGCCTTGACCAGTGCAGCCATGTCTGCCTCATCACTCTCAGGTTTTTGAATCTGTATTCTTGTGGGTTTTTTTCATCTTTGTCCTTCAACCATTTTTAAATGAGCAACCCCGGCAAAAAGTCTGCTACATAGAGTTGAGAGCCAACGATGGAAATGTTTAGATCTTTCAATAGAGAATATCTGGAAACGTAATTTAGGACCCAGTTTGTGGCAAAATCTTAAGGTTTATTCCATAGAAATGGGCCACAAATCCCCCCCAAGATCATCTCGATCCGCCGCTCATGGCTGTAGTTATTGGATAAGCTCCGCCCACATCCTTATTTTTATTGACACAAATCTTCCCTACCTTTTTTTATTCAGGGGTGATTTCTGTCCCTGGCACAGCAGAGACTTGTCACTTCGGGACCGTTGACTTTTATTTTTAACCACAATCAAAGCACCTGCACGTAATCATGTAAACAAATCATGTGAGATTGAGATCGAATCAGATGTTTTAAAAAAGAGAGCATCAGATGAGAGATTATCCTTCACAGTGAGGCCTCAGTGTGACATAATGCTCCTTCATAATGAGGATCTTGACAGTGAATAGAACCTTTATAACTCCTTCACAAGCAGCAGTGTCCTCTCTCTCTCTGTCTGTCTCTCATTCTCTCTCTCTGATCCTCTGTCATCTCACACTCTCATCAATCATGACTCGATCACTTATTCCTCATCAGTTGTTTTCCATCCTCTTCTCTGGCAGTTTTGAAGCTCTCAGCTTCTTTAATATAATCTTTATGTTGTACAGGGAGGTTGCGGCTTACAGACGGGCTCTTTGATTTGATGGCTTTCTTCATAAGATTTTTATGTTCTCACCCTCCAGATGGGTTCGCCAATAAAGATGATGTTTTCAGGATATTAATCTGTCAATATGATGCGTTTCCTTAATCTGCTCCTCTTCAGTCATCCTTGTTTATCCAACAGGAGTGACATTGAATTTTTCCTCTGTATTAGTGCTCAATTTTTATGTTTACAGGCCTGTTAAGTTTGTATTTTAGCTTAAAATATCTTTTTTTTTTAAAAAAGGATTCCTGAGTGATCCAAAGATAATTAAAATGAGAATACAAACAATAAACATCAAACAGAAAACACATTTTTTAAAAGTTTATTCTTGCATGATGTCTGTGGTGTTTAAAATGATTAAAACCAGAAACATTTCCCCTCCGCGTGTTTCTCTCCAGGTCGTACCGGTCAGGCAGTGGCGGTGCGCGCTAAGGTCTTTGGCTTCAACGTCATCTTCTACGACCCCTACCTGCAGGACGGCCTGGAGCGCTCGCTGGGCGTCCAGCGTGTCTACACCCTGCAGGACCTGCTGTACCAGAGCGACTGCGTCTCTCTGCACTGCAACCTGAACGAACACAACCACCACCTCATCAACGACTTCACCATCAAACAGGTACATCAGCAGCAGCCTGTAAATCAACAGGCACAAAAGCACCGCCGGTGCGTCATTACTGTCAGCTCTGCCTGAAGGCTGTTTTGAATGACTGAAAAAAGGCGTCGGAATGGCAGCGCCCTTCCTGTCTGCCCGTTCCTCTGCTCTTTATCTTCACCAAAGCTGGACACAAATTCATTCCTTTGCTCTGCCAAACGCAATTAGCAGCAGCCCACGGCTACAGCAAATATATCGACTAGGCCGCGCAGCAGGAGGCTGAGAGCGCTGTGTGTGTGCGGAGAGCACAACTTGCTAACGATGCTTCCAAGCGCTGCCTGGAGCGACCCCTGCAGGGGCGTCGAGGAACTGGCACAGGCTGAAAAAGGATCTCCTTTTTCCCAACTCGCCTATATCGCGCCACCCTGCCGCTTTTGTTTTTTGTGTTTCATTTTACAGTTACAGAGTGTGTGAGTGTGTGGGGGGGGAGGTTGGGTAATACTCCAACTTAGTTAACTCTGTCTCTCTTCTGAAGCTTAAGACTCTCAGCTGCCTCTTAAGTGCTGCAGTGAATAAACACTTTCCTCTCTTTCCTTACCAAAAATCTTGGCAGTCACACTGCAGTGGATACGTGCGTGTTTGTTTGCGTGTGTCAAAACCACCAAGGCCTAATAAAAGACTGCTTGCCAGCGTGAAGGCTTTTCATGCCCTTGGATTTCAGCTTTTGTCAAGATTAAGGGATTACTTTCTTCTGAGCATAATCATTTGATTTTTTTTTTTTTCTTCTTCCCTCTTGCACTTTTGTTGTGCCTTTTTTCCTCCTAAGCAGCGAGAGGCGGTGGCGCTGCTTCAGCCTTCATTTCATCTCCTGCTTTCGGATTAAGACTGTTCTCTGTCCCACATCTATTTTTCTTCCAGGTGCTGCCTGCTGAATCTCGAACAACAATGGAGCCGCGTTTCATGCGTCATTGTTGTGGATCAAAAACATCCACATGTGTTCATCAAAACATTCGTTTGCGAGGCTGACAGTTAAGTCAAGGTCTAAACGCAGCTTCCCTGCTTGTTTGTGTGCGCTGCAGATGCGTCAGGGTGCGTTCCTGGTCAACACCGCACGGGGAGGCCTGGTGGATGAGAAAGCCCTGGCACAGGCGCTAAAAGAGGGGAGGATACGTGGAGCCGCACTGGACGTTCACGAGACAGAGCCCTTCAGGTAGGAAGATCAATAGTTCAGGCACAGATAAGGACAGGAAACTACACACAAACAGGCAGAAAAGCAGGCAGGAAGGTGGCCTGCTTTTCTGCAGGCCAACCCCTCTGTGTCTGAGCACAGAGGGGTTGGATTTCTAAAAACAGAATTATTGCCATCTGAAGAAAACAAAGAAAAACTGTTTTAGTAATCGTACTGATATAATCAGCAACGCTTGTGTTTAATCTTTGACACCATAAGTGAGAACAGGGCTCCAGACACCCTGAAATGGGCCTCCTTAAATCTGCTTTTTAATCCAGGATGTCCATAAAAGCATCTGCAGCATTTGTGATCTTACTGTGAATTATGACTTAAGCTGTAGATGATCGTTGACCCGTTGTGTAGAAGCTGCATTTAATTCAATATTTTAATGTGATGACAATAAAATGACATCAAACTCAAGGTGGCGCTAATCCTTGTCCATATCTGAAAACACATAAATTGTCAGAGTTAACAGATTCCGGGTCAAAAGCGATGTTTCTCTGCGCTTCAAGCTGCACATCAATATTATCATCAATATTATCATCATAAAACATCATAAAACTTTTTTTTTTTTTTAACCTTTTTTGTTGTTCGGTAGCTTTGCTCAGGGCCCCCTGAAGGACGCTCCCAACCTGATCTGCACGCCACACACGGCCTGGTACAGCGAGCAGGCTTCTCTGGAGATGAGGGAGGCGGCCGCCACCGAGATCCGGAGAGCCATCACGGGTACACATTTAAAACACACGAGTGCTTTCGCATCCGCTAACTGCGCATGCTGCCTAGGTTCAGTTTGATTCAGAGACTTGTCGCACGTGGTCCTCACCCAGACATCTGGATTCCTCTGGGATGAGGCTGGGCTGGCTGTTAAATCTGGACCTCTTAATAGACGTCATCATTAGGTCCCTGATGCAGAGCAGAGCTAAGCAGAGCCCGCCAGTGGCTCGCCACTGATCGCCCTGATTGTTAAACGTTCCTAATTTGCATGTGTGCATCTTACTTATGACCACTCCCCCCTCCCCCCCCCACAAAGAGAGCGTGCTTATGCTGCTGTGATTCACTGCTTTTGTGTGTGTGTGTGTGTTTGTGTGTGTAAGGCCGTATCCCGGACAGCTTAAGAAATTGCGTCAACAAGGAGTTCTTCGTCACCACGGCACCATGGGCAGTTTTGGATCAGCCGGGCGTTCATCCTGAGCTCAACGGCGCCGCCTACAGGTAAATCCATGCATGTGCAGATGAAAAGCATCCATCTTTAAATCCTGTTTTTAAAAGTTTCCCTGCATTTTGAAGTTATGTTTCGATGTGTTTCTGTTGATGTTTGAGAGTTTCAGATGTCATTACTGCCTCAGTTTTTTGTTTTTTTTTTATTATTTGAGCATATACATAGACCCTGCAGTACATGCTCAGTAACCCCCTGACTAGCTTCTTTAGAGGTAGTAGAATTACATCTCTGTGCCCCCCACCCCCTCAAGGGCTCGTCCTGATCTCAGTATGTCCACCTCCGTGTGCTTTTTTCACGCAGCCAAGTGAACCAAACTCTTCCGGCTGTAACTACTGGCGGCCCCCATGACAAAAGTATTGCCTAGATAAGGAGCAGGTAAATACCAACAATCCAGGCCGACAGCCTGTTCTCTGGTTGTCCCGGATAAGACTCTCCGACCTGAGCTCATCTGCTGTATGTCCCCTCTGTAACCCCTCCCCCTTCCAGCCCCCTCTTGAACAGTAGAGATAATGTTTTTTAAGGGCGAGCATGATGTAAACTTAATCATGGATGACTTTATGCTCAGTGTTTGCCTTCTCCTGCCGTTTTGGGAAGGTTTTCTCAGATAGATCCCCTCCCACTTCTCTGGGCGTGTAGTGTTAATGTTGGGAGCCCCTGAGGAAGTCACAGTAGGAAATTTTGTTTCTCAATTACTTCTGCATGCACTTGCAGTAACCATGGCAACCGTTATTTAGTCTAGATTTTATCATCCTTCTATTCTAATGTCTCAACTGCTGCCTCGGGGTGTTTCTTGTAACCTGTTGTGAGGATGTAAAAGTAGTTCTGTGACTTATCAGGGGCTCCGGGTCATTTTGCTATTTCCTCTGGCTATTTCTTTGTTAGTAGTTAATAATTTAGCCCTTCTCTGCCACCAAATCAAAAATATTCTTCAAATTATAAAGAGGAACACGAAGAATAAATTGGTTTCAGCCTTTTCTCTATGATTGCTGCATTTCTTTCATTTTTAGGAAAAATAAATAAATAAATCCCACATTATCCTTTAGAAGAAAATGGAACAATCAAAGGCCCATCAAGTCCCATCTTATGCTGTTATTTTTTTATGAAATGCAGTTTAACAGCATCATTTGCATATTTTGATATCGTATATAAAGCAGCACACCAAGATTTGTAATTCTAACAGTATGAAATGCAGCAAATAAGACAAGATGCTGTGGCAGAAAAGAGCCAGTAGAAGAAGAATGTTGCCTTTATCGACGTCACCACCGTGACTGCAGTGCTGACCCCTGATCATCCTGCTTTTTCCTCAGATACCCGCCGGGTGTAGTTGGAGTGGCTCCAGGTGGCATCCCAGGGGCGTTAGAGGGCATGGTGCCCGGTGGGGTGCCCATCGCCCACACCCTGCCCTCTGGTACGCACCCCTCGCAGGCCCCGTCACCCAACCAGCCCTCCAAACACGGCGAGACCAGAGAGCACCTCACCGAGCAATAGCAGCAGAAGGGACGCAAACGGGAAAACATCTCATCTGACCTGTCACTCTAAAACACCTGACCAACTGGGACCAAGAGACAGTGAAGCAACACAAGCCTGTTAATTCCGTCATCAACTAGGAACAAAACAATGTGTTCCAGGGGAATTTGTACTTTTAATGTTTTAGCTTTTACTCAGTACCGACTTTAATCTTTGACGATGTTTGATTTTTTTGTTGTTTTTTTTTTTTTTTTTTTTTTTTTTTGGGGTCTATCTTCGGGACATGCCTATGATTGTGGACACAGGGTCCAGTGTTTTTAACTCACCAGGTGAGACTTGGTCCCACCCATCTGTCTACACCCCCAGAGCTCACGGGAGCAGCCGGCCTACATCTCAGCACACCTATGAGCAAATAATGAAAAAAAAAAAACAGACTTTGCATTATGTGCTACTGGACCTTAACCCCCTCATCACCAAGACCTTGTTCGTCCTGATCCTCTTCTCCTCTCCTCTCCCCTCTGACACACCCCCCCCCCTTATTGTAACTAATGTGTGATCTTTAGGCCCCTCATTATTCCTTGAAAATAATTGATTTGTTTTTCTTTTGATCATTAGTGTGAGTGACTTAAAATGGATTGTTGACTTAATTATATTTATCATTCATTAAATATGAAGAATAGGTTGCTCATCACACGCAGAGCATGTTTTAACCCTTTCCTGTCACGGTATGGTCTCTCTTGCAGTTACACAATTTTACCACTAGAGAGCACTTCAACTGCATTTTTTTTCAGCAACCATTTCTGTGCATTTTTGCGCGAGCTGAGAGCAAATATTTAATATCTGTTTTCATAAAACAGGATGATTGATGCCCAACCTCGCTTCTTGGAGCACATTTCAGAGCAGAGACAGGAAAGGGATAGAGCAAACCCAACTTTCTAATGACTCAGGAAAACACTTTTTGCAGATAGTTTATTCCCAGAATTTTGTCTTTGAGGAAAAAAGAAGGACTACTCTGCTTAGTCTGGATATTTTCTCTCCTCCCTCATCCTCTCCATTGTGGTATTTTTATATACAAGGTGCATCCCTGTTTTTGGTGTTAAAGAGTTTTGAAGAGTCCTGTTAGATTTGTATTGCCTAGTTAAATGTTCCTATAACCATAGTCCTCTGTGAGCTACCCTCTCCTTCCCTCCTCCTTCTATTTTCTTTGGTTTATTGAAGGCCAGGTTCTTTGGGGCACCCTGTACTCTGTAAGAGCAATAGCAGAAACTTGTTTCGTGTCCCAACAATAGCAGAAGAGGCAGCCAGCAGTATGTTTTCGTTTTTAGTGTGAGTATTTGTATTTGTTTCTTGTACAAGGTGAACATTTAGCATTCAGTGCAGTTCAAATAAAAGATACGATTCTACGAAACAGCTGTCTCTGCTGAAACGTTTTTTGTTTAAAGTGTGCTGTTATATCACGCCAAAGTAAATAGTTTCTAAAATATGAGCAACATTCATGCTTAGGAACTGAGGTGCATGAAGTACTTGTATAAGTACTTTGTATAAATTTTCTATATTTACTTTCACTTTCTGGTTATGCAATATGTATGCTCAAATATTTATATTATTGCAAAAGGGAGCAATAAATCTGATTTTACATAAGCAGATCTACACAAACACACAATATATCATGGGTTGGCCCCGTTGTGTGACAATAATGTACCAAAACGCAGTATGGCGTGTTTCTACATGCATTTTCCCTGTCTTACAATCATATATCCACAAAAAAAAATAAATCCTTTAAAAATGTGCAATAAATGCTCAGTCAGGGGCGGACGAGACGGACCGGTGGTGAGCCCGGCAACCGCGCGGAACGAGGGGCCGGGATCCCACCTCGGTTAGACCCTCAGACTATTGTCAAGGGCATCGAAACCCAGTCGCTATCCAACCAGCTTTTCTGACCCACCAGACAGAAAACACTTATCCGTCTCCCTTTTGCCTCTGTTTCTGCCTGGGAGGACAGACAACCCGGTTAGATTGTGGCCCCTCAGGACTGGGTTTCGACACTAGTGCTGTAGACCGTAAGGGTGTGTCCCGAGTATAGCTGTACCGTGTTTGCATAATACAAACAAATAGTAACAAACGTTTAAAAGAGTGTTAGAAAAGATCTTTCCGTACAATGATCAGGAAAGTGATAATTAATGAAACAACGATTTTAACACCAGGTTGTAAAACACATACTTTGACTCCAAACAGCGCAGTTTTAGACTCCATCTAGCGGCCAAATAAGGGCAATGTTTGTTACTGGTACTTCCTGTTTAATTATCGCCGCGGGCAAATTTCAGTGGAAATGGCATTTTAATAGTTTCCGGGGAACATTTTTAGTGTAACACCAAAGAGGAACTTGGTCAGGACGCTTGTGGAAGTACGCGAATATATATTATTTTGTTTTGGTCGTTCTTATAACATTGCTTTTTGGCTAATGTAAAACGTAATCTACATGTAGGTGGTTAAATTACAGTATCTTTGTGAAACATCAAGAAATCTACATTTATAATAATAGAAAATGAAATATGTAAGCAAAGGCAAAATAGTTCTTATGAATAAAACACAATCCGTCATTGCCCAGAAACTTGAATGTATGAAGAATATAATCTCCTTCCAGTTGGTTTTTTTTATAGTTTATAATCATAAAGAAATAAGTGATTTTACCTTAATATCATAGGTATCACACTTGAAGCAGCCAAATTTGAAATGACCTGCTGTTGGTAGTGTGGCTGTTTGATTAAACTCAAATTTAAGAATGAAAATACAAATACAAATGGCAACAAAGATGCAAGTGAGTCAAATTTAATGTTTTATGCACTCAATAGAAAGAGGCAGAGTGTGCAGCTCTCTCACCCTCCCCCATCACCCACTCTGAAACAGAACTAAATTGTATGTAAAAATGTCAGTAAACTTCCTCCCTCCCACATCAGCCTCAAAGAATGTAGGTATAATTTGTGCAAAATAAAACAGTTTAGGACTAAATACATCAAACATAATAGATAAAATGAACTAGGACAAAAAAGTGTCATCTCTATGCTAACCATTCAAAACAAATAAATAAATCCAACATCAGGAGGGTTTGCAGAGGAAAGCGGGAGGGAAAAAAATGGTTTTAAACAAACACACGGATTAGAATCCGCTCACTGATCAGATTTTTTGTCAGGCAAATGAAGTTTATCATCTAGCACTGAAATTTCTTTAAATATATTTCCCTACTTTTCTGGTATTTTACTTGGGTAGAGATACATTAATTCACCACAAAATAGGGGAAACCTGCATACAGAAAGGCAAAATTAGTGGACTATGTGCTTTCATAGGAGCAGTAATCAGGCCTCTGCATGATGCTGCAGCTCTGTTTCCATCACACAGATCACAGAACACATGCATTATTACAAGAATCCTGGAGAAAAAGTGAAAATAAACGTAGACATTAAGGTTCTCTCCCGAGCATGAAGCATCCGGTCTTTATTCCGCATCACTCACTCGTCCTCATCGTCCTCTTCCTCTCCATCAGACAGGGAGGCACAGGGGCGGATCTGGCGGTATCTGTCCAACCACTTCTCCATCATCTGGGTGACCAGGGGGTGGTTGCGGCGACGGGAGCTCTTCTGCATGGCGACCAACACGCCTCCTTCAGTCACGCAGCAGTCCAGCCATTCTCTCAACAACTTCTCCTGCTGCTCCTCGTTTCCATTCTGAGAAGCAGACAAGGTTTTAACTTTACTACTGCAAACCAGCACGTCTGTTACCTTGCTTCTCATGGAGGAGGATCTTCTGAAAGCTGATCTGAAACAACCATGAACATCCTTTACCACTGCCTTCACACATGAAGGAGGTACTGTGGATGGTTTGATTGACAGCCAGGGTTTGGACATGGTGAACAAAGCACAATATTCCTGGCTGAACCAGTTGGTGGATGACAGAAGCTCTCATTAACTGCTGCTCGTCGCTCTCCATTCACACACGTGCATCACTGATTTATTTTAGGAGCCACTAAGAATAAGTCAGAGTTTTAGCATCATCAGCTTTTCTGAGTAAAATCTTGCATGATTACAGTGCTTGTGTGAAAGGGGCAAAACTGGGATTTATCGCAGCATCAACATGCACCTTGAATTAAATGGACTTGTTTTCTCAGAATGATACCTCTTGTGCAGACAGGAAGTGGATGTCTAGTAGCTTCCTCTCACTATCCACAAGTGGCAAGAAAGTGACAGTGACGTCGTCGTCCGTGTTCAAGTTGGCGCCAGCACCCCGGTTGTCGTAGCCGTCGTTCTCCATGGCCACCAGGGCCGAGAAGTGGCCTCGTGTGTAGCCCAGGGCGATGGGGCTCTTCCAGCAGAAGCTCTGCTCCCATAACAGAGGCAGGTACACACCTGGAGCACAGACACACAGTCAGATCAGCTGGTGACGTAACGGCTACCTGACAGCAACAGGTCTTGTGACTAGGAGCTGATATGCAGCACAGATATTTACTTTAAACAATATAAAGCATTCAAGAAAGGTTACAGCATTACATCTAAATTACTAGTAAATTCTAACAGAGAGAAGGGATTTTTGAAGCACTGTGAGTTAAGAATAAACTACAGTGGGGACCAGCACAAGGGTTGTACATGGCAGGTCAACGCCGGGAGAGGTCACCCTTAACTTTGACAAATCCTTGGACTGAAAGGCACCTGCCAGAACTCCTGCAGCCTCACCTTGAAACCGAGTGTATCCTAACGTTTCCCCACGGAAACTTTTGTAGTATTTCACTCCGTAGACTATGATGGGTCTGCGAAGAATGTGCGCGAGGACAAAAATGTGGGTCTGCTCCAGGCTGGCCCCGGACTGAGTGAGAGAGAAAGACAAAAACGCCACTTAAGAAAGCAGCTACATCCGTATGGGATGCCCCCCACACCTCCCACAGTTGTGTACTGAATATTACCAGGACTAAATATAGAAGTGGAGGCCCAGGGTGCCAAGTACTGCGATCACATTACAAAACACACTCCTGCAGGCTGTCAGCCTGCAGCTCTGGCTGCACCGGCCTGCCACCCTGTCTCCTTATCCCTCCATCTCAGCATGCAAAAAACAATCACATTGCATTCAGATGGAAGATCAAAATCATTTAAATATGTACAAGATCCACTGGATGTCATCTCTCTGCTGCTGTGAAAGACAGTGTTACCACATCACTTTTAGGTTTGTTCTGCTGCCAGTGGAATGGCTCCGTGAGCCCAACTGTAATCCCACGGTCACATGTGAGGAAGGAGCGCCACTTCAGCAGGCATGTAAGCCAAACAGATGAGTGAGCGCTCTGTCAATCTACGAGCACATCTCCGGCTGATCTGCAGTTATTGCTCATGTCCTCACTGTCGCTCACATACACAGACATAATCCACCTTAGACAGAGCCTCTTATCCAATCCTGTCCTGCTCAGTCCAATCCAGACCAGCACAGAAGCATGATTTAATAAAGCAACTTTCAAACAGACTTTTTCTGTGCTTTACATTTTTTTTAGGGTGTTTCAGGCAAATCTACATTGGTACATAATTGGGGAGCTATAAATCAATGTGTACCGGTCGTTAATGGTTAATGACATTACCAAATTAGACTCAGATAACATGTTTTTTCAACCTCCATGTTTGTGTGAAAGAATGCAGTCACAGTTTTCCGGTGTGAACAGTGTGTTCCCAAGTTTGAAAAAAAGCCAAACAGGTAAAACAACATATTGATGGTGATCTGTGTGAGGTGCTGAGAGGAGCTGATAGGGCTTTTTTGGGTTAATAAAAGAGCGGAGGGAGGAAGCTAATCAACCTAAATAAACTCTGTAATTACCTGGCTGGCCAGAGACAGAATAAAGGCCCAGTCCTCCTGCCACTGCTCTTCTCTCAGGGAGAAATGCAAACCAAAACTTTGCGAGTACCACGACTCCCACTCCTTCCAGCGAGTGTAAAACCTAAAAGGAGAGAGCTTTGTGTCTGACACTTGCTGAATAATTAAACATCTGTTATTTGGTTATTTGAGGGAATCATGTAAATATCCTGAGGAAATGCTTTAGCAGAGCCTCCCATTTACATGATCGAAACTGCTGAGCGGCCAACAGGGCATGACGGCAGCACCAGCAGTACGCTGTCTGCAGACAAGATAACATGGCGATAACTCACCACCATGATGAAGTACAAAGTCATCAGTGAAAGTTTTTAGCAACAATGTTCAACATAAGCTGACCCACCTTCACTGTAATTTCTGAGATAACTTAAATATGCTACATTTTAATAACCACAGAGGGGATTTCACTGCGATTACGCAGAGCTCAAACGCCGTCAATGAACCTCACAAGTGCTCTGAGTTACTGAGGTTTAGACAGATTTAGAAGACTGAAGAGGCCAGAGGCTCTCTCACCAATGGGAGCAATCATGTAGGCTGTCATGGAGGGTCTTGCGGAGAACCGAGTCCTTGTCGTAGATTCCCCAGGTAGCCTGTAAAACCGAGTCCAACAGACAGTCCCCAGCCGTACGATTCCACAGCGCATACAGACGGCTGTCGAGGCCTGTTCCCAGCTCCAGAGACCAGTTGATGACAGGAGACTCTTCTTGCAGCTCTACCCACGGAGGCAAATGTTTAACGAGTGTGGCGTAAGGGCATCTTTACGAACACAGATTCTCTTGAATGTCTCATTAGATTGAAATTTTGACACAAAACTACTTTACCGAGTAAGTGTTTGCTCATTTCACAAATTAAGAGAAGCTTGGGCTGCATAGATGCGCTGATGTGTCTCAAATCTCTAATTGCTGCAGCAAGTCTTTACAGAGACAAGCTAAATTGGATAACTGGCTCCGCCGCCTCCCCCCCAGTGCATTTGCAATTTTGTAAAATACACTTTCAGTGCTTGTTCAGACACGCTGTGTGGAAGATGAGTCAGGGCACTTCTCCCCAGGAAGCCAATTTATGACTGTTTAAATAGGCTCCTCTGATATAATCAGCAGTACAATACATAAATACATGGATAGATTTACATGCATTCACACAGTATAGGCAGTGAGGGAGGATTGTGCAGGAGGGGAAGCAGTTAGCCAATTTCACCTAATTAGAGAGTGAGTAGAGAAGATGAAGAATCTGGCTAAAGAACACAGCAGATGTTGGTTCTGAGAGCCAAGTGGGAAGCAGCCAATGAATCACATGTAACCATCATCATTTACATACGTGGTTCAACCTAAATTCTTTTAGAATAAGGACAGATGTACCTTTCTGCACATCTCGATCCAAAACCTCATCAAAAAGCTTCTCCTGGACAGCAGGTGGCAGGTCCTCGATGTCTGAAAGGTAACATGGGTGGGATGATATACTGTATTTGCAAGCTCATTAAAACCTAATTGTACACAGTACTGAGAGCAGCAGTGTCCCAACAGCAACGAAACACAGGGGAGATGTTCTTTGCCATTCCATTCACTGCTGACATTTTGTCACTGGCACACTGTACAACGCAAGCTCTGTGGAGCATGTTGTCTTTCTGTATGTATTGAACCGTGTACACAGAGCCAGAACACTGGTGGCTATTCTCCTGCTCAATAGTGAATGGCACAGGCATTGTCGAAAAGAGAGAGACAGAATCAAAAGGGAGCGGTGCCCTGCAGCTGGCTCCGGGCCAGATATAGTCCACAAAGAAATACTTGGCATATCATTCAAGCATGGCAGTGAAGCCTGCATAATCTTTGATCCAGGCAGCACTGAAGCAGAGTACATCTGGTTGCTCCCTAAAGCAAAGAGCGTGTCATTTCAGCAAACGTGTTACACCACAGGGATGGGGACACTGAGCTGCAGGTATCTTCAGCAACGCCGCACAACCAGGCTGTCATTCCTTCTGTTCTCTACTAAAGCTGGAAGGGTTTATGTTCAAAATAGCTGAAATTTAAATCTGTGACAGACGTCAGTGTTACTTAAAAGGGTCAGGATGGTGATTTTTCAAGTGGCTATTATGCAATTTACACTGGCCTCAAAGTAAAACACAAAGTTTGACTTAGAAATGTAAAGTACCTGCAGGTAGTGTGAAAGTGACCAAGTCAGTAAGAAAGTAACAAGCAAAGTCTCCTTTGCGTTGATGCAATGACGCTGCGATTTCCCTGCGGATCTGCTCAGTCAGCTCAGGACACACCATGGAGGGGATGCATTTTGCTGCCTGCTGGCTCTCCTAAGTCAGAGACAGTCAGTGGAAAATGCAACAAAGGTCAGTGTTACTAGGTATTTGTGACAGAAGGAATTCAAGCAATTGCTGAGAGGTTGTGGAGTTTTTCCCTACATGCATCCATCAAAAATGTATTATAAAATAAGTAAGCCCCATGCTCATGCTGTCAGTTGTACACCATCACTAAGTGTGTTTACGTGTACGAAAGAAAATCAAATTTCTGCGTTAGTTCGATTACATAAAATGCATGTGGATGCCATAGCTCAATCAAAATTGGCCCACGGACGATGAATGAAGTCAGACTAACGCCCCACATAGCTCAATTGTCAATCAATTTCCGAAAGCATGCAGACCGCAAACTAGACTATGTGATGTACACTTAAAGGCTATATGAAACAGGTGTTCTATCACACCAAGAAAAACAATTTAACAAGTGGCCATAGTCCTGCGATGTGTCCTCACTTCCCTACTCTTCGGCCACGACCAGGTTTCACAGGTGAGCAAAAATAGTGGAGTCGATCTTCCGGCACTGCGCTCCTGACTCGGGTTAGCCTAAACTAACTTTGTAGATAAGACAAAGGTCTGATTCTTCCTTCACAATCAGAACATTTTTGGAGTGTTCCTCATTACATTGGTGCCAATTAAACACTATATATGGCTTTTCTTTTGACATAAACCCTAGGTGGCTTGACTTTAGCCAAAGTCCAACTATTGCTAACTGCCTTCTAGACAGACAGTCCTGTCGCATAAATTATTCACGCCACTCGAGCTAGAAGTGTAGTCTGATTTAAATGGGCATGTAAACTCACAGACTTAAACGTATGCACATAATATTCACAAATTCCGACATGGACAATGGAGCCAGGTCGCAGAGAGCAGATTCACAACAGCTCTGAGGCACCGTGCCCATTAAGACTCAGTACCAGGATGGCAGTCAGGCTAATCCTTTAGCAAATCCTCAAAGCGCACTCCTGCTGTAATTATCGGCATGGCAGGCATCTGCTATGTATATCTGTTGCTATGGTGCAGAGAAATTACAGGCCATTATCACTGACAAGAACTTCTTACTTCATGTTTTGACCCTTTCCTGCATAATCCAGTCCCTTTTTATCGTTAGATTTCGGATATTTCATTAAAAGGAGAAAGCAGGTGAGGTGTACTTTCCTTTTTATAAGTGGACATTTAGGTACTACCTGTGTGCACAAATGTGCATTAGTGCTCAATTGGATTCTGGGTTTCATTAAATCGACTTGACTTCCAGCGTCATACCTCTGTGAGAAGGATGGCTAGCATGTCCTGCCTCTGAAAGCGGATGGACAAATGGACCAGGGTGTAGCCTGCATCAAACGCAGAGGACCGGTTAAGAAGTTGCACCTCGTCAGCAGTGAGCTGCCGGGCGATGTCGCCTCCCGAGGACTTGTATGCTTCTACTGCTGCCAGGTCTCCTTCCACCACGCCTGCAGCCCACAGAGGAAGAGGAAGGGGAGGAAGGAAGGTCAGAAACAAATTGGAAACAAACGTGAGACCAAAAAAGGCCCAGTGCCTCCAAATACAGTTGGGTGAGAATTTATGTGCATGGGAAAAATTTAATAGCCAGAGAAAATAAATGATAAAACACAAACAGATCCTGTTTAAACTAGCTTGTGCTTAATAAATAGATTAGACAAGCATTTCACTCAAGTGCATGCAATAACAACAAGATGTAGCTGTCCTCTTGAACGAGAAAAATACAGACAAAGCCTTCAGATTAAACAAACACACGCTGTTCCCAGTCTGTTACTGATTAATATTTGAATCTGGATTCATTCACATAATAAAATCTATGGACTGAACACATAGAGAGCTCAGAGTGGAGAGCTCTTAATTCAAAATCCACAACTCTGATAACTTCTACATGTAGTCCTGGCTAAACCAGTATATGAGGAATTATGAAACAAGAGTAGGTAGCCGTATCAAACAGAGGACAACACATGCAAATGAGCATTTCCCTGTCCTCTCTCCATCATCCATGAGTGAAATGAGCTGCAGCTTCTGAAAGCAGCAGCACACAGCTAATTTTAATAGGCTACCAAAAGTGGGGATGTTCTTTCAACGACAGCTACCTTAAAGGTACCTGCCCTGGAACATACCAGCAGCATCAGACCTCATGTGACACGTTCTGAAATTAGACCTATTAACAGAGCGATTTAGGCTACAGGTCATACTGGCAATCTGACAAAATACATAGAATACCTGTTTAAAAACATCAAACTTTAATTTTACATCAACTAATCACAGCATTGCCTCATAATTATTATCTTGTCTTGTGTGTAATGTAAGTCTATCCCTTCTATGCTGAATGATCTCATCTGTGATGTACCAGTGCTTTTGTAGTTGTGGTGCTTGTAGTTATTTTACAAACCTCCCTTTAGAATTTCATGATATCTTAATCCCAACAATTGTTAGCCTGGAATTGAGTCAAACAGCCACCCAGAACTATTAAACTATTGATTTACTGCAGAAAAGCCAATAGAAAGCTGAGGAAATGGCCGCAGTGCAAATCTGTGTACCTAATTACTTCAGGATATTGTTATATAATATATATCCTAAAAACCCCATGCTGCTCCTGTATTATAAGTAAACTGTTTAGAGAAAAAAACTTCTGCATATCAAGTATTTGGATAAAAAAAATAAATAAAAAAAACAGCAATATTACAAAGACAGCATCTGCTTCCTTTTGAAGGAATGCAGAGTCAAAGGGATTGGCAGCTTTTTCCCAAAATACAGAGCACTGAGAAAACATCAGAGCAGAGATGAGACCAAAGGAAGTGCTCAGCTTGTCCATAACGTACAGTCAGAATCAGGAACTTCCTCCATTTCAAAGCCACAAAAAGACCGTTGACATGAGGAACAGAAATAGTCAGCTGACTCTGTATGGATAAAAAGTCAGGTGGTATCTTTAAAAAACTGATGCAATTTAGAAAAAAAAAAACGAAAAAAAAAAAAAAAAAAAACTATTCCACTTTTATACAAGTGTTGTCTTTTCCTATTGTGCACCAAAAAAAAACAAACTGCAGATGGCAACCAGAGCCAAAGTCAGGAGGACACTGATCATGTGCTGCCTTCGTGCCCCCTCCCCATTGGCCTGTGCTGTCAAAGCTATTTTGGCCTCCTAGAGGCCCTGGGTCAGCACATAAGCACCACTGTTTACTGGTCTGTTGACTGCCAGCCAGGAGGATCTCTGGTTTGTGGGATCCGCTAACGCTGCTTTGCCCAGACGGCCCATTCATCCACCGGCTGGGAAGCACTCACACCCTCTCAGTTCCTCAAAGGCACCCTCAGTGAACAGCAAGGGCAGCTCGGCATTCAGCAACAAGCTGGATCATATTCCTACTCTCAATTTAAGTGCACATTATGCCGTCATTCAAAATTATTTATGCTTTGCTGATGACTGCCTTACTTCAGTTTATATTATCCACTTTAAAAGCCAAACTTTCTCAACACCTTACCAAGCTCGCTATTTGTACACTTCCTTATATACTGCAAATAAACAAAGATTCCTAATAAAATACCAAATCAGTGGATTATGATCCATTCTTTGACTTCACTGAGCAAAAACAAACAAAAAAAACCCACAAAAAAAAAAACAGCTGCATCTGGAACATTTTCCTTTGTTATTTCTCAACTTCTTTGAGGACTAACTGAGGACTGAGTTACTCCAGGGCTAATAGTGATGACAGAACATGTACAAACTCACCAGCACAGGCATTAAGGAAGAGCCAGTCTATTTTCTTCATACGATTTCTAATCTGTTTCAACTTCTTGACGTCAACCTCTTGGTCCTCATTGCTGCTCATGGCCCCAGCAGCAAGTTCTATCCTCTGGAAGTCCATTTTGACACTGTCTTCTCTTTTGAGCGTTGGAGGGGACCTTCTTTGGCCCTGGCCTCCACTGCAGCTGCTCCTCCACCTAGTCCGGTCTTGCTCATTGATGATGGTCGTAGGTTCGCAGGACTCAGCTAGTTCTGTGGTTTCAAGGTTGTTGGGCTTTGGATGGTCACACACCACACATTTTGAAGTTCTGGGCCAGTTCTGATAAGTGCAACCTGTGCATGTCCAGTGGGGTTGATGGGTGTTGAGTCTGTTTCTGTCATTGTACTCCTCACAGGTATCGATGGGGGAGTGAAGAGTTGAACGGCAGCCTGAATTGGAGCCTGAAGTCTGTGGTGACTCAGTGGGGCTGGTGGTCCTTGGGCGCTGACACAGGCACTGTGTACAGCGGATGGCCCGGGGCCAGTTAAGGTATGTGCATATCTGACAGGACCACTTATTAGCAATTTCAGCTATGTTGGTGGACCTGACTCGTGGTCGCGCACTGGAGTCGGGGCAGATAAGGAGACTACTGCCACTCTCAGTTCTGGGAGAACCCCACTCCACACTAGGGTCCAGATCAGAGCTGTTCTTGTAGGGTTCCTCTGTGATGATGGGTCCCCTTGCTCTCTGTGCTCGGCACATGGTGCACTTGATAGCAGATGGCCAATTTTCATAGGTGCAGTAGTCACAGACCCACTTTATCCTCTGTTCCGTCATACTGGATCAGTATAGCTGTTATGAAAAAGGAAAAAAAAAAAAACAACCACTGTTAATGTGAAAAATCACATATGTTTCACTTAGTGCGGTACTGGATAGTTGAACCAGTGTTTACTTATAGATTAATGTCCAGTTATTAGGGTAAAAAGTAACTGGATGTCAACTAATCGGAATAATTCAGTGACAGCGGCAACCTGAGAATTATAAAACACTGAAAACGTGTATCACAACTGTATGAAAAGTCAACAATGGCCTGGTTTTTGAATATCTATCGCGATACTACGAAATGTTTAGTTTTTGCTTCTTAGCTCTTAAGCTAACTACCTCGCGGTCAACCGGCGTCAATCTGAGCTGCGACCTCAGATTTAACTTGTCGCGAGACGTGCAAGTGCAAGACAGTGAAATACGTTTTATGCGACACACGGTGGAAATGTGTCATCAAGTCTTACCGTTCGGTGGCTGCGCTTGTTCGACAAATGCTGCAACCCTCCTGCTACTGCCAAACCGTTCCCAACGCTAGTAATTTCGAAGACTTTGCTCTACCAACATGTTTACCTACGGACACATTAACCTCTCGCAGAATAAACTGCACCTTTCCAAAACCTCTGTAATTTTTGAGTCATGGTCTACCCCCTGGGTCCATGACTCGCACTGCTCCCGTGTTGTTTAATGGCGGCGACAGGGAAACAAATGAGTAGCAAAGCCAAAATAAACGCTTACTTGCTTCGTCACCAATCATTCAGCTAAACGCTCCTCGCGATTGGATAAGCGGAAGTTCCTGTGGTGTGTTCATTGCTATCGGAAAAATAACAAACCTTCTCTTATCTGAGGCAAAGTTTGTGATACGTTTGAAAAAAAATGGAGAATTGTGACTTTTGTTGCTGTACTTCAAGTGAATTATATTTAGAATATCTGAAGAACGACATTGATTATGTATTCTTAAGCAGTATAGGGTATTTTAAGGGAAAACAACAATAATTAAAAAGTTAAAAATATAAACGCCTATCCCTAATATATTAAATAAAAAAAAAACTCTACGATTCCTGTTAAAATTGTAACGTTTCTTTCTTACAGTTATATTAATTGGAAAAACAAGATTACTTTGAATCCTGTGTCTCAGGCATATTAAATAAAAATACTCTGCATGTTTTATAATCTTGGGTGACTACTCATCTTTGACAGCTGTGACAGACTCCAGCAGACCCACTGCGACCCAAAGTGTGGATAAAGCAGGTACAGAAAATGGATGGATGGATGGATGGAAGGTCACTCGCTCTTACGGACACACCCCCGATCACTGCGTCACATTCAAACATGGCAGCGTACTTGAGCCGGTTACACCACGTTTCGCTCCACGTTTTAAACGCGGAGAAAATAGCAAATGACCTTGTCTCTAAATTCAAATTTAATTTATTTGCTGCCAGACTGACGGACACATCCAGACAGTTAGCTCTGAGGAAAGGAGCCGCAATTTTCGTCGTGAATGAGAGACCGAACCAGAGGGAACTGAATGAGGGGCGAAACGCACCTTCGTCCGATCCGCATCGGATCTTGGTGGGGAAACTTGCCGAAGATCATCACACAAGATGCCTCTACGATGTCAGCCAACCCTTTTCTGTGGATACAGTGAGCAACGTGTGTTTCGAAGTTGAGGATGTTGAGAGGTCATTCGATGCTCTTCGTGACCTGGGCTGCGACTTCCTGGTTGCTCCCACGACGGTTCAGGACGGGAATGGACGTGTCACCTACTCTGTGCTTAAATCTGTTGTGGGAAACGTGTGTCACACACTGATTGACAGGACAAAATACAAGGGGGGTTTCCTGCCTGGGTTTGATGTTCTGGAAAAGGGCTGCAGCCTGGATGAGGATGACACATCCTGTCCAATTACACATTTTGATCACATAACTTATGCCTGTCCCAGGAAAACGACCCGGCAGGTCATGAGGTGGTATGAGCAGCTGTTTGGGTTTCAGCGGTTTTTCATTGATAGGTGAGAACCTTTTTTTTCCCTATAAATCCTGTTGCATTTTATTACTGATAAAGAATGTCATTTGCTCCTGCAGCAATGAAGATGTGGATGAAGGTTTTGTCATAAATCAGGAGGGGATTGGCCTGCGCCTTACTGCTATGGAGTACTGGAAATGCAGCAAAGCAGGATTCACTCTTCCATCACTGAATAAAAAAGAGCCTGATTGCAAATTTGTCATTGCTGAGTCCCTCCCTGAACAAGGTACTGGTATCTGCTCCCATCTACTCAGTGTTAAATCACCAGATTTTAACGTAATTACAGCAGTCATGTTACTGTGTGTGCAGGCAGAAATCAGGTTGACACCTTCTTGGAGAAGCACAGAGCCCCTGGAATTCAGCACATTGGGCTGTACACGAAAGATATAGTTTCCACCGCACAGAATCTGGCTGAAGCTGGCGTCCAGTTCTTCTCCCCTCCTTTTGCCTACTACACAGAGGTTTGATTAACTCTTGAGAATGTTTGAATTATCCAAGTACAGCACTGACTCACGTAAAGATGGAGGATAGCTGAAACCTGAAATACACAGAGCATTGGCCACCTACTTTAATCAGTGCCTTAGGTGGTGGTGGGGGGGGGTGGGGGTTATTGCTTTCAAAGCTGTCTACCAGGAGATTTGTAGATCAGCGGCATTAAATGTATTGCAATCAGGCAGGAAACTTCCATTTTAACAAACATTTTTTCAGATACGATCAGGTGTAAACAGTTATCATGCCTCTGTATCTTTATGGACTTTTAGCTCATTTTATTAACCTGTGGAAGATGTTCCCGTCCATTATGTAAGCCTGTTTTGTGGCATGACAGGTGGGAAAACGACGTGAGATAGAGGAGGCAGGACACAACCCCCAGATTCTGGCACAGCACGGCATTCTCCTGGATACTAACTTGCACCAGGACCCCTCATTGCAGTCAGGGTCCAGAGGAAAAAGCAGGTGGGAGACAAAGTGCAAAAGTTGTGCAGAGATGAGAATGCAAATTTTAATTTTTCTTGCATATGGTCCCAGGATGAATAAGTTACAGTAAAACAGAGTATTAAAAACAAGGCTGAATCGGTGCAATATCCAGTCACCCGAATTATTTCCCTTTCCAGGTACCTCCTTCAGGTGTTCACAAAGCCCATCTTCGCAGAGGACACCTTCTTCTTGGAGCTGATCGAACGAAGGGGGGCCACAGGTTTTGGGGAGGGGAACATCAGGGCACTGTGGAGGTCAGTGCAGGCACACATGGAGAACGAAAGGTTGGACTGCAAAGAAGAGCGATCTACAGAGCCAGCTGTGCAAACTACTCAGTAGTCGTCATTCCAGACACTTTCGCCTCAGATTTTGTTTCAGGTGTTTTTAGCATATATTAACAGAGGCACTTAAAATGTAAAATAACATATCAGATATAAAAAAAGTGTAATATATTTATAGGCCTTTATTCAAATGAATGCATTTATATAAGTGGATTTACATGATTGATGCTGGTAGGCCTTGAATGCATATTTATAGACTGTATTACATGACTGAATAATTGTATTTAGAACAAGTTGTAAAAAAGAAAACTGTTTTACTGTGTCAAAGCAACTAAATTAACAGCAGCTGTTCTGCTATAATTCAGTCCCTCACTGCTTAACCGTGTAGAGCTCCTGACGTCTCTTCACAGGACAAAAAAATAAAACACCTATTGCTATAAACATGTCCTTTAAAGCTGACTTTCATAATCTGATGATTACCATTCATTATACTGAATATTTTACTGCTAAAAACTGTAATTTAAGAAAGTGCCATGAAAATTTTTTATTAAGATGCAGTAAAACTTGATTAAGTGTGTCAAGTCCTACCACTCAACATTTTTTTTTTACTTTTACATTTTCATGACACTTTCAGATTTTAAATGCATCTTTTTTTGTGAAGCATAATGATGCTGCAACTGTAAATACAAACTGAGTTAGACCTCCTTCATGAAGAAGAAAAAAAATCTGCTCTTTTTTATAGAAGAGTACTGTAAATTTTAGAAACCAGGGCTTTTGAGTTATTGTATTTTCTCTGTTGTATTGTTGTCAGTTTTTAAAATATTCTATTTTTATTCTAACAATTAGATTTGAAAGTCCTTTTGGGGCTGGTGTCTAAATAGTAATGAGTTTTAACAAACTATGCTGATTTGTTTCAAATGAGTTTTATTAGAGGAACATCTGCATGTTTATTAGATAGTGTGGCAAATTAAATAAAATGTAATGTTCCATCAGAGCGTCAGCGTGAAAAGCGTGTACTTCTGCCTTTTGACAAACGGTGTCAGTGTTTTTCTTTCAACAGGTCTGAACCTCATGAAGACACTTTTTTTAGACTTGGCCATGCGTTTTCATGATCAAATCCAGCATAAAAAAAAGTTTAAACTTCTTCTTTGAAATCAACACCATATAAACATTGTAAAATGTGCATGAAATCCAGACACATAAAACATTTTATTGTGGAAATTTGGTAAAGGCTATGAGGATTAGCTGTTAAAGTTTAGGAAACAGGGCTGCTACAACAGGAGTCCTTTAGCCATCTGTCTGTGGCTGGTGTGAGCCACAGATGGCAAACAGTGTTCTGCATGGGGTCTCAGTGGAGGGAGTTGGAGGCCTACCTCCTATTTACTGTTAGCCATATGCTAGTTACAGTTACATGAACAAAGCAAGAAGTGGGGCAGGGAAAAAAAAAAATATACAGTAGGCTGTAATACTGTCCGGAATGGTTCTGACAGACACAACAGGAAAAAGAAAATTGCTAAACTGCAAGATTGCTGCTCAGAGGTCGTGTTGGTTTGATCTGTTCCTTGGTGAGTCATCTGTGGATTTGTGTGCCACAAAGGCTGACAAGGAAAAGGACCCTGTGTTGTAAGTGCTGCCCGTGTGTGCGAACTTGCTGACTCTCCAGATGGCTGAAACAGGGCTCAGTTCAAAACAACCTGTCACTCAACACTGTAGGCTGCACAGTTAAAGAGACAAATCTTACGCAGCCCTCCACACAAAAACAGACAGTTTAAAACCAAGGAAGAAGTCTGACAGTCTGGAGGAGATTAGTGGCACACAGCAGATGTTACCCCTTGATTAACAATAGTGTCTGCAGGGGTGAGCCTGAGCTCCCCACCCTTCTGTAGACAGTGTATTAACTTTGACACCCACAAAATAAACGTACTGCATCAGCAATGTGCTTGTAATGAATTGGAGAATGGATTTTTGGCTGGAAACAGTGCAAAAGTACTTATAGTATGCAGCAGGCCAACAGCTTTAATTGTCATATAATCTTAAACATTCAAATGAATACACGCAGAACTTATTTTTTAAAAATATACCTTTGACGTTGAGACCTAAATTGAACTTGAGTCTGTCCAGAGCGGCACCTCAAGTATTAAAAAAAAAAAAAAAAAAAAAAAGTATGTCTGCACAATTTGCACGTTGAAACCACTCAAGGGCATAAAGACAGTTTTATATGGCGATTACATTTGTTTGCTTTAAACTTATTTATTTTGAACTTGAACACGCGAACGATTTTCTGTAGGGAGATTATCAACGTAAACATACATTACACACATCCCTCTTCCACCGCCTATATGACTGTCAAGTCACGCATATGGAAGATTATCAAATTACACCATTGTTTATTGTGAAAATCCCCGTCTATATGCGCCGCTCCAAACTACGACTACTTTTCATTACAACAGTGCGGGTCTGACTCCTACTTTTACAAACGGGGAATGGCGGACGGGGACACAATAAAAACGACCTTAAAAGATTAATATTATAATCCCTACAATCATCTTTTTTAACTAACCTATATAATATTTTAATGTTAACTAATATATGTTAAATATACCGTTAAACCGATAGTTCTAATACCGCAAGTAAGTTATTGGACACCCCTCTCTCTGCCCGCAATGGTATTGCCCGCATATGTTGTCACAGGCACTAGCGTGCAATCTTGGACTGTTTAGTGCACTAGGGCAGTAGTGCTTTGCATAAACTGCCTGGAGCAGGACAAGAGGTGACCTGCTCGCCTTACTTTATGCCAGATAAAAACGCAAAAATGTTCCGGCGATATTGACTGTCTGTCCGGTGATGCGAGAAACTCCGAGTCTCTTTACCGTGATGCTTGTAAGTGACAACTTTTTGGTTAAATACTAAGTTTCTTTCAGTCAATTCAGATGGCTATTTTGCTTGTTCTGTAAAGTCGGGACGTTCCTTTTGTGTTGAAAAAGTTGGTGTATTTGCATGAACTATAACATCTATGCTGAGAACTGACCAGAAAAAAAAACAAAAAAAAAAACTGAAATTTAAACATGGCTTCAACTGGTTAGCAACTTTTTAAATGTGTGCACCATGTCCATTTTCTCTTGTCTCGATAATTACAATTTAATTTCTACACACACAGTTTTCTATTATATGCGTTTATGTTCAGCTTAATAATAATGGCCAAAACAGAACGTTACTAAGTTGAAGTAAAGTTTAAATTTGGTCGTAATCATGTATCAGGTTTCATGTTATTATTATTAGTAATTTTCAAATATATTCTTGAAATTATGCCCATCTTGATTGATATGGAATGTAACAATACAGTAAGAGAAGAGAGTGCAGTTAGAGGTTTGCAAAGAGAGCTACTAGCTAGTCTTAATGCATTAAAAGCATTTTGATATTTAGCTAGATTTAAAATGCCAACAGTACCTCTCCCTGCCATACATGGCAGTGTTGTGCACTGGAAAATCATTTCTGACCAACTAGTGTGTATCCTTTCCACCGACAATGCCACATTATTTTGCTGTCCCTGTCATTTGCACTTGCTCTCAAGGCCTCTTTCCTCCATGATGCAGTTGGTATGTTTGTGGAATGGTGTTGCTTTATCTTGCTGACTGTTAACTCAGGTGCAAGTTGACGGGCTGGCATATTCTTCCACATCATTCAAGTGCTCAGCGAGAGGAATAAAAATATATTAGGGCACGAGCAGGAAAGATTAAAATCAGAACTTGGATGCTTCCTTTTAATCTACTGATTTATCCTTTTTTGTCTCTTGAGTTTAAAATCCTCCTTGCTCTGTAGCTTGTGTGTTCTCTGAGCTGCCGTCACACCAGTTTCTTTGCCAGACTCATTTCCCTTTCATGAGGGATTTTGGAAAAGGGGTTTAAGGGACTGTTTGTGCTGGTTACTTGGACGAGCTCAGTTTTCAGGGCCTGTCCCTCTAAATGGAGAGCCATCCACCTGGAGTGCTGGCAGACTCTTCAAAAAGCTCCAGTTAAAGTAAAAATAGCAGCTGCCTATCAGACTTTGCAGATAATTCATCTTAACTTTACATATCACTGAAACTATTTAGACAAAATGTAAAGGCTCTGTGGGATCCTGGATTGTGTAGAGCCCTGCTTTCTACAGTTCACATATGTCTGGTCAGAGGATTGTGTTGCTACATCTAAAAACTAAAAGCACCACTTCCTCTGGATTAGATTCATTATTCTCCGCTGAAAGTGGATGTTGTGTCTTCACAGCGAGAGAACTTGTCAGCTGTAGCATTCAACCTGGACAGGTGCGTCACGGGCCTCCATTAGACAGCCTGACAAAGCTCCTCTTCTAGACAAATGTATACTGTACAAGTGATTATGTATGAGATAATTAAACAGCAGGCTTGCTTTAAAGCGCGAGCCTCCTTGGCTGCCATGCATAGCCATGCTGGGCCTTTGTGTTTATGGTAAGTGGGCAGCTGCATGCTTGTAAGACCTTGGCTGTACCCCAGGCCTTCATCTCAGCCTGATAACTACCATTGAGGCCTTCCAGCCATGCTCATTTCTGACTATTCACACACCGCTTTACATGTAGAGTGTGCCTCCTGGCTGACGGAGCCTAATTTCTGTGATCGTGCAGACAGCTGTGGGCCAGCCTGTGCCCTATGGCGGGTTTCATATGTTTCTTTTCAGTCAATCAGCCAGCCGTGGCAAAACTTAGTGGCACCTGCCCTTTATGGTGGCTAATTAATGGCAATGCCTACAAAAGAAAATTTGAAGTTTTGAGTTTTTCTTGGTGAAAAAAAAAAACAAAAAAAAACACTGCAAATCTTGTATTTAATTATCAGGCAGTGTTGAGCATTACTTGTCTTTTATAAGTTGCTCTGTCAACACACTTATCGTTGTTATGGGTCCAAATATAGATTTTACACACTTCACACAACTTGGAGGGGGAAAAAAAATAAGACAACACAGCACTGAGCTCCGGGGGGGATCGGGCATTTGGGAACATGTGGGAAACAACTATAGTTTTGCCAACACTCCCTTTACAAGAGCTGAGGAAGACTATAAATGCCTGATTAAGATTGCAGGTCTTTTCAGAGCTTCTCAGATGTTTGGCAGAAGTTCAGATTACTAAGATAGCCACAATCCTGGGACTGTTGAGAGCATGGATCTGGCCGCAGGAAGCATGCGAGAATGCCGATGGGGAATTTCTGAAAGTTAACAATGGCTGGTTCAGTGTCTTTTCACTTGTCTGAAAGCTTGGTGGACATGTTTGTAACACGTCTTGAAATGTGGATTTATAAGTGTTTCATATATACAACTGAGAGCAAAAGTGTTTTCCACTGTTGTCCAAATGCTATAAAATGGATTAGTGTTAGCGCTAATTATCCGACACAAAGCTTCCAAATCCTTACGTAATGTTGGCCTAACTAGTGGGATTACAGTCCAAGCAATGTATACAAAAGCTCCTCTAATTAGAAAACAGCATTTGTGGGTGAGAGCATTCGAGGATGTCTGTTGCAATGTTTGAACTGTGCTCATTTTTTCTGGACACAACCAGAATTTGCACCATCATTTATCTTGTCCTGTCGTCTCTTTATCTGGGGCTCTCCATTTGTGACAGCGCAACGTAGCGTGGGTTGCGCTGGCTTTAGGGTGACCACAACGGAAGCTCGAAGTCCTGTCACCGCATCCTCGTCTCTTTTTCTCAGAAGGTTCCTGCCATTGCAGAGGTTTTTGCAGCCAGTCAGCAGGCTGCTTGCATGTGATGGAAAACTGCGTCTGAGGGGGAAAAAAAAGTCTTGCAGTGTTCTTCCCCTTCTGAGAGTTTAGCACTTCTCAGTTGTCACGGTGGCTGATGACTAATTGCAGATAAAGTCCTGTTGGTTTATAGACGCCTAGAAGTTCCCGCAGATTGCCGATAAGGGCAGCTCGTTGTTATGGAGGTGGTTTGGGCATGGGATCAGAAATCTAGATGGCCCGATACCATGCAGTCACGGCTTCACGAACACCGTCGAGCATGACATTGTACTCGCTACACAGTAAAAACTCTTGATTTGTTCGGCCCACTGTGCAGACTTATATTTGCAAGTGTTTGAAATTATTTTTGAAATAAATTCCTTAAATGGGGTGTGGTGCTAGGTTAACCTTTCATGAGTGAGAGCTGCGTCATCACCTTTTAAATGTCACCCATTGACAGCACTTGGCTCTGATCTCCAAGAGAGAGGTGTTTAAATATTAGGACTCTCTGTCACAGCTGGCATTTCCCGGTTTAAAGATGATTAGTTTCAAAAACATAATCCACATAATTTTTTCCTGTTAATTTCATTTCTTCTAGTATGTTTGATTTTTTTTTTCCCCCCTCTGTCAGCCTCACAGCGGTCTCCACCCATCACTGAACTATTAAAAGTATCACCCAAGCAACCGTTTCCTCCTCTGCAGCACGTCCCATGCGATCTGTGCTGTAAAACACAGATCTGGGTGGTTAATGGCCACGCAAGATGATACGACCTAGCCCTGTTCTAAGAGGCCCCAAAGGAAAACTGTTGGATGTTCCTTGAACTCTGCTGACTTGTTAAGTGTTAGGAATGACAATCATATGCCTAATGCTAACACAACCTCCAGTATGTCAGCTCTCCCAGGGTTTTGTGATGCTGCTACACACATGCAAGTACACACAACCTGTGATGTCACCTCTTTTGCTTCCCACGGTGTCTTCTTCTGCGCAGTGTTCTTTTGTGCTGCTATCTCCGGTTGCTTTAGCTTATTTTTTTTTCTTTCTTCTGCCATTCAAAGAGTTTCTTTTGACCTTGCATACGTCCTGCCACTGTGACGTGTGCGCTGCTTTTTTTTCTGTCTCCTACTGGAACCCATCTTGTCATACCTTAAAATAATTGTTACTCTGCAATAATGATGATTATTGATTTTCATTAGTTTTTTTTTTTTTGTTTTGTTTGTTTTAATTTAAATGTGACACAGCCCTAATGTGGGGAGCGCTGTTTTGATAACCGCAAGGTCATCTATTCCCAGCCGAGCCAGATATTCAATTACACAACTTTGACTTTGCTCTGCTCGTCTTTTTTGTGCTCCAGTGTGTTGAACAATTTGAGGAAGGTTTGTGATCTCTGCATCAGCAACACTTGAAGAGACTATATTGGGCATGTCCCATAAAAAGAAGCATGCATACACATAATTCAGAGACGCAACAAGTATCTTTTAATATGGCTCCATATTGCAAATTTGTCCTTTTACAGCATCTGAGGACAGTGGGCCTCATTTATCAATCTTGCGTAGGAACATGTGCAGGAATCATGGTACGAAAAGACGTGTGATTTATTAAAAATTCCGTATATGGCCAATCCCAGTGTACGACTCATCGGATCTTGATAAATGCGGTGGCTGAAACCGATCGTCATTAACATGTTCTGCCCTTAAATATTCATATTCATGGTTCAGCGGTGTCGCCCACTGAAATCAAGAGGAGTTAAGCAGAGAAAACTGAGAAACAATCGAAGCTTTTTCAAGCCGGAAGTTGTTCCCCTCGAGTCTGAGGTGGAGGTTAAACAAGGGCGCGCTTTTGGAAGCATGAAAACTGGTGTTAAAGGAGCCCAGAAAAACGCTGTCTGGAGAACGATGACAGCGGCGGGAGCAACGCCGCCGTGGACAAGCAGATGTGGTGCTGCCCTGACAGTCACTGTCGAAGCTTCGCTGCTGCTCTGTGGCAGGTTCACCAGCTATTAGATATTCTGTCAATGACCACGAAAAAATAGAAAACATTTACTTCGACAAAAAGGACAAGATTGCTTAAAAGAAAAACCCAAAAAGAAAGAAATTAAGTAAGAAAAAGAGAAATAATTACACCGAAAAACAAACTAAACATAAATTTCTCAGGAAAAAAAGGGTTATATTTTATAAGGTGAATGCAAAACGCTTCTGTAAAAAACTGATTTTTTTTTTTTCAATGCTATTCGTTTACGTTAATCTGAACGGATTACGTGGCTGCCTGTGCTTAATGATCAGTTTGTTTGTTTAATCATTATTTTTACATTTCTTATGATTTTGTTGCAAATCCACATTGACTCTGACTTGCGTCCACGATGTCAGACCTGACGTGAGATCTGAGCGGATCGTATGCTCATGTCCAGATTGATAAATGCTGAGCCTTGCGTGAAAATAGCTGTGCGCACAGTTTTCTGCTGCAGGTACGGTTCATAAATGAGGCCTAGTGTGCCTTTAGTCTTTGAGAGGGGAGCCTTTACGCACTCTGTAGGCTTTGAAGGTGGTTCTGAACAGTTTGTAACTTGCTCTTTAAGGGAGGATGACAGCTGCAGACAGCTGGGTTTCACAGGCGTACGCATTTCCTGCACCATAATCCACTTTTCCGCAGTGTCCAGGTCACAGCTAAGATGCTACTTAGCAAAGCAACTGTTTGAAGGGCACTGACTGGGCCTCGAGATTAAAACTAGTGATATGAATTATGCCGCATAAGTGGTTTGAAAATATTCAGGAAACAACTGTTGCGTAACTGGACTTGTTTTGCCATGGTTTTGTTGAACTGAATGCGACGTTGTATCTACTTAATGAGCAAAAAGTTCTAATGGCACCTCCGGCTGCTCTTTTTCCACAATCCAACCATGTCTCTGCTTACAAGATGCACAGAATGTGAGAAATGTTCTGAATTCTAATCCTGCTCATCTCTGTGTGTTAATGCAGGATTGAAGCACATTCCTGAAGGAGTCCTGCGCTGCCGTCTTTGTCTTTAAGAAACCAGCCTGCTTGGAATAAACTCCTCAGAATGGACTTTGATTTTTCTTGCCATCACTCAGACACTTGTGTGCAAGGATGTGCATCGACATGGTGATCATATACAAGAAAACACTGGAAAAGGGCTCCGACGATGTAATATCCAACCCTACAGGTTTGGGCCCGGTGAGTTATCTGCTTTTGCACATGCTTCTTTAAAGAGTGATAACTTAAATTTGGCTTTTACTGCTCCCATATGCGCCGTTTTATAAAAATGTCCCGAGTTGCCTTCCTGAACGTAAGAAGTAGTAAATATTGAATACTGTGAATAAGCTTCTAATTAGGGCTGCAGCAATCGATTATTTTAGTAATCGAGTATTGTATCGATTATTCTGACGAATAATCGAGTAATCGGATAAGAAAAATACTGCGCACACTGCGACTTTTTTTACGTCACTCTAATTTTATTGAAAAGCTTCCGTAACGTTCTTGTTCCATTGAACATGGTCAAAATAATATCAAACAGATGCAGAATTAATTAAATGGACTTTTACAATTTAACTAACTGAAGTTCAGGCTTTAACAAACTCACTACAGCACATTTTCCGTGGATTATTATTATTATAATTATCAAAAACTTAAATTTAACAAAAACTTAGCTGAGTTGGGGAAACGTGATAGCTACCAGATTAGCCACTACGCTGATTAAAGTTCTGAATCAGCCTTTCCACAGAGCTATAAACAAAGTGCGTTAGTTACCGGACTTCTCTGTCATGGATCACACTGATTTCTGTTAATTACTGTTAGCCTTAGCTTGCGGTTTCCGGTCCGATCTGCGGACTTTTAACATAGACCGGATGTTTCCTTTGGGAGTACTGCAGCAGCAGCGTTGTGCTATTATGCTATGCTAACTGCATCTTACAGTAGACACATTGCACTACGTTTTCTTTTCTTTTTAATGTTAAATTCTTTGCAATCTGCGCCTCACATCGGTCTTCAGTGACGTATCAGCAGCCGAACCAGCGAGCGCGCTGCGCAACAGAAATGACAATCCGTGTGAAACACAGTGCGCTACATAGTGGACCGAACTTAAACGAAGCTTAGACACAAATAATTTTTATCGAAGCTTTTTAGTAATCGAATTATTCTAATACTTCTAATCTAATCATATTATCAGTGGCATCTGGTGCTGAATTGTCCATCTTCCAGTTGCTTCTCACAGAATGACAGAGTATTTGAGCTCTGCAAAGCTGTGCAAGTCTGACTCATTTTGTAATGACAATCTATATGGTATAAAGCATATTTTCACCAGTGAGGAAATTCCCTTCCCAGTGTGGACTGAGTTTGCCCTCTCAGCCATGTGAAATGAAGTCATCAGTCTCTGAGACTGGCCCACAAGCACTTAAAGAAGAGCCCCTGTGTTTATGTGCCCCTTGGTAGAAACAAAATAGTTTTACAGGCCAGTTATAGATTCACAAAATGGGACATTCCCCAATTTCCCTTGGTGTTATTTGTACAATGACCTGCTTACTCCTTATTCGTGTTATTCATTTTTAGGCAGTGTAAACAAGTAAGACAAATCTGTCCTGTATTTTGGCAGTTCCAGGCACAGATCATGAGCCAGGGGACTGCACTTTTCTCTCTTGGACTCACGGGTGAGATGCATACACACACCTGTACAGATACTGTAGATGTTGGAATAAAACGACAGATGTTACCAAGAGCATGTTTTTAAAATGGAAAATGTAATTAAGGAGTTTAGTCAAACACAATAATGCAGTGTGTTTTTAAAACCTAATAAAATACAGTGTAAATATTTGAACTCTTATTGTTGTTCTATATCTATTGCTCAACAGAGAGCACATGGTGGACGACTTCAAACAATCCTCAATAGGTTAGAGAAACCTGATAAAAGCAAGCCAGGTTCAGTGACAGTATTGTTTTGGAGCAAAGTGTTTTAAGAGTTCTCAGAAATCATCTCCATCTGGCCAGCCTTTGCCGCTGCAGCTGGTCATTATGATGGAGTATCCTGTGGAACACGTCCAACGGGTGTTTCTGCTGAGAGAATGTGCAGTACAACCACATTTTAAGAGCTTATAATTAGCTGGAGTCTTGCACTACTTACTTCATGCTATAACGCTTGTTGTTCTTGTGCTGAATATCTGTTTGTGATGCTATAAACTCCATTTGTTGCAGAGACGAGCCGGTGGAGCGATAAGAGTCAGGTCTGCACCATACAACAGAGGCCAGTGGGGACCAGTCTGGAGAGCCTATGGGACGTCCTGCCTGAGGCGCACAAAGGTTCTTCGCCTTGGGACTGGGATGTTGGCTCCACCTCCAGCACCATTACCAGCTTGCTGCAGGACCTTAGCCTGAAGGAGGGGTTGCAGTCCACCGCCCCCCCCAGCAAACGCCAGTGCAGATCCCTGTCGTGCTCGGACGAGCTGGGTAGCCGTTCTACCTGGCGCCCTCAGGGCTCTCGCCTGTGGACGACGGTGGAAAAGCGGAGGTGCCATAGTGGAGGAAGCGTCCATCGTGGTAGCGGTGGTGGCGGTGGTGGTATTGGGAACGCGCAGCTCGGTTTCCCAGCCATGCAGCGTAGCTCCAGCTTTAGCCTTCCTGCTCGCTGCAACACTCTGGAGCTGTCCTGCGTCTCCCAGTGCGTCCCCTGCCCCTCTGCCTTCACAAGCCTGACTCTGTCCTCCTCTGAACCCTCGGCCCCACCTCCCCTCTACCTTTCACACGAACAGATTTGCCTGCCTGAGCCACGCGGGCCCTCGCCTCCCAGTTCCTCTGATTCGACCCCAGAGCTGGAGCGCCGCGGCGGACAAGGGGGTCTTGCTCGTAGTCGCTCTCAGCCCTGCGTCCTCAATGACAAGAAGATTGGCATGAAGCGGCGGAGACCAGCCGACTCACAAAAACAGAGGCCTTCCTTGGACCTGGCCAAGATGACGCAGGTTGGTATTTGAAAGTGGCCCTATTGCAAGACCGATATTAAAATTGGTTTCATTTCCATATTCTACAATTGGGGAAATATCTTCTTTCCATGTTGGAGGAAAAAACGCAGCTAAGGTCGTTCCGTGCTTCCTCCTCTCCCCCACATGCCTCAAAGCGTTTCCACAGGCATTGTTATTAAATGAAGATGAGCTTTCATTCATGCTGGAGTTTTCTGGGTCACATTCCATTTTGTGGGTGTGTATTTTCTCCGCAAATGGAGAATGTGAGCAAAAGAAATCTGTTGATTTAGTTAAGTCAAGAATCGACAAAGAAATGAACTTCTGACCCCGTCGTCTTCAGCTGATCAGCTCCTGAATTTGCGTGTACGCCACAGACCGCGTGTGTTTCATTCTGGCAGGCCTTTTGTCACTTTGACCCACAAGTAACTAAAAACAAAATCCCCAATACACAAAATGGATCCTAAACTCAGAGCTGGATTTGGCCCCTCTGTCACAGAGTCACCCAGAGTTCAGCTTTGTCTTCACAGAAGCGCTGATGTGACACGACAAGCAGACGCCACACACTCATAACAGGGACAAGGACGGCACGAGGATGAGGGGATTTGGGCGAGGTGACTGACAATATTTTCACAGAGCAACTTCAGGGGGCCAAAATATTTAGCACTGAATCTGTCGTGCTGATTGTGCACTCTTTACTGGCTTCTTTTACGTTTAAAGGGGCCACGGGAGTTTTTAACTTGACTAAAATTTGGGACTCAGCTGCATCCCTATTATAGAAGTGGGGGAGGGGCATGTAGAAGTAGTAGTAGTAGTGGTTGTAGTAGTGGTGGTAGTAGTATTGTTGGTTGTGGTGGTAGTAGTAGTGTTGGTTGTAGTGGTAATAGTAGTGGTGGTGGTAGTAGTGTTGTGGTAGTAGTAGTATTGTGGTGGTCGTAGTAGTGTTGGTTGTGGTGGTGGTAATAGTAGTGTTGGTTGTGGTGGTGGTAATAGTAGTGTTGGTTGTGGTGGTAGTAGTAATAGTAGTGTTGTGGTGGTAGTAGTAGTAGTGTTGTGGTAGTAGTGGTGGTAGTAGTAGTGTTGGTTGTGGTGGTAGTAGTAATAGTGTTGTGGTGGTAGTAGTAGTGGTGATAGTAGTAGTGTTGTGGTAGTAGTGTTGGTTGTGGTGGTAGTGGTAATAGTAGTAGTGTTGTGGTGGTAGTAGTAGTGTTGTGGTGGTGATAGTAGTAGTAGTGGTAGTAGTAGTGTTGTGGTGGTGATAGTAGTAGTAGTGTTGTAGTGGTGGTAGTAGTAGTGTTGTGGTGGTGATAGTAGTAGTAGTGGTAGTAGTAGTGTTGTGGTGGTGATAGTAGTAGTAGTGTTGTAGTGGTGGTAGTAGTGTTGTGGTGGTGGTAGTAGTAGTGTTGTGGTGGTGATAGTAGTAGTAGTGGTGGTAGTAGTAGTGTTGTGGTGGTGATAGTAGTAGTAGTGTTGTGGTGGTGATAGTAGTAGTAGTGTTGTGGTGGTGATAGTAGTAGTAGTGTTGTAGTGGTGGTAGTAGTAGTAGTGTTGTGGTGGTGATAGTAGTAGTAGTGTTGTAGTGGTGGTAGTAGTAGTGTTGTGGTGGTGGTAGTGGTAGTAGTCTGTCTCTCAGTGTGACTCCGTGAATGTCAGAAACTAGAGCAGCTGTGGTAGAGGTTATAGATCGCTGCAGTGGGGAGATATGTCGGATAAAGAGATATTGATGTCTATAAATTGTGCTCAGTGGGAGCACAGCTGCCATATCCCAGCCTCATCATCTATTGATCAGCTTACATTGATGGAGTGTCAAGGTCAGTATGAATTAGTAAACCTTCTGCACTCTTCTCAAGTGGACCCCCCCCCGTAATGTTTTCCATTTGGGTGACTAAGGCTTTCTTCCACTCTGTGCTTTGAGTCAGTTGAATACAGATTACTCAAGGTCTTATCATGGCCCAGACAAGAGGCCTGATGGCGGAGACTGAGGTGCCGATGCAGGAAGCAGCAGTCTGACATTAGACCAGTGCTGATAAATGTACTCGCCCGCACGGAGCCAAGAAAAACCGAGAGGTTTTCGTTGTAACCTTCATATCCATGTCTAATTCAGGTCCTCTGCCACTTTTGTCTCTGCCTGTCAAGTTTTTGGGTCAGTTGCTCCAGTGCTTTCCTGTCACTGTAAAAGATTTAGTCTGTAAGAATTTGCAGCCTGTCAGCTCTTTTGTGTTGGACCCCTTTTTTTAGACAAAATAATTACCTCAAAAGATGAGCATGAATTCGGGAATTGTAAATCTTAGATTAATCTCTAATCTGTCAATTAGCTGCAGCTGTACTTCATAGATTTGGCTGAAAGCTGCGCCACCAAGAGTGTCACGCTTATTAAGAATTACATAAGCACACAAGTAAGGTGGGGGGATTCAGAGGCTAAATTCTCCGTGTCCTTATGGCCCACCATTGGAGCGTTCAGGCATGAGGCAGCTGTCCTGCCCTCTCCACATTATCTGTACAGATTGGATAATCCTCTGCCATAAAGCCTCCCACGCCAGTGTACACAGCTGTCGTAGGTTTCTGCCTGCAGCCGTGCTGGCACATATGGATCAGCCCGAGGACATCTCGAGGTTTCCCAGATGTATAAGTTCATTGTGCTGTTCCAATCAAAGACCATCAGAATGAAAAAGCAGACATGAATGTCGTCTGCCCTCCAGTCACGTCGGACTACTTGTTGCACTGTTTTAAGTCAGACCTGAGATCGGACAGTCTGACTCATCCAGTAACGATGCGGGCTAAATATCAACCTAAGCAGTAGCCCATACTCTTCTTACGTTTAGTGTTGCTTTAAAAGGCTCTTTTTTTTTTTTTTTTCTTTCCTCTTTCACAGAAGCTTCGGAATTTCCACAGCCTTAACTGCCTTGGAGTAACAGGCGAGGACAGCTGCGAGTCAACCCAGACCCTCATTCCTCTCAGGAGCATGGCTCAGCCCAACACTGACCACTCGTCTGTAAACGAACATGCCTTGGAGGACATTAAGCCTCAGACCAAAGAGGGCAGGATCACCAGGAACATGTCGGCAGACCCCACCATTGAGGAGGCAGAGTGGAGCTCCACGGACTACGCTGACATGACGCACATGACAACCATCGGAAAGGAGAGCGAGCCTCTCTGGGCAGAGCTGTGTAGCATGAGGAAGGATGTGTATCAGCTTGGAGGAGAGCTCGACATTGAGCAAATTGAGAGGAACTGAGCTAGACCATCTTCCTGTTTTGGTGAAGGAAGCTAATTTAGAGGAGTTAAAGTTTATCACAATGTGGTACATTGAACCGTACTGTTAGTCTTAAGGACAATATAAGTGGGAAGCTGATGCAGTGTGTGAGCATTAGTTTTTTCCCCTTCAGGAGGGATTTAGCAGGAGCTTTTTGGGCCATCTTTAGACTAAAGTGTAGTCAGAAACTACCTTCGTAGTGTGTGGTATCTAAAATATGTCTCAGGAGAACAAGGAAGTAGAGAAAGTATGAGTGGAGATAATGATAATGTTGGCTCAGAGACCGGGCTTTTCCTCTTTATAACTGATTATCTTCATTGTTGCTACATTTGGAGAGAATTCACAGCAGGCTTGTATAAATTCTCTGCACTAGAAGGAACGTTCGTTCCTCTGGCTTGCTTACATTGTGCCAGAGTGGACAAAAATAAAGACTTTCAGAGCTACTGTTAGTAAAGCCCCGTTCCCCCAATACTGAGCAACAAGCTGCACGTACATACAATCAGTTCCACTTAAAAAAAACCCTTTAACATTTCACATGGTAACATCAGGCTTCTCTGCGCGTCACTGTATATGTTCCAGTATGTTTGAGAGAACAATGTTAAAAGCGATAATAGTCTTTTTACTATTTGTAACTACAAAAGTTATGTAAAACATGAGCATATTTCTATACAAATAAACATAGTTTTAAAAATGTGTCATTTCCTCAGTATTGATTTAATGTCAGGCAACCCTGATTATAGACTTTTCAGATGAAAATGTTTTGCTCGCATAATGCACCTAAAATCATATTTAACGGTCATTTTGTAGAACTTACATTTAAGTTCATACTGCTGATCCAGGACTTCATTTTAGTGCTACAGATGACGTGGTGAGAGAATTATGCTACCGGTGCTATCAGAACACTTAACAGTGGGGTCATTGTTCGAGACGTCTTCAAGGCAATAATGCAGACTGACCCAATTAGGTAGCAGGAAGAGACAATCACAGCTGTAATAGTGGTATTACTGATGAGCCTGTGTTTGTGTGCTGAAGCGGGAATGAGCAGAGTGGACGCCAGTGAGGGGCGGGAAGTCCGGTCCCCGTCCCTCTTTTTTCTGATGTCGGATGGAGTGGCGGAGCTGCACGGCGGTTCACCCTAGAGACCTTCCTCACTCCCTGCTCCGGCAAACAAAAGGGCCTTTTTCTCTGAGGAGCACAGTGACGTGGGAGGTGGCTGTGAATGTGGGCCATGTGTCAGGGCTGCTGCTGCTGCTGCTGCTCATGTCTGCTTCCTCTAAACTTTGTCTTACTTTTTGATTCATGCCTCCAGTGATTACAGAACACAGTTGTCTGTTGGCTCAGACATGCAATGCAGTTGTTTTCCTCTTTGAACGCATGTTTCATGTTAAGGATCATAACTGCAAAACATTTTTTGTTAGGCCAGTGAATATTCTTGTTGAGAAAGTGGGTTTCACCGACCGGCCATGTAAACGTGCTATGAGGCAGACTGAACCCCCCCCCCCCCCCAGGCTTCTAATCAGCAGTGAAGGGAGGCCGTGTTCTGAGAGATGATAAGAGTACAACAGGAGGGGTGTGCCTCGCCGTTCTCCTCGGCTACACACCTCAACATCCCCCGTCGGCATTGACACAACAGGGTGGCGGTCATCCTGAAGCTGGAGGTTAACAGCACGGTCCTATCTGCTCCCGTGGTGACTCGCTTCCTTATTTTTGTTCGGTGCAAAAGCAGCAGATGTGTGTCATGTTCAGGCGAGTTTGACAACAGGTGTCAAAATGTTACATAACACCGCAGATGGCCGATTGTATTACAGTGTCGTGAATGGCCTAATACGACATCCAACCTACACAACCTATTTTTTCCTCCACACGTGCTGAAGCTGTGCATCGACAAAAATGAAAGTCGCGGACAATCTCACCCACACTACCGTTGGAATCACGTTAGATCAAACCACAAGCTCTACCCAGTCTCTATCTGAACAGTAACTGTCTCAGGTATCAAGGTCATGTGCTTCCTCAAACAGCTGTTTTCGCACAGCTCCTGTAAAAAACAAAACTGAAGGCTTTTTAAAGGTATGAGCAGACCAACTGGAAGTTTGGGGCTCAACAAAAGGTAACTGGAGTGCTTTACAAGTGAGAGTTCCTGCAGAGACAGACGGCTTTAAAACTGAGGCCGGTCTGAAGACAGATGCAGTCGTGAACGGTTTGTTTACAATGCGACGGTGACATACGACCTCCATTTTGCCTGGATTATACAAGCACACACACTCAAGTATGACATCACAAGGTCATGCTTAGTGTCTGGAGGGGCAGGGCTATTAGCTGGTAGTTGAGTGGGAGGGGGTCACGTCCCCAGAGGGGTCCGTGACGACACTGACCATGTTAGCAGAGCACAGACCGCTCTTGTCTATGAACTGAAAACAAGAAGGAATAGCGCAGCGGTGACTGGGGGCAGCAAATAGTGGGAGGAAGTTCAGGCCTCTGCTCCAAGCCCAACAGCTTCTGAAGTTCCAAGGTCCTCCCACACCGCTGAGCTCTGCTGGCACTGCTACCCATACGGGAAGAAGAGGGGATGAAATGTGGGGTAAGTATGGGAGTAACGGCAGGTCAGAGTAGCACTCGTCTAACAGGAGGAATAGTTCACTGTCAAAACAAGCTCAAATTTCCATGGATAACTTGTGCATGAGGGGCTGCAGGTGTGCACCGGCGTCTGGTCATCTGACGTGTCGTTTCCTGTCAAACGGGAAGAACCAAATGAGGGGAGAGGAAAGTTCATGGTAGCACACAGCTGGCAGTTTTTAAGGTGGGTAAATGCAGGTGCGGTACAAGAGCGGCAGTGTGTGCTGCACGAGTGCCTAACCAAAGCAGATGACAAGAGTAAAATGTGTGACTGTGGTCTCAGAAATGCACTGACTGCAGTGAGTGCAGACAGTCTGCAAAGACGTGGCCTCACCTCAAGTTGTCTCACTTCTTCGAGTGACTTTTTCTCTGAAAACCAGCCTAGCAAATGGGATTAAATCCAGTTTGTTTTACTTTGAATGTCTTCGATTTAACCGAAAACAATTTTAATTTGAGTTGCAGTTGTATACGGGGAGTTTGGAGAGCTTCTTCTCCAGGTGATCTTATAACTGTGGTCTGTTTGGTCCTCAAAGATAAGCTGTGCTAGATACAGCAAATTTAATCAGAGTGATTTTTTTTTTTGTTTTTAAGAACTGGAAAAGTGCTGAGCATGCCATGGCGGTCAACTTCTGGTTTGGAGCAGTTGGCAGAAATTACTTATTTAGTCAAAGTAAATAATACGAAATGTCATCTTACAATGTTTTCTTGCGCTTGGTTATGCAGTCTGAAATTAAAAATTATGCGTGACTCCCACTGGCATTACTCTAGAAACTCCCTGACAAAGATACCTCCATCCCTTTAATTCCACATTAAAGGCACCCATTTTCCATTTGTTGCTCAATCTCACATCAGCATTTGATAAAATCCATCATGCGTGTACACAAGCATGCAAAATAATAAAAATCATGCAGACTTTTTTACTAAAGCCGTTCGGTCAAAGAGGAAACGAGAGTGCAGTCCTGGTAACAATACAGTAAAGCAGAACTGTGAGCCAAATGCAATATAAACAGCTAAGCAATGAAATCTATTTTGAGATTTACAGTAAAAAAACCCAGAGGTAGGATTCAACTAATAACTGCCACCTGGATTAAGTTCACACAATCAGGTTATTAGTGAGGTGTAGTGCAGTTATGTCAGGTGACAAAGAATTATTTGTCTTTACACATGACAAACTGGTTTACCAATAATCTCCAGCAACAACAACAGATTTAGTTAGTCAAAAGATCTGCGTCACTGAGGTCATACAAGCCCAGACATGTCTCCTGGAACCAGGTCATCTCTATTATTTCAGAAATAATTTGAAGGAATCAATGCAGTCGGAACTGGCGGAATATTGCAGAGGTTGTACTTTAGATTATGAGTTAGAACTTCTGTAAAATAGGTGGCCAACCTTGAGAAGAAAGACAGGATTCTGGTTCGGTGCACGTGTGTGTTTGTGCACAACAATGAAGAACAAGGAAGCTGCTGAGAGGAGATGGTGAAGGAACAGAACAAGCTGTTAGTGGAGCCATTGTGAAAAATATTTCAGGTTCTGGAATGACCAACCTGTTAACCTCACAGTTATATGTGTGCATAGGAGCTCAGACATCCAGACTGGGAAAAGCCCATTCAAAGCCAAGTGAACACATTTGCAATCAAATACACATTTAATGGCTCCGCACAAGTTTACAAGCAGAAAGTTAATGAAAACAGGGAGTCGAGCAATGTAGGCTGTTGGAAAACTGGGTGCCAGATGTAGTAGTTTTCCTTTACAGTAATATTTCCCTGCCGATCACAAATAGAGCAGTATGAAGACCTCTGCCTCAGTCCCACAATAGTCTGTAGCATTTCATTGCCTTTAATTGTCCAATAACATTCAAGCTTGTGTCAGCTAATGGTGAAGTGAACCACAAAGACCCTGATGATTCACTTGGCAATAGGCTTTTGTTCTTGTTGAATCTATTTGCTACATTGAAACCTTGGGGGCAGCGATGGAGAATCGTTTGTTTTACGCCCCACTTCCAGAGGCCTCAATCATCCAGCTGGCACACGAATGCCCAATAAGCACCCCTCCCCTCAGCATTTTATCTATTATCATAGTAGATACGGACAAAAATGAACTGCATCTAATTAGTGTCAATTAACAAGGTAAAAATGGCAGCAGAAGTGGCTGATAAGCGCTGGTTTATATAATCTGACAGCAGAGCTTGTTTCTTTTTGTTTACAGAGGTGGAAACATGAGCTCGAACTCTGGCGTCACTGCTTACACATGGCTGGGCTTTTTTGCATTTATCTCTGAAAAGAACTCGCTTCCCATTTTTAAGGGAATGGCTCTTGCAAAACAAATGCTGTTGAGATATGAAATCCAAGTTTTTAATGGGAAGCAAGGCCACACTTCTCCCAGGTTTTCTCAGTACTTGACCAACGATGTTGAAACAACATCAGGAGAAAAAAATAAAAAGGTCCAGTGACAATGGCTCAGACGTTGCCTGAAAGCATGGCACCAGTTGCGCCTGTGTGGGGCAGCGCTGAAGGTGCTAACGTAACAAACCCTTGTGCAGAGTAGAGCCTGCTCATGTAGAAGCTGACCCAGACTCACCTCTTGTCGTCATATTGACAGAAGTCTTAATAAAAAATGCAAACGAGTTCAAAAAATGCAAATGAGTTCCTGTTAATCTAAACTGAACTTGAACTCCAGCAAAATCCAGCTCAAAATGTTATATTGCATACAAAACACCAGAGGAAAAAAAACAGGATTCCATTGACATTCTTCTAAACCTATATGGACATTTGTTTCTCTTTGTGTTCTGTTACTGCGCCTCTTAACCTCCTTTTGTTCAGTGAATTATTTTCCTTTCCACTTTGCCAGTGTAAACAGAGGTTCTAACGTGTGTGAATAAACTGTGGAATATTTGCAAATCCAAGCATCTGATTTCCGTCCAATCTGTCAGAGACGTCAAGTTTAAAACGGCTTGTGTTTTCTCTGCTGGTCTCATGTAATCACTCAGATTATTGGAGGACATAAATATGGAACGGGTACAAATTCCTTACCAGGCACAAGCTGCAACCGCAAATATTAAGGATGCGTTTTACGTTTAACTGCAAACCGTCTTTATGTAAAGTCACTGGGAAGAATTTAACGACATTATCAGTCAGCACTTGTCAGCCAACAGCTGGTTACACATTCATGTCAACCTGAGGTTCCTTATCTGTGTCAATCATGTACCGACAGATGCTCAGTGCAGCGTTCTCCTGTGAGGCCGCGCAAGACAATTTATTCAGTCTACATAGTTGAGATAAGAGGTTCCCCCTTTTTTGTCTTTTACAGAATATATAGATGTCATTTAAGTGTACTGTACACAGGTGAAAGGTTGTTTGAATGAGTCAACATGACACGGTTCTAGACGGGAAACAACACTCTGTTAAAATGTAACTGTATGCCACTGGCCTGTACCACCACTCGGTTTAACTGGAGAGTTTCCAGTGTCTGCTGCTTTTGTGATCAGCGCCTGTGACTGAGGATCACGTCCACGGCCTGGGCCAGGTTGTCCACGGTGCCATCAGCCGTCACTGTCGGGTGCGTCTCGTCACTCGGTCTGAGGGAGGAGATAGAATCAGGACATTCTGTGAGCAAACAGGAAGAAGGAGCCACAGGAGTGTTATGCACTTGGCTTAGATAACAAAGCTGACTTAGATAACAATGCTAACTACTTTAACTACAATGCAGTAGGACAGAATGTCTAAACCTTGTGAAACGAGTCGTCAATACAGCCTGTCGTCTCAGTGATTACACCAATCCACCGATGATTAACACCGATGTTTAAATTGAACATTTTGGCAAATTTTTACAATGTGCTCTGAAAACGTGCCTGTGATGCAGCTCGTCACAAGACCCTGCGGACTTCCAGGGAATGCTTTTCGTCTCTCTCACCAGCTGTCAGGCTGTTCTAGACATTAGATTCTAACTGGGGGGCAAATAAAAAACAGACCAAATGGGACTAATGAGAACTGATAGTTACAACACATCCAATTTGACTAATATACTTTAACAATTTTACTTGTATACTTTAATTTATTTCCCAACAATATGACAATCTACATGCAAATGATTAATACTATTAATAGATCATATTATATAAGGATAATGGAAATCCAATTGCTTTGGATTAGCACTTTAGTAACTGTTGCTATGACTGACAAGTTACTGGTACACCAAAAAACTGTTGTTTGGGAGAAAGAATAAAAGCCTGATTTGTTTTTTTGTCCTGAACTTGAAATAAATCTAAAAAGTACACAGGAGGCCACAGGGGCCCTGGATTGCTGCTAAAGTTTGGCCCACAGCCCAACCAAGGATGCAGATATGGCTGTTTAATCAGCTGGTAGAGGAAATACAATCGGCTTTGGCATGGACTCACACCCAGGGCAGCACGCAGGGTCCTTTTTCAGCCAGTCACACCAAGACACCCCTCCTTCATTCATGTGCAGGACTGCTTAGGAGACCTGCTCATTTATGAAGTGGTGCCTATAGAGCCCCCCTTCCCCCCCCTCCCCTGGAGCAGACTGTGTGCTGCCTCTGTTCCCCAGTCACGGGTTGAAGCTCCAGATGGGGAGGCTTTGTCTGGCCCTGGGTTGTGTGGCGTACTCCGCCATTAATCCTACCCTTTGAGAGCTTGCAGAGGACCATGGCAAATACGTGTGAGCTGCCCAAGTGTAGCATTGGAAAGAAGAGTGGTGGTGGGGGGGGGGGGGTCAGTGGGACTGGGGGTAAGATCGATGAATGCTGAAGGCGAGGTGAATGCGGGGAAGCAGTGCCATGTGTTTACGCACGTCTTTCAGCCACCAGTGCTTGGGTTATATGAGCTGCTTCACTAATGGTTTGGGTGTTCTGTCTCCAGTTTTGCCTGAGGACTAACTGAGTTCACGCAAACATGCACAGACATGAACATACACAAAAGGATGGGATGAACAGCACTGAACAGAGCACTGAAAACAGCATAGCTCCGATCTCTTTTTTTTTTTTGTCTTCATATCTGTTTTTCAGATATGATTGTGTACGCATTCATCTGCTCCCCACATTGCCATTAATAATGAAAGAGTAACCAGGTCAATGTGGCCATGCAAAATTCAGCACAATGCAGCTAGTGTTACCAGTGATGTAATCGCCGCCTCTCTGTGTGACCTTCGGGTAATATCAATAAACGTAAACGTGTGGTGCAGGTTTGATCCCTGCGCCTGATGGACAGGTCACACATAGAGATTAGATAAGTCTTACAGTAGGAGGGAGGAAAGAGGCAAGAATTTAGCTTTCAGAATTACTCTAAAGTCAGAATTTGACTTTGTGAATGACAGTAGTCTAGTACTTCCCATAGAATAAGGGAGGAGGAAGTATACTAGACTCCTGCAAGCATTAAATGAGGTGTTAAATTACATCAAAGTCATTCCAAGGTTAACTTTTAAAAGTTTCTAAATAGCAGACCATTTCGCAAGCTAGACATGGGGATATGAGTATCATGTTCATACTCCTCAGGCAGTAGAACACTATAGGGATGTATAGGGACTTGGTTAGTCATATACCACATCACTCCCGTACTCCTTCAACAGCTCCACAGGCTCCTGGTTAACATTCTTAGTTGTCCTCAACCTCGCTCCCCATATCTGCCTGACCTCCTCCATGTTCCCACACACTCCCGTCCCCTTAGATCCTCTTCCTGCATACACCTGCATGTCCCCTCCGCCTGTCTCACCAACACCACCTCTGGGATTCACTACCACCCCAACTCAGAAACAACAGACTCAACAATAAACTCAAACGCAACACCTTCAAATGCAATTATTAAAATAATTATAATTATTAAACAATACTCGGCTTATAAAAAAACCCTAAGATTTATGTCTATAAGAAGAACTCCTGCAGTCACATAATCAGAAGTGGAATTGGGTGAGGTGCATGAACAACAACTCTGTTTGATTGAGGACAATTTAAAAAAGGAGCTGTGATAAGGTGCTATAGAGTAAAGACAGGGCCGCGTTATCATCCGTTAATGCTTAACACACTGCACACATGCACACACAGACACACACACACACACACACACACACACACAATGACAAACACATGTGCAAAGAAGGAAGCAAAACTGTCACTTGAGGCTAATTTTCATTCAGATTCTCCACCTTTGCTGACTCTGCCTTTTGGCTAAAAGTGAAGATAAAGGAGATAAAACCTTCATGCGGGCAGAGACAATAAACCAGAATTCTGATGTTTTTAAGTTAGGCTCACTTGTAACCTGTCGCATGATAAAAATGGTTCCTATGAGAGTGGATTAACCTTTGTTAGCATTTGTAATTACTGCCTCAGGGAATAGACAACTAAATATTTGAGTTATTACAATTACTACTTTTTATACATTACTTAAGCGACGTTGCAAGGAAAGAGTCAGACTGTTAGCAAGGGACGGAAAATTATCAAACCAAATCATTGTGTAGACTCGTGATTTTCATACCAGACTAGTGAAGGAAGCATCAGCCTAAACACTGCCTGTTCTCACACTAAAGCACGCTATATTATCACAACTCAGATGATGACTAGTCTTTATTTTTGGCCAAGCCTTGTAGGTGATATGAGATGAGATACTAACAGAAGACAAAGCTTTCTCCTCTCACCCTGAGGGAGAGAGAAGATTTGTGAGTGTGTATTTCTGCAGCCTGGTGACATTGCAGGAGTGCTGGCCTTAAGGGTGAGAATGTGATCACAGTTTAACTTGCTCTGAGATAAATAATAAGGTCAGGGAAGGGATTGATGGTGTTTCTGGGAACTGACAACTCCGGTCAGTTGAGCTCTTCCAGGCTGGTTTTATCATCACTTACTTTAGTTTCACTTTTCCTGTTTCTCATCACTTACCTGATATTTACAGAACTACAACAAGAGACTGATGATTCCCCTAAAATAATACAGCTGCAACCTCTTAGGACAAACGGCTGAACTGAACAGGGGAAACCACCATTCTACGAGTGTGTTATGGCAACAGAAAATGACAGATGTTAAGCTAGTGCCTCAATATCCTCTTCTGAGTTTGTAGCCATGCATGTAATTTCTCAGTACAAAAAAGAAAGCGTATAATGTTGAGTTATGATCAGCCAGCAGCTGCTATATGGGTTTCATACTTACGCACACAGTGGTAATGCTATTTTTCCACTTGTGCAGGACACAAAGGTTCTTATTATCAGCCTTTTATTAGTAGAACCCCAAAAGCTAAACATCATGTAAAAAACACTATGAGAGGGAGCATTTCACACTGTGAAACCTTAACACAGAGGCACTTGAAGTTGATTTCTGCTACCAGAGATGGTTCACAAAAGCAAATGACTTACAGAGGAGTTACTTCCTATATTTGGGTGGCATTAAAAAAAAAATAAAAATAAAACAAAACAGAACAATGGCTTCCTGGGAGCAAAAGGCTACAATTTAGATAGAGGGGTTGTGATACTGGCACTAAACATGCAAAAATATGACATGTTGAATTATACTGGTTAGAACAAATTTACTGAATTGTTTAAAAAAAAAGTTTTCTATTATAATGTCCAATCTTTAAAGAGGGATTCCACCAACTTTTGCCATCAAGCCCTCTTTAGAGATGTGCTACAGCACAAAACTGAGGTGTTTGAAATATGCTGAGTACAGTATGTACAAACCTGAGAAGTAGAATTTACGAGGGGTGTTAATGGGAGATCCATATTTATCATTTTAACCACTGTCACCAGTATGCACGCTTTCATGTGACCCAGATCCTTTTTCCCCCTCTCAGCTTTAAATGACTTTGCTCAGTCAGCCTATGCGTGTTTGTGTATTTTTCACAGCTTTGCTAGTAGCACTGCTGAGTCACCTGCTGCTGGTGCGGAAAATACAAACGTGTGAAAATGCACAAACACATGCACACGCACTGTTAGAGAAAAAATGGTTTCAGCAGAAATCAGGCATGGGCCCAAGACTCCCCAGCCAAGCAGCCCGACTGTTGATAATTGCAATAGGCTTTGAATCCCTATTGAAACAACCACGGGCCTGTGTTCATGTGTTTAAGAAGCAGTGCTATGTTTCAGCCTGCCATCTGGAGGCTTTCGCTCTCCAGTTCGCTCCCACTCTGGCTCCTTTTCTTTCTCCCGTTCTTAGTAGCATAAAAGTACCTTTGAGGGGCTCAGTGGCCCAGGCCTGGCCAGATCCTTTGTGTCACCGTGGGAGACTGGTCTCAGAGTGGAAAAAAAAAAAAAGAGCGCTGGTTAATTATTAATATTTCAGTGACTTATAACACACTACAGGTTTTAGAGAAGCCTGCATGCAAAGAAAACTGTCACTCCAGGGTGAAGAGGAGGTTCAGCATAGTAGCCCAGTACTCTGAGGATTTTTAGGGCTTATTTTCTAACTACAGTCTCTTCTGTCTATTCAATATTATGCTGTTTGTTCTGAGCTGATGGCAATCTAACCCAAACAGAAGGTTTAAAACCAAGCCTGGATTAAAGAGAACAAGCTGGTGACACTTCGTAAAGTGTCACTGTACCCTCTCTTATCTCAATGCAGCTTTGCTGTGCTTTGCACAGTTTTGTAAAGCGATCACACTTGGCATTTACAGTGTGAAAGATAATCCACTACAAATTAACCTGTTTAGATTGCCAGAGTTTTAATAGACTGTATCATCAGTTAACATGTCAAGTTTAAAGAAGCATCTTTTCCATTGATGATAATCAGCCTATTGGAGACAAGTTAGAGCATTAAATCTAGTATATACTATGTGGAAAACCATGTGCAAAAACATTCAAAAATATAGTAAATTAAAAAACGGCAGTTATATAGTTACAGGGCAAATCTCTGCTGCCTTTGTGGATGTGTGTAGTCATGACCCCTCTCATGTCAACACTCCTCCCTATGGTGTTACACTCCCCACTGTGGAAAAATGTGACCTGCCAGACCATGAATAACATTTAGGAACCGTTTTTCAGGTTTATAAAAAATTACCCAAAGCTTTGACAAGGTTTCGGAAATCGAACCATCAATCAACTTTGTTGGTGGAAAAAAGGTCCCACCTTTCACCCCTCATGACCCAAAGGCGTTGCAATTATCCTTATCCGTGTTTAGCTCTGTTATGATGGCGTAAAGCAATCAATTATTCAATTCAATTATGTGTAGCGCCTTTTACAATAAGAATTGTCTCTAGGTGCTTTACAGAGCTTTAACCCTAACCCCCAGGTGCTTTAACCCTAACCCCCAGGTAAGCAGTGGCAAGGAATAACTCCCTTTTACCAGAAAGAAACCTTGAGCAGGACCAGCATTAAGCATAAATCTAGTGTTTTGGATGTTATATGTGTTTTGAAAGTTTTAGATTATTCCGTACTTATTCTGTATGTTTGTTGTCTTAAGCCAACAAAAATTGATGTTTGTGAGGAAATTATGCCCAGATGTTGCTGTGTTTACATTCCTCACAAAGCTGTCAATTCTAACAAAAGGGAAGGTGATGACAACATATCCCTGAGGCAATTACCGTAATGGAGCTATATAAAGTCAATATTTGGAAAAAAACATGTATATAACTAGAGCAAGGGAAAATTTCAGAAGATTCTTAATTTTAACTGTTTTTTTTTTAAAAAAAAAAAACAGCCTTTGAGAAGCTTAAAAGCTTCAGTCCTGAGGCACTGCAATGTTGAAATGCATAACCCACCCACCTCTGGGCAAGAAAGGAGAAGGTGGGAGCATTCAGCCAAGACAGAGATCCAAGAATAAAAAGCCAGCTTTCTTGGAAATAGAGCAGTGGAAATAGAAACCTGATGCAACATGCAAACATCCCACCAAAGGCCTTGATGCTACTTCACAAAGAAGACCCATAAAACGGCTCTATTCTTGTCACGGATTAGTACACCGCACTAACACAAGGGCTGATTTTGAGGGAACAAAGTAGGCAAATGTTCTGCATTGGGTTTATGTGTCAGGTTCCTGTTTTTATAGTGTTTATCCAGGTTAACAACATACCAAACAGTTTCACAAATGGTCCTGAGGGACCTGGTCACAAAAGAAGAGCCCTGCTGATTCTGAGTGGGTTATTGGGTTAGAGTAAGGAAACTTTGTGGTCTGTAGAAACAAACAGACTTCAGTGGCATATTACAAACTCTAGCTTTTCATGGCAGGAGTGGCAAGAGACAGATTCACTTCCTTCCCACACAGACAAACTCAATGTGCCAAAAGAGCTTTGCAGGACAGGGAGTGGGACTGTTGCTGTTGCACTAGACACGATAAAATGCTCCTGTCTCAAACATCACTACTGATAACAGCTCAGTAAAGAAACAGAGAAGAACAAAACAGGCACAATCTGTTCAGACATGATCACATGTTCAAATCCAGCCCTACAAAATATGCTCAGCTTACAAGGTGAAATACAATGTGTACGTTAGAGCCATCCAAGGGGAAAGAGCGCAATTTAAAAAGTGCTTTGAGCTGCAACCACAAACAACTATGCATGGTCACCCTTTCAAGGTTTAGAGTCTCAGATGTGCAAAGGACAAAGCCTATCCACTGCTGTGCAAGTGTGTGATGCACATGAAAAGAGATGTGAGAGGCTGTGTATATCAGAGGGGCAGAGCAAACACTCCCATCTGTAAAACACTGTGAAAAAAATGGTATCCATGCAACAGGGATAAGAAATACAAGACTGCAATGTGTAAAATAGAGCAACCTAATTAATTGCATGTGCAATACATTCTATAGCCTCAAACACATGGCTTAATCCAATTTTCTGTACTGTGTTAAAAGAAGGATGTGTGGCACATGCTGACAACATTCAAAGTCAATGAAGTTTATGCAGAAAAAAAAAAAAATCACACAAATCAGGATTACTACATTATACAACACATCCAAACAGTTCTTTCCACCATGGGTGAGGCACCTTGCTCTTACATTGTTTACTAAAGCTGATGGGCCGTTTGCTGTCCTAATGAGCAATCCTTCCTTCTGTTTGCCGCACTGATAGCGGCTGCTTTTGCCTTGCTTTATTACAGGGACCCATGGAAATCTGCTATGGATACTAATCACAGGCTGTGTGCAACCATTGGCAAACTTCATCTGGGCTGTTCGGAACATTGTTTTTTTTTTTTTACTTTATACCGGTGTAACAAGAGCTGGTTAAAGCTTTCGGCACTTCCTCTGGCATAAACCACAATGTCTAAAGACAGTATAATGGATCACATCTGAGGACTTTGCTATCGCAGTGAACCACATCCTTTTAACTCTGTTAACATCTACCGTGTAACCTGCAGGTTTTCTTGATGCTGACTACAGAAGCAGCGGTTGCAGAGATAGCTATGCATATTTGCATACGACCATCTGCTCAGGACTGTGTGTTCTGATATTTTCAGAGCACAATAATGCATATGTGTGCTTTTGCATAGTTTAACAGCTGCACTGATAACACCTAAAACGTCAGTAACTTCTGACAGCTTTAGGGTCTGCCAGTTAGAATAATTAAGCAATAATAAATCTAATGTTAAAATTAAGATAAATAATTAAGTAGCTATTCTTTTCAACGTTATAGACATTATCTAACTAGCACAAGACAGCAGCAACTGAGACTAAATGTGTCTTTTCTACCTCAATCTACCTCAAGTGCAATATCCACCTATGTGTAATATGTATAATATGGTCATAATTCATGTAATATATATATATATATATATATATATATATATATATATATATATATACCAAGTGTGTGTGTGTGTGTATATATATATATATATATACCAAGTGTGTATATATACAGTATATATATATATACACCAAGTGATGTACGGTTTTTATAGTATTTATTTCTTGATGTATGCAATTTCCCCATTGTGGGACAATAAAAATATATTCTATTTTACATTTACAAGATCAACAGTAACAGCGCGGTAGTCTAGCTATACAGTACCATTTTGCCTGAAGTAATTTAACATGCAAGTTGTAAGCAAGTACATAGAAGTGAAAAAGGCTTTTCTTCTAATCATTTGGTTGCTAACCCCCCGCAATGCTTATTTCCTGTTGTATCCCTCAGTGATGGCTGCAGAAGGAGAGGCCATGAACCTGGGTGTGGTTTTGGTGAACCAGTTTATGGTTTGTATCAAGTGGACTCCCTGGAGATGTTTAATCAGGAGAGGCCTGGAAACCTGCTTCCCAACACAAGCTGTAGCAGTGAAACACTGGATACCGAGAGAGCTTTCAAATGTAAACCATTTTGGAAATGCTGCTGCGTGAACTCTCTTAGTAAAGGCTTCGTTTAACTCACTGGAAATAAAAATCTGAAATGGAGCCACTGCAAAGACACAGAGACAGAAGGCAGCACACCAAGACCAGAGGGTTCAAAGAATGTCTCAGACACTTAAACTGGTTTACACAGAGCATCATGACAGACTGCTGGCTTTGAGGAGCTAAAAAGCTGCATAGTTCAGCATCTTACCTGTTTTTTATAAGTTGACAGAACACGAATAAGGAGTTGTAAATTATGTAAAAAATGCTGAACTGCAGAACAGAAAAAAGGGCAGCATTTTACAATATAGTTATTTCACAGTAGGTAGATCATAGTAATCAAGTATAGTTTGCAAACTTTTAGGTAGCTATTGGCAAAAATCAAATATACATAGGTTTACTTAACACATCGTTAATATTTCACTCCATGTGTGTCAAATGTAGCGCTGCCAGCTTTCACTCTTCTGTTTCAGCTATTATAAATGCAGTATGTGAAGTGATCTGATTCTGATTTTTATTTGTAAAAAAATATCTACGGTAAAAAAGCTTCTAATTGAAAATACATATGGAGTCTTGAAAAGATCAATTTTGCTCTCAGCAGCCATGGTAGCTTCAGCGTACACTCTGGAAAAAGGCATCAGTAGAGTGGCAGGTTTTCAATCCCTGCATTCTTTATTTTTACCACAACATGGCGCCAAATATTCCACAAAATGCAAGTGGGATCAACATTTAAAAATGAATGCTGGTATAAATAGGGCTCAATCATATTAAGGAGAAATAAGCCGGAAGGAGATAATCCTTCTTTAATTTAAGCAGTTAGTACCTGAGACATTTAATATTTTGCTAAGGATTAAGAATAAATGAGATACTAACTAAACCTGAATAAAAAGGGTTAAAAAAATAACTCACAAATCAAATGCTAAGACAAATGTATTAATTCTAAATTTTTGGAACTCATGGGCAAATGTTTCTTTATAAGGGCAACTATGAATAACAGCAAGGTAAAGCAGTGGCAGCAGAACTGAGTAATCAGTGATATTTTGACTGCCATAACTACAGTAGAGGACGGATCAGGAATGCAGTGCTAGATTATTCCCAGGCAGTTGACTAAACAACAGTAGATCGGTTCTCCATGCTATTATTTTGAATGCGATTTTGATTCTTAAAACCTGGCCTATATTATAAAGAGCTGTCTGCCTCACCTGAGGGAAATGTACTGGCTCATTACCTATGAACAAAGGAAAGTTCACTGTAAGCAAAATGATCCCCACTTTTAATTAACCATATACTGTGAGTGCATATTCAACATTACGCAGATATTCATATTATCTGCTTGGTCCTCAATCAGATGATTAATCAGGAGCATTGATCCCAGTGTAAATAAAATGTAATCCACACTCAGGAAGCCTAAAAGCTGATAGATTCTTTAAGATGCTAAATCTTAAACCATAAAGAACTTCAGGTCTTATGTCCTTGTTGAGGAACAGTGCCTTAAAATCTTGAAAAAGAAATAATGAAATCATTGTCTAATGTGCACCTCTTTTCCCTCCAGTCTTGTCAATATAGGCCTGAGGTATTTGAAGCAGTCTTTTCTCCAAGCCCAAGGCCTGCACAGCATCTGGTTGACGTGGAAACAGATGTGTTTTCACAGAGCTGACTGGGCGTTTATAGCTGCTTGTGGAAAACTGGGGTTCACAGCATCCTGTATGGCTTAAAAAAAGGATTCTCAAGTCCCAGAGAAGCTCTTTATGTCACTGGTTCTCTTCTTGTTCACAGAATGTATACATTACACAGACAAAGTGTCTGGCATAAGACCAGTACCTTCAATGCGGAAATGACAACTTACTAACAGGATGTGCATGCAAATCAGGTTAATATATGAATTTAATAATTTCTGAATGAGAAGACATAACATTTTTGTTTTTACAGCAGAGAAACCCAAGGCTCCAGGGCCAAAGAATAATTATTCACAAGAACGTAAAAGGCAACCACCGATGATATAACTTTAGCCTGAAAGTACACGTTGGCCTTAATAAGCACCACTGTTTTATGTTTTGTTATGCAATAAACTGCTGTATTGAAGTTGTATAGAAAATTCTAGTAGGTCTCTAAAATGCAATATGTATCATAATATTTGACTCAATAAAGTCAAATAAAGGAACTATTACATTTATTTTATCCAGTTACTCTTTTTAAAAAAAAAGAAATTAAAAATGGGGGTATTGAGATAACCTAAGCATGCTTTATCGTCTGCCTGGTTGAGAATACGATCAGCTTCAGCACCCTGAAGCAGTGCTCTTAGTAAAAACAGATGGGATCTATGTTATAAAATATATGCTATTACAAACATTATTACAGGTTATGCCAATGGTTTTCACTGTACAATGACAAAAAAAGGCTTTTCATTCTTTGCATTCTTCACCTCCACGAACACACTCACATTCATACACACGCCAGAGAAAAACTATGGTGACTACTGGTGTCTATAAAGTTTAGCATGTGGACAGGATTCACGGCCTGATAAATGTGTAGAAGTGCCTGTGCGATATGGAAGAGAGCGAGATACGGTAAGAGCGCGCCCCCTATAGGAAGACTCTATAAACTCGCAATAGTTTCCAGCAGTTTATTGCTGCATTGAAATTTAGAGAAAAAAGGAGCACTGAAAAGAAAAAAGGGATGTTGAAATAGTTTTTTTTACATTTCGGGTCAAAATAATGAACATTTATTATAGTATTGCCTAACAGAATCTAAAAATAACATAAAACAAAAAGTCTAAATATTAAAAGATCAAAGCTTTATTTGATCTTTCAATAATAAAAGGATTTTTGATTCAAAGCAGCATACTATATTACTATTATAACACTACTAACTAGGAATGTGACGATTCTTTGCAAAACGGGTATTCACGACACAAATATATGAAAATTAAAATAGGTGAGATTAAAAATGAATTGCAATACTCTTGTTAGACGGCAGAGGACGCTGTATACTTTTGAATTCACCTTTGGACGTTACATAATTGACGCTGCAGTACCTGCAGTTTCCCTTTTACATAGAAAAGGAAATATGCATTGCTTACCCTACCTTAGGAATAAAAAGGAAATCTTTAATTTGACAATGATAAGAGAAAATATATTATTCAGTTATTGTTTGACACAGCAGGGAAAAGTTGTCCAGAGATCTGAGTTTTGGCCAAATTTTAAAAACTAAACTGACACCTAGGTGGCTTGATGCAGCGCTAGCAATTCCACCTTAGACGTTGTGACTTCTAGTGACTTTTAGGAAAAGTTGATTGTGACTACTTACTGAGGAAATGGCAAAACTGATTTGAAGATAATATCTTACCAAGCTCACCTCAGATGCAGCCTCGGCCCAGCAAGCATTGAACAAAACGCACTGCAACACATTACTGACCTGTATTTTCCAGTCCTGACTTGTACACCTTTTATTCCACAGTGCTGGGCTCCACCAACATCATTAACCAGATCATCACCAATCATCACCACCTAAATTTGAAAAGGTGGGGGGAAAAGCAGAGGGTTACGCAATTAAAACAAACAATTTTATTTGGCCAAGAGTCATCGTCTCATCAGGCTTCTGCCTCTTCAGTTGTCAACGGTAAGATTACAGTGGTGGGTCAAGAAGGAAGACAATCCCTCAAAAAAATAGCATAAATATTGTTGCAAGAATTGCATTTAAAAAATTATGTATTACATATGTGGGACTTAAGATACAAAAAACATAGAGATTTCATTTTAATTGTCTTCTATACTCTGCTCTCTAGTGTGTGTTTACTTGCCCTCACCACAAACTAAAACCTTATTTCAAAAATGATATTTAAAAAGATTACAATGAAAAAGACCAAGCAGGTACAGAATACACTTTCTTAAACAACCAGGTGTGAGAATAAGGATTTCCACATTGGAAGGTAAATAAAGAAAAGGCCTGAATAAATAAATCCTTCGCTATTAACAGTGAATGTAAACATGGACTTGTTTTCATCCCTACAGGAACGGAAAATAAAGACAAATTAACCAGGATGAATCAGAGACACAGATTTCAAGTGCAATTGCCAAATTTAAATATAGTCGATTATATAGACAGGCAATAAAGCCTTGTTGAGACTTTAAATGCATGTTAAAATAAAAGTGATGACATCAGCAGCCACACAGGAAGATTCTTTGTAATTCCCTGTCACATTTTCAGTCAACTGAAAATACTTTCAAATAGTTCATGGTTGCATAGGAATGTCCTCATAGAACTACATTTGGATGTACCCAAGACTGATTAATGTGTGTAACAGGTGGCTGCACATAAGCAGAATATGAGACATGGACATCCAATAGCCATTAGAGGTGTGTAAAATAATCTAAACAGTGAGTCAGTGTTGACGCATTGGTCCCTTCATGTGAGAATAAACTTACAATTCTTAATAAATCTTTAAGGGTTTTGATATAATTTATTCAGAACAGCTATACCAATGCCATATTTTTCCCATTTTTACAAAACACTGTAATAACCATCAATGTGCACTTTGTCATGTCGTGCTGCTGCATTTGCAGAGTTTGCACAGCAGTTTGCATGGCTACTTCTGTTAATTCTCTTATCACAAGACAGTTAAACATTAACTGCTCTGTTGAATTTGCAGCAGTTCATGCTCAAAATGAGTTGTTTTTCCTTAGAAATGTTTAACTTCAGTTTACATCATGGAAACCAAGTAAAGATAACTGTAAAATAAGAGACATACTTTATTTTATCCCAGACACGGGAACTTAAATTCAATTAAATTAAAATAATTAAATAACTACCCACAAAAATGGTAAGGACAGTCTGTAGTGACATACCTCATGTGGCTGAAGGCCCATATCTTTGAGAACACTCTGGAAGAATAATGAAGAAGGCTTTCCAAACACTTCAGCCTTTACATCACAGGCATACTGGAACAAAACTATAATTATTCTTCTGAAGTGCTCTTAGTAGTAATTAACAAAATCTTCAACAGTGAACAATTTACTGTACCTCCAGAGCCTTCATATATGCCCCAACATCAAGACTCAACCCATCTGTCTCCTTATAGTACTTTCTGAAGGCAAAAAACATTTTTAGTTTTGTAGAACAATTCCATATTTAACCTTTTTTATTATTATAATCCTACCCTTGCCCAAGGGAGAAAAGTAATGGATTCTCAATGTTTAATAGGATCCTAAATGCCTTGTTCAGGTTCTGGTAGGAAAACTTTTCAGCCGCATCTCCAATGAGAACACAGTTCGGCTTAGTCTTGTCAATATTATCAAACTCAGAGAGAAGACCTGCGGGAAAATAAGGTGTGTGGTTATTTGTTTGCCATAGAGTGTGTTTAATTTGTTAAATTCTTTGACTTGGCAAAACAGAATAGTAGTTTATTCATCCCAGACATTGTAAATTAACTTGTTCCAGCAACATCGTCAGTATTATCACAATATATTTACAATAATGTGCAACATTTATAATAGTCAATCTGAATACATCACACACTGAAAGACTGACTGCTGCCAAGTGCAACCAGTGATTTTTAAAAATGCAAAATTGAAGCATTACCATCACACACCAGCAGGTGAGGCCGTAAACCTCTTTCTTTAAGAGCAGCTACGGCTGCAGGTGCAGGAGAGAAGACCTCCGATACAGAAATGTCAAATCCCAGTCTTTGGAGCTTTGCTACAAACGTAGCTCTGGCTTCCTGGCTCTCATTGGTACAGAAGCGTAGTTTCAAGTCAGATTCTTTCAGTCTTTAAAATACAATAGAACATAACTCAGTAAAAATCACACAGCCCGATCGTAGTAAATTTTTCATAGTTAATATTTCCACTCGGATAAACATGCTAATAGCTAAAGGAAGAATGTTTGAAACACTTCGCTCATTATTTACTCACTTTTTTAGAGCTTCGACAGAACCAGAGATGGCTACACCTCCGCCTTCACCGCAGTCGTATAAAACACCACACAAGTCTAATACGACACCTTTCAAACTTTTCGAACAGACTGGCCAGCTCATGGCAGCCATGACGACCGCGATGCCGTTGTGCGCATGCGCGTAACGTTAAGGTTGCATGGTATAGAACCGTCCTCTTCCTTTATTAAATTATTATTGACGCCAAAACGAATTAGTTAATTGATTCACGATTAATCTCTATTATCATGTACTATTGAATTAATATTTTATAAGAGTTAATAGATCACAACAATGGTTACAGTGATGCGTTTCAGGTGTATTGGAGAATGGCGATCGCCTCTGCTGCAACTGTCGGAAAAATTGCAGCATCGGGGGCGTGTCTTATGACGTACACACGCAAATAAACCTCGCGAGCCACGCCGTCACCCACCACAGGCACCTCTAGTATCGCCGTCGTGTCGTCTTGGTTCATCTGACGTCTTTCTGGTATTGTTCGATATTTGTACGTTTCCCTCTTTTATTCCTTGAAATCATTTAGATATAGTCTATAATGATTTGCGTTATAAAATCAGTTTTGAAATAATTTATCTAGCCAATACTAAATGCAAATTCCCATGTATGGTTGTAATCCGTGGGTGTGTGTGAGAGGCAGCTCTACGTAAACCAATCATCTATCCATAGCAAGTGCCCTAATGTAACCCGTATTAGGTGCACAATGTTTGCTATATATATGGTATAATGTTGAGGTTCATTTAATCTTACTTGTTAATATTATCTTTTTCCAATCAATAACTTTTAGCTGTTCTCAGAAAACTCCCAAAGGCCTTTTTTTTTTTTTTTTTTGTAAAATTCATGCAGGGCTATGTAAAATTATTGCCTTTTTTCCGTTTTTTTTTTTTTTTTTTTTTTGTAATTTATTATGTAAAATGAGATGATGTGTAATGCCTTTACTGGCACACCATCTGCTAACGTCGCATCCTGTATTGTTTTGTATGAGAAAGGAAATCATTGTTCAGCAGACCTGTGAAAACAACAGACCGGTGGAAATTCCATATAATAGTGTATGTTGTTTGGCTTCACCGCTGTAGTAGTTCATTTTTGTTTGTCTTTTGAAATCAATTATATTGTGAAATTGTAACAAAGATCAATAGTAAGGAAGGAAGTAGAAGTCCAAGTCTGACCCTGAAAAATTGAAAAATGAAATTCCCTTTTAATTTTTTAAAGTATTTTTTATGTGCTTTTGTCATTATTCATTTGGCTTGTGTATCCTTATTTATTAATCACAATGAGCAAATGGATAAATTTGAATTTCCTTGGTACACATGGCCATTACATTCAGTCTTAATTACAATTCCACACTGCAGTATTTTTGTCACATACATAACACAGAGATGAATCAATAGTTCTACCACCGTAGTACCTATGATGAGAGCTTAAGAAAGCAGAAAAAGAATTTAACCTCCCTAGAATAGAGGTCAATAACATATGGGGTATACCTTTGTTTTCCCAAAAAACTTCTACAAACTGAATTTGTTACTCATCTAATATAATTAAAAAACTACTAACATGTTTTCTGCAGTGCTTTCAAAAAAGGCAGCAACCGTTTGTAGTGACAGATCAGTATGAACAGGATGATCAAGCTGCGAAAGACTCTGAGGCATGCTGCCCGTTTTCTTCACCAAAACTTTCCACCTGGAATACGCCCAGTTTCCACCGCTGCTTCTAAAGCCAACACCGAGCCTCCACTAACCCCAGAGCAAATCTACGCCCGTGAGGAAAAGTACGGCGCACACAACTACCATCCTCTGCCTGTTGCCTTAGAGAAAGGAAAAGGTGAGTTGTTTTTTTTTTTCCTTGACAACAGAAAAGGAGCCAGTTTTTTTCAGTAGAGTCATCGTCCTCTTTTGCCTAGGTATCTTTTTGTGGGATGTGGAAGGCAACAGGTATTATGACTTCCTAAGTGCTTACAGTGCTGTGAACCAGGGCCACTGTCACCCAAAGATCATAGCTGCACTTAAGGCTCAGGCCTCCAAACTCACGCTGACATCCAGAGCGTTCTACAACAATGTGCTGGGAGCCTATGAGGAATACATCACCAACCTGTTTGGCTACGACAAAGTCTTACCCATGAATACAGGTACCTTATGGACAAATTTGCTAATTGAGTATCTCAAATTTCTGTCTTTTTTGTTGAAATGTTTGTGTTTCGCAACTAATTAGGTGTTGAAAGTGGCGAGACTGCTTGCAAGCTGGCTCGTAGATGGGCTTACACTGTAAAAGGGGTTCCCAAAAACAAGGCCAAAATCATCTTTGCAAGTAAGTGTACATATTACGTTGTTGTTGAAGATGCACCCAGGCATTGAGAAAGGCAGAAATGTACACTGCCTGGCCAAAATAAAAGTCGCCACCTGGATTTAACTAAGCAAATAGGTACGAGCCTCCTGTTGGATAATTACTGCATGGGTGATTATCTTTCAGCTGGCAACAAGTTATTTAACCCCAACTGGTGCAATGAGTTGCTTCTCATTTCTTAAACAACCATGTCAAATGACACATCTCGTGGTCGTGGAAAAGATGTTAGTCTGTTTGAGAAGGGTCAAATCATTGGCATGCATCAAGCAGAGAAAACATCTAAGGAGACTGCAGAAAATACTAAAATTATGAACTGTCTAACGCATTATTAAAATCTGGAAGGATAGTAGGGACCCATCGTCTTCGAGGAAGAAATGTGACCGGAAAAAAATCTTGAATGATCGTGATCGGCGAAATCAAATTGAAGAAAAACAACAGTAGAACTCAGGACTATGTTTAATAGTGAAAGTAAGAGCATTTCCATTCACACAATGCAAGGGGATTGGTACTGAACAGCTGTGTAGCCTGAAGAAAACCACTAATCAGTGAGGCTAACTGGAAAAAAAAGGTTTCAATTTGCTAGAGAGCATAAAGATTGGACTCTGGAGCAATGGAAGAAGGTCATGTGGTCTGATGAGTCCAGATTTACCCTGTTCCAGAGTGATGGGTGCATCAGGGTAAGAAGAGAGGCAGATGAAGTGATGCACCCATCATGCCTAGTGCCTACTGTACAAGCCTGTGGGGGCAATGATATGATCTGGGGTTGCTGCAGTTGGTCAGGTCTAGGTTCAGCAACAGTATGTGCTCAAAGAATGAGGTCAGCTGACTACCTGAATACTCTGACCAGGCTATTCCATCAATGGATTTTTTTCTTCCCTGAGGGCATATTCCAAGATGACTATGCCAGGATTCATCGGGCTCAAATTGTGAAAGAGTGGTTCAGGGAGCATGAGACATCATTTTGAAACATGGATTGGCCACCGCAGAGTCCAGACCTTAACCCCATTGAGAATCTTTGAGATGTGCTGGAGAAGAATTTGCGCAGTGGTCAGACTCAACCATCATCAATGCAAGATCTTGGTGAAAAATTAATGCAACACTGGATGGAAATAAATCTTGTGGCATTGCAGAAGCTTATCGAAACAATGCCACAGCGAATGCGTGCCATAATCAAAGCTAAAGGCAGTCCAACAAAATATTAGAGTGTGTGACCTTTTTTTTTGGTGGCGACTTTTTTTTTGGCCAGTCAGTGTAAATAATCAGTAATTAAACATGGTGACCTAACACTAATGCTGTTGTACCTTTAACATATAAAGTTTTACATGTGTCTAGGTATTAGCCTATAATAACGTTATAAACACTGCTTTAGCGTTGCAGTTTTAAAATTTTGTCTTCGGACAGTAAGAAGTAGTAAGGTCACCTCCATTTCCTTTACTCATTCTGATTAGATGGAAACTTCTGGGGGCGGACCATGGCAGCTATTTCCAGCTCTACAGACCCAAGCAGTTATGAAGGTTTTGGCCCCTACATGCCCGGCTTTGACCTGGTCCCGTACAATGACATTCCATCTCTGGAGGTAAAGTGCGTGACCCATGACTAATGATATCACAAATGTCTTCAGTTTAATTTAATTTCTGGGAGACGTTTTTGAGATCCACACAGACTTGAAAAGGAAATTCTTGTATTACAAAATAATGTCAAACAGATAATTAGGGTTGTTGACATTCTTGGGTTCAGTGTCAAAAGACCCATAATGCACTTTTGTGAGGTGCATATAGGATTTTAAAGATTTGAACTCAGAGTTGTTGAGATCTGAGTATTGATTTCATTTGACATGATTGTTGTTTTAATATTTCACAAAATTCAACCATCCTCGCTGACCCCTTGTAAACAAGATGGAAGGAAACACCAGCTGCTGTCCTGTACATTACTTTACATAAGAGATTGCAGCACAACTGCTTTTATAAACTCATACTTTAATGATTAACTGGAGCAGTGGGTTTCTTTTGACTGGGTTATGCTGAATAGAGATTAGAATGTCTGAGTGTGCCTTTCTTCCTTTCTTTCAGAAAGCCCTTCAGGACCCAAACACTGCAGCTTTTATGGTGGAGCCCATCCAGGGTGAAGCTGGGGTGGTGGTGCCTGACCCAGGTTACCTGTGTGCAGTCAGAGAACTTTGCACCAAATATAATGTGAGTAACAATGAATAGCTGTCGGGCTACAAGGTAATGATTCTATTAACATGGCAGCCTATTCATTTAGTTAATAGCAGGACATTATTCATTCCTGTCCCCAAAAAATACATTTAAAAATGTCTGTGTAGATTCTCACTCATCCAGGTCATAGTTATCCAAAGTTAGATCTCTCTGTGTGCAGCTGGACTGTAAGATTTCCTTGAAGATGTTACACCTTCTCTCCAGAAGGCTTCTTTAGTTCTAAACCTGCTGGGGGTAGCACTTGAAAATATAGCCCTTGTGGACCACTGGCATGCTAATGACCAGGGTGGAGGGTCAAACAAAATGGTAAAACAGCTCAGAGGTTTGGATATTGGTACTAAAGAAATCTGTTTTGTCCAGGTTCTCTGGATTGCTGATGAGGTGCAGACAGGACTGGCGAGGACGGGCCGTCGGCTGGCTGTGGACCACGAGGAAGTCCGCCCAGATCTTGTGTTGCTCGGCAAAGCTCTTTCTGGAGGAACTTATCCTGTAAAGAGCCTTTGTTGTCATTAGCGATATAACAAAAATGTGTTGCAAGACAGGGGCACTGTTGAGAATCTTACCTTTGATTTGTCGTGTTTTTGTCTTTGATCCAGGTATCAGCAGTCCTGTGCGATGATGATATAATGTTGACTATCAAGCCAGGGGAACATGGATCCACATTTGGGGGAAACCCCATCGCCTGTCAGGTTGCTATGACTGCACTTGAGGTCAGTATAAAATCATACTTTATTTCTGTTTTCTACATGTGTCTATCAAGTTTAACAGAGGTGCAGTTGTCTGACCTGTGTGAGAAAGATACACTCGGGTGGATCTAGAAAAATATTTATGGGGTGGCAAAAGGGGAAATCTTTTAAGGTTGGCAACTGCATTATATCTAAAATAATTATACAATACAATTACTAAAATTAAAATGATTAAAATCCTAATCAAATTTGAACAATCACATTAACCTAAGCAATGGATCTTGAATACAGTTTCCCAGATTATTTATATTTAAGCAAACATGAATATTCATATTTATTTGAAGAAGTCTAAGCATTGTCTTAAAACACCTAGCAAAAGGTCCATTTTGTCATTACTTCTTATGGAATTGAGTATGTGCAGCAACAGTATCCTTATCATGTGGACCTTGTCAACTTGAGGTGGTTGGTGATGGCTCAGGCTCTCTCCTCTCCCTTTCACTCTCTGGGCCCTGCATGTTATCTTGTTTCTCGCTTTCTTCCTCTTCATCTTGGTGATGTTCTCTCTCCTCCATATCTTCACCATTGTGGTGTTCTCCCACCAGCTCCTGTCCCTGGTAGCCTTGGTCTGGTCTTCTATCTCTGTCATGTTTCTGGGGCTCTCTCTCTCGCGCTCATCTTTGCCTTCTCTCCTTCCACCTCTTCTCTCTCTTCATCCTCCTCATCTTTCCCATCTACTTTGCTCAGTTGTTTATGTTCTATTTCTCTCACCTTTCTCTTTGTTGCAAAAAACTACATGTGCTGCCTTTCCTCTTCATTTCTGTAAGATTTAAAGTAATTTAACGATGTTTTGCTGACATGTGGAATCAATATTAGCTTTTGTGAGCTACACAAAACTAACATCAGATCTAGCTGCTAAAGTAGGCTCCATGTAGCCAATTGTTAGCTAAATAACAGTATTGCAGCTGCACTAACACTGTGCTCTCACCAACGTAAATTTCTTGATGGATACGTTCAGGTTTTACTTCGTTCCTCCTGTGCCGGCCGCACAGCCACAGCCACTCTGGCGCGATCTCGAGCTGCATTCACTGCAGTCAGACATTGGCAATTCACAGGCGTAAATCTCAAATTGGACATAACTTTCCTTTTGATTTGTTGTTGCCAACTGGGATGGCACCAGGGGTGGCAAGCCTGTCTTGTAGGGTGACATTTGCCACCCTATGCCCCCTGGTAGATTCCGCCCCTGGATACAAAAATTCAATTCAATCATAAATGGCCCTGCGTATATCACACTGAGCCACTCAGATTCACTAAACTCTTATTGTTATCTGCAGGTGATGGAAGAGGAGAAGCTGGCAGAGAATGCTCAAAAGATGGGAGCGCTGCTGCGAACAGAGCTAAGGAAACTTCCCAAAGACATTGTGACAACAGTGAGAGGGAAAGGCCTCCTCAATGCAGTTGTCATTAAAGAGACTAAAGGTAATTAACCAGAGCTGCCTTGAACATGGCAGCTCTGGTTATCATTAAGCAAGTAAAACGCTCAGCTAGGTAGTGTTTTTACTCATTTTCAAGTTTACATTTAGTGGAAACTTTTTTTTTTTTTTTTTTTTTTTTTACATTTTAACTTAACTGTTCATCAAACATCCACTCAAATGTACCTATCTTAAAAAAAATATATAACTCTCTCTAGATTATGATGCTTGGAAGGTGTGCCTGGCCCTTCGCGACAACGGGTTGCTGGCCAAGCCCACCCACGGTGACATCATCCGCCTGGCCCCTCCCCTCATCATCAAAGAAGACGAGCTGTATGAATGTGCAGAGATCATCCAGAGGACCATCATGTCATTTTAAAATTCAGAATGTTAATCACTGCACAATTCACTGCTTAACCTTGAATTTAAACTCAAACCTTTTTTTGCTCTTGTTGTCATTTAAAACACGGGGAGGTGTTTAGTGTGGGTTTTCTTAAAATGAAGAATGCAGAAAGTGTGAAGCTATTCCAGTCGTTCAAAAATCGTCGAGTGACACTTTAATCTGAGGAATTATTAAAGGCCTGGAAATGCATACATTCTAAGACTTTGTAAAAAGAAGTTAATTTAATTTGAAATATGGGTTCAAATTATGGTCATTGTTAATTTAAAATTTGATGATTCGTGTGACTGTGGTAAAAATATTTTGCCTGCTGTATTTTGGTTTCATTTATTGGTCCAATTAATTTACTGTATTTGTGTAATGCTGCTGGTTGGATTAAGTTTGAAAGTGTACAGTATCTGCACTTTGGACATATGATGAATATTTCATCTGTCTTTTCAAAGAAAATCTAGGTTTTATGCTGTTACAATGCATGGTGTTACAAACAGTGTTGCAAACATTACGACAATTTAAGTTATGATTGTTCATCTTTGTTCCGGCATTCTGTAGTTTCCATCAGATTTGGCTTTATAAATAGGACAAACATGTTTTTGTTTGTTTGGGGGAATGTACCTTTTGGCCACGTTGTTATGGTGGAGTGGGCTTGAGTGTAGTTATGACCCCAGGAACCATTTTGTTGGAGATGGAACCCAAGAGTTTATTAAAGCTTGTACAGATTTGCCTGAATGCTGTTTTTAAGTTGTCCACAACTGAGTGGTGTCTGTAGGTTCTTAAATCATCCAGATTGTAGTTGTCCAAAGTTTGATTTCTGTGTGCAACTGGATTCGTTAAAGTTTTCCTTCAAGACATTTCGCCTTCTCTCCAGAAGTCATCTTCGGTGCTTCCCCTTTGTCCACGACTAAGGCTAAAAACCATCTTTAAACATAGGTGGTGGACTAATGCACTTTCTATCACCCACGTACAATGCAGTCCTCCAATCTTTTTGTCAGCAATCTAAACATTCAGGTTTTATAAGACCTGGTGACTCATTACCCAAACTGAAACTGGGTCAATGACCCTGCCAACTCTCAGGTGACCACCCAGGTCATTAGCAGGCTAATGGTCCACAAGGGCTATATTTTCAAGCTCTGCGCCCAGCGAGTTTAGAACTAAAGAAAACTGAGTGGCGTTAAATCCAACACTAGATGGAGCCAAATCATCACAAACTATATGGGCTAGTCTTGTAGAATGTACAAATTAATGTCAACCTAAAGAACTGATAAAATACTTCAATATTAAATCCACTGATACCCTTTTGATTGATTAAACATAGATTGTGACAAAAGGTTATACACGTTCCACCTCAGCTTTCACATTGTTTTTATAATGTTTTAGATTGGATGACACAGGAGCAAACATCATTCTTGGCAGATGCTGAGATCAGCTTAATAAACTCAGTGATTGACTGTATGAGTTAGTTCTCATTGGTATGTAATTACAACAGACCCAAGATGTCCCATTTCCTCATGTTCCACTTTATATTAAAAATCACAGGAAGCTCACATATACATCATTTTTTATTCAGATGTAAAAGGAGACATACGACGTGCAGTTAGGGATCAATAATATTCCCTTCCAATTAGCCTAATGCTTCACTCTTCTATTGGTAATCTGCAGCCAAGTTCCTTTAAGGGGTTTTGAATTGATTGCACACTTTATGCACAGTTTATGTATCAGTCTCACTTAACTGGTAATTCCTTGAGGTATCAATCATGTCTCAAGGACACGTGATTCACCAGCTTCCTCAAGTCTCCAGTGAGACTAAACTAAACAAAACGCACAAACTGTTAATAAAACCCAAGTTCAGAGGGAAAATACTTAAAAGTTGCACATTTTAGAGTGACCTTTTATTGTGGCCAGTCTAAGGCACACCTGTGCAATCTTCATGCCGTCTAATCAGCACCTTGATATGCCACATTTGTGAGGCGGGGTGGATTTTCTTGGCAAAGGAGAAGTGCTCACTAACACAGATTTAGATAGATTTGTGTACAATATTTGAGAGAAATAGGTCCTTTGTACACATAGAAAATGTTTAAGATCTTTTGAGTTCAGATCATGAAAAATGTTCAGTGTATAATAGTGTCTTTGAGCCATTTATAAATTAAATACATTTTATCAGGTTTCTAGGCATCTGTTCTTGAACAGCTGCTTCACACTCGGTAGTCAAAATGAAAGCTTCCAGCCCTGAGCCTTGAATCACAAAAGGTTGAGAACCAAGTACAAAGCAAAATAACAGTTGGATAAATACATTTTTATGAGTGCTGTCTGGATTTGTGTTTTTGCTTTGTTGGAGGTGAAAATACACACATGCCTGTAATCTAGGACAAGGTTATTTGGTATGACGCTTAAAAGAGAGAGATGGATGAGGCCTGGTGTTTGCCTGTGAAATATGATTGGAATCCAGACTGGCAGTAGAGTTGAGGATTATGGCCGAGCAACAACAAAGCAGAGCACTTCTGTCCTCCGCTTTGATCCTACCCAGACCCGCATCCCGCTCAGCCACCATATCAAGTATTCCTCAACGAGGTCCAGTATGGCAGGGGGAGGTTATTGAAGATGCTCCAGTGAAAGCTGCTCACATTTCCCAGCCACACACTCTGCCAACCATTCAAGCGTGTGGCGCCGGGCGGGCTTCAAAGACCAGCGTGCGCTCCACTACAATTTTCCCCCAGCAAGAAGGTCAAGAGGGGCTCAGACAGCAAAAGGCTGCTGGTGGGGGGGGGGGGGGGGGGGGGTGGGCTTTGCCCCTTCATG